>OU015498.1:87044141-87154141 GCA_907164885.2 Dolomedes plantarius
GCGTAAGTTAAGACGCATTTAGTTCGCTAGCACACCTCGGCGAATTTCTTGGTGTTATTTTTCAGCAATCGGTTAATTTCAAATTGTAACAGTAAAAATGAGTAACTACCAACGATTAGATGATGGAATGAGGTGGCGAATTGTGGGGAGGCTAGAAGCAGGCCAATCTCAAGTCCAAATTTGTAGAGAGTTCAATTTAACGCCGAGCATCGTGTGTAACTTATGGAAACAGTTCCAGGATACCGGATCCATCGAGAGAAAGCCTGGGCAAGGTCGTCCAAGAGCCACGACCGCCAGAGAAGATCGCTATTTGTCGATTATAGCGACGCGTAACAAGGAGCGCTACAGCTTCTCAGCTCTCTCGTGACTTGTATGCAGCCACAGGAACCCGTGTATCAAGGGTGACTGTTTCCAAAAGACTTCATGAGAGAGGGTTGTTTGCAAGAAGACCTGCTGTTTGCGTCCCGCTCACTTCTACGAACAGGAGAATCCGTTTATCATGGTGCAGAGAGCATAGAGACTGGAGTATGGATCAATGGGCGACCGTTCTCTTCACAGATGAGTCCCGGTACAGCCTAAACACCGATTCTCGCCGTACGTTCATATGGAGAGAACCAGGGACCCGCTACCTACCCTCCAATGTCCGCGAAATCGACCATTATGGCGGAGGAGGTTTAATGGTCTGGGCAGGCATCATGTTGGATGGCCGCACACCTCTCCATGTCTTTGAAAGAGGTACTGTGACCGGTGTAAGGTATAAGGATGAGGTCTTGGAGCCCTATGTTCGCCTTTTCAGTGGTGCAGTTGGGCCCTGAGTTCATTTTAATGGACGATAACGCGAGGCCACATCGAGCTCTTCTGGTCAACGAATTTCTAGAGAGTAAGGATATTCGCCGGATGGATTGGCCAGCCAGATCTCCAGACCTTAACCCTATATAGCATCTCTGGGACACTCTGGGGAGTTCAATTGCAACTCGCAACCCCTCTCCGAGAACCATCCAGGGAATGAAACAGCGTGTCTGAACGAGTGGGACCAATTGCCACAGGAAATTATACACTGCCTTATTTCAAGTATGAAATCACGCTGCAAGACCTGTATATCTGTAATAGGGGACCATACCCCCTATTAACCCATCTATTAACCCATTTTTTTGTTTATTCTGCAACCGCTGTTTAATACCTTCCAACTCCAACGAGTGTTACACACGATCATGCGTGTGTATTACAATTATTGAATGGTTATTTGTTTTGTATTGTATCAATGTATGTACATATCAAATTTCATTAAAATCGGTACAATAGTTCTAGAGATAATCGACCAAGTCTGCAAATTCTCTTAATTTCTTACACCAGTGTGTATATATATATATATATATATATATATATATATATATATATATATATATATATATATATATATATATAACCGTTCTTACAAACGGGGTATGAAATTTCCCGTTCTAAAGGGGAATCGGAAAAGCGGGCCCCGTAAGTTAAAGGTTAAGTTTTTTTCCCCTTTAGAACTGTTTAATTCTAGGCCGTATTTTTGAAAAGTGTGTAGCTTTTATAAGGGTATAATTTCTCTTTTGAGGACTCATAGAAAGTTTATTTAATTGCAAAGCAAGAGAAGTGTGAGACCACTTGCAAACCAGTTCTCTGAGATCCATCTTCTTAAATACTGAGCTCATACGACTTTGCACTTATAAGACTTATTCGAGAAGGGCTAGAAGGAAATCGAAATAGAGTACCTTTTTATTCTAATCAACAAACAAAAAAGTCTCTTTATCATGTATTTCTAAAAAATTGTTGTCCTTCTTCCCCTTTCAAGCTTTGCTATAATAATAATAATAATTATTATTATAACTAGTGTGTTTTAAGTGATATCTTCATTTTAAGTTCACAATCATTTTGTTTTTAAAGTAGAATTACGTTCCTCCTTAACAGTCCTCCGGAAAGCAAAATTTCAGATGTCCTGCGTCGTGAGTTATAATTTTGGCAGCGTGCCAAACCCAGTCTGTATCGCTTGGACAAGCTGTAAACAGTTAAACAGGAAAATACGAAAATGCGTCAAAATTTCGACACATACACACAAACATATATATATATATATAGAGAGAGAGAGAGAGAGAGATAGAGAGATAGATACAAAAGATGTAAGCAACAATAATCCTATTTTAGTAACTCGTGGTAATTTCGGTAGAAGAGACTACCTGATTTTTTTTTTATTTATTTATTTATTTTTTTTTTTTTGGGGGGGGGGTTTGTCTACAACTTGCTATATCACGAAAAAGATTTTTTCATGACTCATAAAGAACACATCAAAACTTCCTTGCTAAGGCATCTCGATGACATTTTTTACAGCATCCACTCGCCCTGTTTTCAGTAAACTGCCAAAAGAATTTTGATTTAGGTAATAAAACCAAAAATATTTTCTCTGGATTAAAAAATTCCCTTAAAAAGTGATTTTTTTGGCCCATTATTGAAATTTTTATGAATAAAATATCTGTAAATCCTACAGACTTTATTTTTAACCCTTGAGCATTGAACAAGTATTTTTCCATTTACATACTTTCAACTTGTTTTTGAAGGTTATTCCATACTTGATCTGTCTCAAACACTTTGCCAATTAATTTGGCGTTCAGAAGTGCCACAGGTCTTACAATTTTGGATGTTTTTGAATGTCAAACTAGTGGATGCTACAATTCGACAGATGCGTTTTTTTCTAGTTGAAAGAAAGACAAATAAAATACCAAACACTTAGAACAAAGGTCTCCAAAATACGGCCATCACCAACACCGGTTCGCATTATCGGTCCGAACGTTTCAGGTATCCGGACCGCCATAGTTTATTTTGATTACATTGTAAAATTTGCAATGTAAGTAAATCCTACAAAATAATAATAATCAGATGTATTTATTTAACGACCAAGTAAGAAACATAACTGACATACATCATGAAATTGAACATTTTAACTGTAATTAATGATATGAGATTTATCCTACAAATTTACAATAAGAGGCATACATAGGAAATTTACATAATGAAATTGAACACTATAGTCATGATTCATGATATTTATGTAGCTGTAACTTTCCACTGGCAATTGTTTGCAGTCGTGGATCAAGTTTGCTTGTGGAAATTATCAGCACCGACCTCAAATGCTCATCAGTTAATTTGGATCTGTCAGTATTTTTTGTATACGGGCAAATATATGCAACTGATGAATCTGTGGAAGACTCTCATAAAATTCGGAACGAAAATTTGCGCGTAATTCAAAACTACAATATGTTGGTATGATGAGCTAGCTAGCCAGGTCTTGGTCCTTGGGATTCAGTGGAGGAGTTAGTGTGACCCTAAAAAGTTTGAGACCCCTGGCTTAGAGGATTAAAGGCCGGACGATGGCCGAATACTTTAGCACTAGTGTTCGATACAAGAGTCTGTGGATTCGAGTCCCACTGTTGGCATGGACCTTTGTAGCCTTTCGGAATAGGCATTAAGGTCCATGTCTAATTAGCCCTCGCGTAGCAAAAGTTGACGGTAGAGCTCCAAAGCAAAGCAAAGCAAACCAAAGCAAACCAAACCATAGAGGGTTAAAGCTTTCTAATGCTCAAAAGTGAAAAAAAAAGTCATGCTTCAAATAGAACAAGGAACTCAACTAGGTAGGGGGAATTAGGAGGATTTCAAAAGACTGTTGAAAAATTCGTACGAGTGTTTGGTCAAGTGGAATATATCTCACGGCCAGGGACTAATTTTCTGTAAGGGACATCGCGCCTGGAATCGGGTAAGAATTTTTTATATGTAGCGATCTTTATATAAAGACTATGAATATTATATAAAGACTATGTCTTTATATAAAGAACTTTATATAAAGACTTTTATATAATGAAAAAAATTAAAAAATGTTAGAATTAATAAAAAATGAGAAATTTTGTTCCAGACCCCTTAAACCATCGGGTCTGCTATGATCCTCACAATTAGCTTCCCACTCATTTCAGTCTCAGAGAGGTCGAAGAGACTTAGACACTGGTTAAAAGTGCTCTTTTTTTTCTCGTTGGACATTTTTAAACCACAAGGTCATGCCATGATCCTCATAACGAGATTCCTATTCCTCCGAGACTAAAGTGTGACCGAGGGTTTTTTGACAACCGGTTGAAATCTTTTTGTTGTTGTTGTTGAACATCCTTAACAGTGGCGTAGTGAGCATCATTGGCGCCCGGGGCACGATACCTTTTTGGCGCCACTCCATGATCTTGGGTACCAAATGGTCCAATGGACTTGGGGACCATTTGGCGCCCCTCTGCGAGTGGCGCCTGGGGCATGATAGGCCCCCTTGCTCCCCTTGCTACGTCACTGATCCTTAAACGTCCATTCCATGCCATGGTCTTCATAACGAGTTTTCCACTCTTCAGGGACTAAAGCAAGACCGAGGTTGTTTTTTTTTTTACATTTGATTGAAATCTCTATTTTATTCGATGGACATCCTCATAATACGCTGTCAAACATTCATTCTTTCATTTTCCCATCACCTTCCAAACTGACCTGGTTTGCAAGGGCATAACACCCACGGCCTTCAGTTTTCCGTACTGGTGAGATCTACCATTTCACTAACAGCCCATGTTATGATCTGCCTTAACCTCCAAGTATTCCGCAACCGTAGAGTTTGAATCCGCGAATAAAATTATGCATTTAATTTATTTTTAAATAAATAAAAAAAGCCCCATTAAGGCTATAATATTTTCATGAAATATCAGCAAACAATGATAAAGGTATTTTCTGACAGTAATTTTTTTTTATATTTAACTATAGAGACTTTTATGGAAGAAAATGTGAACAACAAAAACACTGAAATTGAAGAGTAAAAAAACTGTGAAAGTCGAGATGAATTTAAATATAGTATAATTATAATAATATAAATATTATAGCGATCTCTAAAAAACAAATTAAAAAGAATTATTCGTAATTTATGCGCAAATGCGGGAGAGTTAGCTCTTTTATAATATAAAACAATTTTATTCACGTATACATGTTAATAAAAAGCCTTTGCCTTTCGGCCATAAATGACGAGTTCAACCTGAGCATAATGATCTACCTTTTTCCAGTAATATTAATGACTGTCATATCAATGTCTATTTTTTAAGACAAGTATTGAGAAAAATTTATATTCTGAATAAGTCATTTATTTTTTCTTCTTCCAACAATCTTTTTTGGTAACCTATTAAATGTAAGTGCCTGTCCGGTGTAAAAGTTTGATATATTTCGAAGTGGGTATGAATAAAATATACCTTTTATACAAATGTTCTGTCGAATTTATAAGCTAAAACCTAAAATGGGTCCTCATATCTCTAGTAGGAGACAATAAAGTGCGTTGGAAAGTTTAACTTTTGCTAACATCCCATCTTAAAGGGATCAGCATATAGTTAACTCTAATTCTACGATTTGCAAATTTCCAGTTTTAAAAGTAAAGTTTTATTTTTTACCTTTTAATAAATATTGTCTAGCGTTTAAAGTATGAAAATTGTTAAAATGGGCTTGTTAAACTACATGATGTAGCAGACAAATCTGATTCTTTTCGATTTTCTGAGCGTAGTACGTGTGTGTGTGTGTATATATATATATATGTGTGTGTGTGTGTGTGTGTGTGTGTGTGTGTGTGGGATATATATATATATATATATGTTAATATGTCATTTTGGCAAGTAAAAAAAGTAACTTTTGTTGGGAAATCAAAAATCACTAAATTAAGTTTTCCAATCCAAAAATTTAGTTAATACTCATATTCAACCGCAAACATGTGGCTGGTCTTCAATGAATATTTTCAGTTAGGGACTTTATTATGGGAGTACCTTTTAGGTGAGCCAGCATTGCTCTCTACGAGGGAACAACACGATAGCATCCAAGCCTTACCTCGGGATTTGAACCCAAGGCCACTGAGTGGAAGCTCACGACTCTATTCACTATACCATATGGGCGGATATCTGACTTACATAACATCTTTTATGTTATATCTGGCATATAAATTTAGCACAGGGATTCCAACCTTTTTAAGCTTGCAGCATCCTTGGGAGGGAGATAAGAAAGTCGAGGCACCCTTGTTAGAATTTTAGTTTTTCAATTTTTTAAATACACTGCTGGCCACCCAAATTGCAACACCAAGAAAGACAAGAGATATCACAACAAAATTTATCTTGTAGATAACATGTTGACCAAGTATCAAATGATTAAATTTATAGACTTCTGTGAAGTGTGGTTCCTGCCAAAATCAGTAGCCATGATTTTGACGATATCGAGTCGATGGCGGTCACGAGTAGCCGCCATTGTTGGAGATCACCGCTGCCACACGCCTCGGCATTGATTCAAAGAGACTTTGGATGAGTTCTTGGGGTACAGCAGACCAAGCAGCTTCCATACGTTGCCAAAGTTGATCTGCTGTGGCAGCTGGGGATGGAATCTGGGTCAATCGTAGAGCAACCATGGACCACATGTTTTCTATCGGCGAAAGATCCGGAGAGCGAGGCGGCCACGGAAGCATTTCAATCTGGCGATTGACGAAGAACCGTTGGACAATGCGTGCCACGTGTGGTCGCGCATTATCCTGTTGAAATATGGCTGTGGGCAAGCCCTGAAGGTAAGGAAGGACAACTGGCTCCAACACCTCGGAGATGTAGCGCTGGCTGTTTAAAGTACCGGCAATGCGTACTAGAGGTGTGCGAGAGTGATATCCAATACCGCCCCATACCATAATACCCGGTGCAGGACCAGTGTGGCAGTGCATAATGTAGCTGTTCAGCATCCTCTCTTCACGGTGTCTCCAGACTCGAATGCGACCATCGTGGTGTTGCAGACAGAAGCGTGACTCGCCAGTAAAGACAATTTCGTTCCATTCTGCCGTCCACATCCTTCTGTCATCGCACCAGTGGCGGCGGAGACGTCTGTGGTTTTGCGTCAAGGGTAGACAAAGCAATGGACGTCTTGCGGACATAAAACTCTGCTGTAAACGGCGTCGAATGGTACGCGCAGACACTGGATGATGCGTTACAGACTGCATGTACTGTGCTATGGTTCGTGATGTGACTGAGCGATCCGTCACTGCCATGCGCACAATTTTCCTGTCATCACGTGAAGTGGTGCGCTGAGGTGGGTGCGATCGAACACGCCGGTCCGTCATACCCTCCTGCATCCAACGATCACATATCCGCATTACAGTTGTTTGGTTTCGTCCAACACGACTACCGATTTCCCTGAAAGATAATCCACAATCTCGGTAGGCCACTATCCTTCCTCTGTCGAACTCGGATACTTGATCAAAAGATGATCGCTGTTTTCGACGAGGCATAATTGATCGTTTTTTTGAAAAAACCACAAGAAAAACACAATTGCCGAACTTGAAATCGTCGAAATCTTCAAGCCTTAAATAGCGCTTTGAAGTGGCGCCATAGGCGCGCGTGATGTGCGTTTGCGCTGAAATTCTAATCATTTGCATATCTCACCTCCGCTAATGCATATTGTAAATTTCATGTTATTTGCATATTTCCTTCAGGGTGTTACATTTACAGTGGCCAGCAGTGTATTAAATCAAAGAGGAATTAATATCAGGATCATGTCAAATTTAAGTTCAAATAAATACTTGCTCCACTGTTGATTTTATATTATTGAAAGACATAAGTAATAAACACCGGAATAGAGTATATTAATACAGGTTCATAAATAGCCATGGGATTCAGTGTAGTATTTGCCCTAGAGCAAGGCTTCTTAAACTGTGGGTCGCGACCCCACATGGGGTCGTGTAGCAGAATTTTGGAGTCACAAAACTTTGGGGGCAACTGTCCGCGAAGGATGTCCCTTCAACACGAAATGTCCCTTCGTCAGATTCTTCAATACTGGTTACGAAAATTAAGGCTGCTATGTACTAAGAAAAAAATCGCATTTCCCTTTTCCTCTTCTTGCAGATTCTTGTGGTGGGAAGAGTCCACTTGACAGTTCGAGATTTCCAGCCCCCTGAGGATTGACATTTTGAGGCATTGTAATGACTTTCTCTCTATAGGGGAGTTAAGCGCTGCCCCCAAATTTTTTATTTCAAATATATTTTTGTCAACTATTTACATGTACATAAATGCTGATAATCAAATAAAATTGGTATTATCAGATAGCCTGAACTTTTCTGCAAAGCGCTACAGGATTCATTTTATAAATTTCGTCCACCGAAGGAATTTATGAGCGTTTAAAACACACTATACCAGATTTTTCCCCGAATAATTTAAATTTTAAAATATTAATTGCACTTTTTTAAAAAAACGAAAATTGTACACAAACGTAAAATTTCTTTCTCTATGACGGAGTACAATTTTTTTAAAAAAAATCTTTGAATACAAGTTGGCAATTCGTGGACACATTTTCTCCATAGATTAACATTGAGGTGAGCGAGTCCAATGGGGTTAGTACATAGCAGCCTTAATTACGAAAACCATTTTGATTTAAAATGTTTTATTAAAACGAAAAGTCACATTATAGATACATAAGTGAGAAAAACCCCGATATTTTCTCTTTTTAATTACTTCTATTTATAATTACTTTATGTTTTATTTATGTTTATTTATGTACCTACGTTTTATTTGTATGTTTATTTATGTATATACCAGGGGTCGCGTAAAACTTTCTCGGGCTAAAACGTGTCGCGACTGGAAAAAGTTTAAGAAACGCTACTAGAGGACCACAATGGAAATCACTACGAATATTTTTGTTTAATTAATGCAAGACTTGCGATTGGTGCTTAGAGAACAAATGTTTGATATTTAATAGGATTTTAAGTTAATATTTACTTTGAGAATACCCCTACTAATAATTTTTTTTGTTTATCCTAAAATTCGCTGCACCCCTGGCCGATTTTGAGGCATACCGGTTGGGTTTGGTTTGGTTTGGTTTGGAGCGCTACGGTCAACTTTTTGCTACACGAGGACTAATTAGACCGGGACGTATAGTTTAAGGGGTCCGGAACACATTTAAATTTTTTTTTTGTTTATTGAGTTAAAATTTTGAATTTTTTGTGATGGTCAACCATATAATTTTTAAACAAAATCACATCATAAAATTTCTCAAAAAGTTTTTACAAAATTTTAAAATTTAAAATTTTTAATAAAAGGGGGGAAATTTAAAATCGTTATAACTCGAAATATTACTTGTCGAATTTCAAATTTTTTTCATTTAATTAAACAGAAATATATAATTTTTAATTTTGATTCAGCATTTTTTGAAATATTAAATTTTAAATAAATTAAAAATATTTAGATTAAAAATTACAAAAAAAATTTTGTAACTTATTTTTAAAAAATCATATATTCAAAAGCAAATATTTTTTTCAAATTTGCTGAATCAAAATTAAAGTAAAATAGTTGCAAAAGACATGTTAAAAGTTTCAATCATTTGTCTTTAACGGTTCTTGACTTATAACAATTTAAAGACGAGAAATGGGGAAAAAACCCATCATGCAGAAAAACGCACTTACAGGTTTAAACAACGTTTGGCTACTATTAGAATGTTGCAAAAAAATAATAATAATTTATCCTGTTCTAATTAAGATAAAAACATGATTTAAACGTCATTTTAAGCGTAAAAGAACAAAAACAATTTTAATGCAATACATTTTTTTTTCGAAAATTCGAACAATTTTGTGTCCTGGACCCCCTTAAAGCCGATTCCGAACGGCTACAAACATCCATGCTAACATTGGGACTCGAACCCACAGGACATACCGGTTGGGAATCACTGATCTAGAGAAATAATAAAAGGAAATAATCATCGAGGAGAATAAATAATTCATCGAAAAAAAAACCCGCAAAGAATGACACAACTTTAAATGTATCAGAGTACCGAGGTCCAAATGCAGAGAAATATTTCGGTTAATTGCTCGATGTGTGTTCATTCCACGATGCTAAATATTTGTAATGGCTATTTCGGCGTAGGTTCTTAAATTTAGTTTTGAATGACATGGACGTGGGATTTGATTTCAAGAGTCGGCTTCGAGCCGCGCGGTTGGTATGGATGTATGTAGTCGTTGGAAATCGGCTGTAGTACACAGGTCCGGGTTGCTTCGTGTAGCAAAATATGTGCACACTGAAAGGCCTTTAGATCATTTGACAATAACAAATTAGTGTTGGACTATAAATATCTCGTGTAAAAAAAACCTAATGCTTAAAAAACAGATTTTCATCGCAACGGAGTCGTTTTCTGAAGAGTTCTTCTGTAGGTTGGAATTGTTTTCTTTGAACCACAGATTGAAAACTCACGGATTGAAAACCAGTTGAGATCTTCTTTACATAAATACATTGCAGGGGCCCGATTTAGAAAATTCTTGACTATAGGCACAACTCGGGATGGGGGCCCCTATCATTGATGTGGGCGTAAAATTTCCAAAATTGACACACAAAAAAAAAAATAATCATGAATCATTGTGTATCACTTTACCAAGAATTGGCTTTTTGAAGCGTAGAAGCCTAGAACATTATCAAATAACAAAAAGCAATACAACATATTAACTTTATCATTAAAACACCAATACAATGCAACCAGAAAAACTTATTAATCCCTTATATACACTATACCTTACATATGATGAACTATACATATAACTATACATATGATGAACCAATCAATCAATCAAATTTTAAAGGATATATAAAAAAATTGCTATAAAAAAAGGTAAAATAAAAAGAAATTAAATTGGGAATTTTTTCTTTTTTCCTTTTAAAATAAAATTTTTTTTTTGGGGGGGGGCCTAGGACCGGGCCTACTGGGCCTAATGGAAAATCAGGGCCTGCATTGCATACGAAATTTAGACTATAATAAATATATACAATCGTTAGATTGTTTAGATAGAGGATTGAGGCAGTTTATTTAAATATCCCTTGACTTAGGTTAATAGAGATTATTCATTTTAACAATTTTTTTTTTAAACCCTAAAATAAAAAAATTATTACATCCTCCACCCCTCTGTCTCACACTTTATGTACCAATTTATAAGTCTCCTAGCTTAAGACACATTCCGGGATATCCTGCATGTTGAACTGCCTAGCCTACCCTTACACCAGCTAAATAAACTGAAGTCTTCAAGAAATATGCACAAAACAAGTTTTGTTAGGCACGCGAGTTACGTATTATCCCAACTTTTTAGTTAAAAGGGAAAATATTAATGTAAAGAAACATCCGTTTAATCTAGAGATTTATTTTAAAATGTAATTAAGAAACTTTTTTTTACTATTTTTGTTTTAGAAACACTTAGTTGTATTTTTTCTGTATAAAAACTTTATCCTATGATTTATTTTTTTAAAAATCTGCATTAAAGTTCATTTTCTTATCATTGTTTATTTTACAGGCATCTATTTTTTTTCAGATTCAACCGTTTATCCCCTTTTTATTAAAATATTAATGAAAGTTTTAAAACAGAAAGCTTAAAAATCTGCCTTTTTTTTCAATTTTAGAAGCTATTGATATTAACCTTTTTTTTCCTCTTTGAAAGTAAAATAGCAATAAAAAATCCTTTGAAAGTAAGCTAAAAACACTGTAATTTGTTAAAATTAGTTTTAAACTTCTAAAAACAATTTATAACAATCACTTTAAGGAATAACTGCAGTTTCTTTCCTTTACCGTATCAAATTTCGCTTTCGTTCTATAATAAATCTTAACTAATTTCACTAAGCTTTAAAACAATAAAAAAAATTGGAAAACAAAATATTATTTATATGTTCTCATACTTAATCAAAGTCGATTTTTTTTTTCATCTTTTTTTCAAAAAAGTTCCTCTTTACAAACAGTTAGTTTTTTCCTCCCTTAAATTTCAATTTTTATAATTATTTTATTTTCGTCGAAACACAAGAAAAACTTCGTGATTAAGTTGCTTCAACCACAGCATATTTTTTTAACAAATCATTCAAGCTATCGTTTATCAAATTTAATTCTTTCCATCCTTTTCAAAAACTTACTCAAATTATACACACACAACCCCCGAGCAGATAAAAAATAAATAAAAACCCTTCAAACTTTTCTGGATTTTCTCATATATACATCAAGGTGACGATTAAACAAATTAAGCCCGTAAAGCATTTAAAAATAATACATCTCTTCGCGAAAAAAATGTGAGAAGTTTTAAACAAAATCCAGATAAAACGCAGTCGACGAAAATTCAAAGACAAGATGCCATTTTTCTTTTCCATAAAAACGCAACTAAAAACCGTAGGGGAAAAAAAAGCAGGGAAATTTACGCTCTGTTGCTGTTGCCAGATGCGGAAGGAAAAGTTGATACAGTTAAATCGCGTGACCGCGAACGCTTCCACGGAATGGTGGTGTTCTTTCTCTTTTGTCTCGAAAAGTATCTGACATTGCTCTTAATTTAAATATTTCATGTACGTATAATCGTTCATATTACCTGATGGGGAACACCTGATCTTTTCACACCTGCCTCATGGTTTATGGTGCAAGATTTAGATTTTTAGCGGTGGTAAAATGGTTTATATGGAAAGGGCTTCCATTTATTTTTAAATGCTTACAGGAGGAAAAAAAATACAGTGTATTGCATTGAATACGTTTTATCCTTTTTTTTTTAAGCTGCAAGTTGAAAATTGCTAAAATGGTTTTAAAGAAACAACTCCGAAAAATAAAAATTTCTCTTCACACCAAGAGAGCTATGAAATTTTCATAACGACTCGTTTTCTTTTTGCAAGGCCTTCGTTTCATGTCTTATTAGAGCATTATAAATTGAATTTCTCGAGTTTTTATTTTTTTTTATTAAAACATGCAAGATTAATCTAGTTACGAGTTTCAGATTTTTTTTTTCTTCGGGTTTAAGTTACCAGCAGCAAAATGTTCAGGATTGTCTGTAAAATTAATGTAATATCTTTTATTGCTTGGATACATTTCAGGTAAAAATGCAAACATATTTCGTAAATAGATAATTCATTTTTAAGCATTTTTCTTATATTATATAGTTACATAATTTTACTATTAATGAAAAAAACAAAGTTGTTTTTATTATTATTTTGGAAATAAATTTTTTAGATTTTACAGTGTCTATACTCATCAAGTATTCACAACTGATATTTATATGTGGTTTGTCTATACTATAATTATTTGAGAAAACTGATTTATCTGACATAACAAAGACAACACCTACTTAAAAAAAACAGTCGAAAGTTTTCTTTACTTATTGTGATCAAAATTACTTGGATAATCATAGTTATTTTTAAACATTTAAGTTTCAGTCGATGCTAATTTTTATAGAGTAGAGTAAAAAGTGCTGTATCATTTGAAGCAAAATAATAATAATAATAAATAAATAAATAAATAAGCCTACCAAATTCCTAATTTTTATTTTTTTTCCAGCTAAGGTTAGTAAATGGTAAAAGGAAATTCGAAAATAAGACTAATATTATTGCATCGTTATAAAAGGATAAAACAATAAATTTTGAATTATTTGAAAAGCTAGTAAACTGCAACCAAATCGTACGCTATCATATCTTTTATGAAAAAACTAATTTTGTAAAGATGTTTCTTTCTTATAAGGTTGTTTTATGCTAGTTTGAAGAGAAAACAGACCATGGCAGCAATGACTGACTAGTGCTGTCTACTTAAATCACCATTTGAATTGATAATGCTTTATTGAAATTTTTTATATTCTGAATTGCACATAGAAGGGACTTCTGTTTTTAAGATAATCAAATCTCAAAGGTTCAACTTTTATTAAGACACAGCTAGGGCATAGCTAAAGTACAGTGGAACCTCGCATAACGAGCATAATTCGTTCTAGAGTCTTGCTCGTAATGCGAAACACTCGTTAAGCGAAACAATTTTTCCCATATAAATTAATGTAAAATACGATAATGCGTTCCATGCCAAAAAATACTCAAAATTTTTTAGATGTAACGTTTATTATTTAAAGAAAATTACTTATGCATAAATTCTTAAGGAGCAAAATCATCCATATGTAGTTATTATTTACGAATTTATGACACATATCTAATTTTTTTACTAGAAAGCTATCTAACGACATTTGTTTTTCTCGGCGCTTCAAAATTTGCTGAGAATGTGTCACCGCATTGTCATTGAATAAATTTATAGCGCGCATAGCCACCGTCTTATCAGGGTGATGCTTTGTAACTTACGATGCAACAGTTTCCCATGCTTTCATCATTTCTTTTATTGCGCCAAAAGATTGTTTCTTTGCTGTTTCTTCGTCCTTCTCCACTGACAAACTCTCCTCTACAACTGCTTGCTGTGAAAGACACTGCAATTCTATTGACTGTTCGGTGGTCAGCTCTTGGTTGTGCTCTTCCACAAGCTCCTCAATATCATTGTTATCCTCCAGTCCCATGATATTTGCTTCTCGAACCATCCATGACTACCCTTAAATACTTATTTTTCGGCCGTTGATGATCCTGGTGACGTGGCGATCCGAGTGACGTGAAGAGGGGACTTCCTTCCACGCCACTCGTTATGCGAAATGTTGCTCGTTAAGCGAGCCATTTTATTACGATTTATTTTGCTCGTTATGCGAAATACTCGTTATGCGAGGTGCTCGTTAAGCGAGGTTCCACTGTATTTTGATTTCAAACTGAAAGTATCAGATGCTCATGAATAGTATCATATATATTTCTTGATAATAAATCATATTATGATCAATTAGCATTTATTGAGACCTCCATTACATGCTATCAGTGTTGAAAAATGTCTGGCATATTAAGAATCGGAATACTTGTGTGTATTGATAATTATTCGAGTCAAAATAAAACTTTGTCAAATGCGAAGCTCTCCAATACGTTTTAAATATATACATGTACAAACACACACACGCATACACATACTGTTGAATCTCAGTCATTAGGCTTAATCCTGTGAATGAGTATATAAGAGAAATATGCTTCTTTCCGTCATACATCACCTTCAGACATCACTACAGGTGAAAACGGAAAATGAAATACTGTGTTAATGATCTTAAGAGATGTAATAAACTGAGTTTAAATAATACACTGTGTTAGAAGTGATATTACTAGTAATTTCTCATGAGAGCTGTCCACATAGTATAGTGGATATCGTTTAGGGCAATGATCCTCAACCTTTTTTCCATCACGGTACACTTTTATTAATTTTAAAATTTGGCGGCACGCTAACAATAAGATAAATTAAAAAGAATTTTTATTGGATAATTGATTGATGTACCTATATTATATTTTGTAAAAATAGCATACGAAATAATTTTTATTGAAATATAAAATGAAATTACATTACAAAGTAAACAAAATGTTTTTTAACTACGAATTACATTTAATGCGAAATTTGAGCTTGTTGTTTTTTGATAACTTCATTTATATTTGGGCGTAAAAATAATAATGCTACTCTTATTTCGTGATCAAGATTTAAAAGTCTAGAACTATAATAGTCATGCACATTGGTTCAGCCAGACCCCACTAGGAAGGTAGAACTGATTGAACTACTTGTCTGACGTCTCTTATGCATGGGAATTATAGTAAGTTATTCTGATGTTTGTTACTACCTTCCAACGTGCCATGAAATCGTAAAATACGTGCACTCTAAGGAGTATAAATTGTGATTCTAGCTTATATTTCATTCGAGAGGTGATGATTTAACTGAATGAGAAAATAAATCAAGCTTCTCCTCGAAGCAGCAAAAATATTACTTATTTTTTAAATTATTGGTATTATTTTCACTCTTTTGTTACTCTAAGGGCTGTATATCATTTTAAAGCAATTGTAACGAAAGGAAGATGTGTAGAAACTGAATTATGAAGGAAAATCATGTTTTTATTGGTATGTTTGCTGCGAGGTCCTAACACCAAAGTTATCTTGATGTTTGTTACTGCCTTCCAACGGGCCATGAAATCACAAAATACGTGTTTTCTGAAGAGTATAAATTGTAATACTAGCTTGTCTTTCATTCGAGAGGTGAGAATTTGATTGAATAAGAAAATTAATCAAGCCTCTCCTCGATGCAGCCAAAATATTACTTATTTTTTAAATTATTGTATTATTTTACTATTATTGGTATTACTCTGAGCGCTGTACATCATTTTAAAGCAACTGTAACGAAAGAAAGATGGGTAGAAACTGTATTATGAAGGAGAATGCTGTTATTATTGGTATGTTTGTTGCGAGGTCTTAACACCGAAGTTATCCTTATATTTGTTACTACCTTCCAACGTGCCATGAAATCGCAAAATTCGTGCATTTTGAAGATTATAAATTGTAACACTATAGCTTATCTTTCATTTGAGATAAGCTATAGTGTCACAATGATGACACTATAGCTTATCATCATTCGAGAGGTGATGATTTAATTGAATGAGAAAATAAATCAAGCTTCTCTTCTATGCAGCAAAAATATTTAAGTTTACCTGAGCTCATATTGAGGATGCAGTATTAAGCGAGCGTCCACAAAAAACGATGAAGAAAAATGCAGAGTTTAGCAGTTTTAAAGTGTTTGTTCACTGGCAGTACCTGACTATAAGCTTTTGATATAACGTTCGAAAATTAATAGTTATTAAACGATGCAGAGTCTAAGCCGCAATATATTTGTGTACCCGCAATAAATTTTTGTTTTGTTGCCTGATAAGCTTTTGATATAATACTAGAAAATAAATAGTTTTTTAATGATGCAGAGTCTAGGCCGCAGTGAATTTTTGTTTGTATTCCGTTTCATAATCACTTAATAATTCTCAGTTGCACCATAATTATTATTATTGTTGTCACTTTCTTCTTTCTTTCGAATTGAGAATGAATTCATAATTTGATAATCTAGATGGGTGAACTGATAATCTTTTATACTATACAGACACAAAAACAAAATGATTATGTGGTTGGGGAAAATGGTGTGAATTTTTTATCACACTCCTATCTTTATAAAGTGTTATAATGGCTTCAGTTGAATATAATTGCAGCAATTCCCTTCAATGAATGTGAGGTTTGTGAGAAAATTAAATTAATTTATTCTATAAATAAGCATTCATCTATCAAAAATTGATGGGATGAATACAGCAGCAGCGGCTAAACTATATGTATGGACTACAGCAGAGAGACGATATAAGAGATTCCTTTAAATTTTTAAATGTATTATATTTCATTCATAATATATGATGCTCACGTGTTTTTTCATGGTTCAACTAAAATTACAATGAAGTTGCATTTGTGGAATTTTTATATTTCTAAAAATTCACCACGAATGAGGCCTAAACGAGGACAGAAGAAATCTCCGTCTGTTACATGTACTTTCTATTATTATTCCCTTAAGAATATTATAAAGGACCGTTTAAGAGGTGTTTACATTATAAATGTTTGTTTATGGTAGATTCCTTTAACCCTCACCCCTTTTCCAATCGGCATCAATTGTAAAATTTCTAAATATTAGACTTTCGCCGCCCTCAGGGAGATGCCCAAACCGAAATGACGCAACACGCGAACGAGCTATTTAAGGAATGGAAGAGGATTTCAAAATTCGGTCGGCTAAGTTGATATATAAATTTCTGAGTTAAATTTAGATTTCACATAGTGGTGGGATCTCCAGAGATCAAGTGGCTAGAGATCAGGTGTAGGGAAGAAAAATTTGAGTAAATTCCTTGTAAAATAGATTTAAAAAAATTCAACTTGATTTTTGAGGGCTAAAATAATCTTTTTTCTACCAAAATGGAGTAACAAATAGCTCTACATGCTGGCAATGGGTGTAAAAAGGCACGGAGTAAGACCATTTCCATTAAAAAAAAAGGGGGGGGAGGGCTGGGAATTGCCAAACCGAGAAACAGTAAAAGTAAGAAAGAAACAAGAGGGAGAAAGAAACAAGTAGGAAGAAAACAAGGGGAAGACAAGTAGGAAGCAAAAACAAAAACTCGATTATGTATAATAAAAAAATATAAAAAATTTCCCATAAAAGACCTCTAAGCTGAAAGAATATAGGGTGCAGAAACCAAGATCGAATCATCATAAAGGCTCTTTTTGCCTTTCAAATTTAAATTTAATAATGAATGTTTTAAATTTTATCATGAATCTTAGTTAATAATTTTTTTTATCCCTTTTTGTATTCACTGGTTTTTGGTGCTTTTATTTTTTATTTAGCACCTGTATAGTTTTCATTTATAAGTTTGATATTTTCAAATACTTTCTTTGGTTTCATGTTCAAATAAAAAAGAAATATAAAATTTATTTATTATTTGGAGATTAGAATTTAATCGCCTACCACAGGAAGTTAGTATTGCTTAAGCACAATTAGTACCTAAGTTATACTAACTTCAATGGCTTTAGCACTGCCCGCGGATGTCACCAGATCAATAGCAAAATTTAAATTTATTACACATCCATGTAAGTGTATAAATCTCTTCTAAATTTTTTTCTGTTCTTACGAAATTCCGGATATGAAGTTTTGTTAGTATAAGTTTTCAAGTACGAAAAAGTCCATAAAAGGGTTAGGAAAGATCCACCATTGTAAACAGGAGAGAAGCATGTCTATGGTATGTCTGAGAAATATTCTTACAGATCTTTCATATAAATTAATGTATGGCTTCTAAAACTCATTACCCTATCTTTGCTCACTGTTAATTCTATTCGTTAGCCGTCGTACGGTTAGACAATATTCTAAAAGACATTTTAAATGCGAAATGCGCTCTCATTTCAACGGTTTTCTTAAAATCAACAAGAATATTCCAACTATGTCAGTTAAATAGAGACGAGAATAAATATTTCATCCTCATTACATACACACAAAGAAAAAAAAAGGCTCTGCAACCATACATAAATAGTTTAACAACGTCTGTTTTGCACTTTCATTAATTATGCATTTTTAAAATCCCCCGGAATACAATGATTCACTTTTAAACACGGTATTATTCCTGGAAGTTTTAATGCTAGAACTCTATTATGAGCCTGTGCCTTACCTGAACCTAATCAGACATAAAGAGTTTGACATAAACATTATTTTTACTGGAAACTGGAGAAAAATGTTTGTTGCCGGCTAAATTATTTCCGAAGTCTTTTAATGAGTTTAATTTTATGAGTAATTATTTAGCCCTTTGTTCGGCCATTAGCGATCCTGCGTTTCGTAAATGCTTTCTTGCATTCAAATACTTACCTTTTCAAAGAGGGAGGCCTTTGCGTGCGCAGTTTAGGAACAAAGTGATTTATGTTTATTCTTTTCGACAAAAGAATGCCGCATAAAACACTGAGTAATTAAGAAATTACCGCCAAAATAACGGTAATTATTTATCTCTCTGGTATAAAAGTTAAAACCCGCGAAATACGAGCAAAGGAGTTTTCCTTTACACAATGGCGCCCTTTTCGGTGAGACCGCAGAACAAAAGGAGATTCGCTTGCTTCCTAAAACTGAGGCGCAAAAATTCCTTTCTGGTAAAAAAGAAGGAAAAAACTGAAGAAGATTGTATTATGAATGATTCTGGAAACGCGCTCCTAATTCCGGTTCACCCCCCCCTCCACCCTTCAAAAAATCTTCCCCTCCCCCCTACTCGCCCTCTACCGAAAACATAATGAACAACGCTTCAGATTTAGTCACTTTTGTGAAAAGGCACAATGAATTAAGATATAATAAAACCGGATAAAAAATAACTTTCTGCGGGTTCAAAAAAAAAAAAAGAGAAAAGAAAAGAAAGCACACACAAACACAGTTCTATGTTATGCCCATACATATATCTATATTCCACTCAGCAAAATAATTTAAGATATTAAATACCGCACGCATTGGTATGCATATTAATTAAGACTAACATTAATGAACAAATTATGGAAGCATCTGAAGTTGGGGAAAAGCATTAAGAAGGTAACGCATCTAATGACTGTACAGATATTAAAAGAATATACAGATTTTCACTTAGTTTGGCTTGACAGACTAATTTTCAAGCCAAGCGAGGGCGAATAAAAAAGAATTAGGGAGGTTTTTTTTTTCACTCTCCGCTCTTCCCCGCAAAACTTTTCTGTAAAGTTCGCTGGCAAAATGCTTTATTTTTTACCGTTATATTATCATCAGGCAATTATTTTTATACCGGCAGTCTTCTTTGAATATTGGGTGCTGTAATTAAGCTATGAGGCGATAATTTATGCAAATTACGAAATGGCGCTGTGTGTGTGTATGTGTGTGTTCGTATTTTTCCGAAAAATTTCTTATATGACATTTTAATCTGATGATGAATCAGGAGGTGGTTGCTTCAAAATTAAGATCGCGGATGATTAAAAAAAAAAATCACATACAGGCAGAAAGTTTTCGAAGAATCTGTAGTCTTCTAAATATTAAAATGAAATGGTATTTTTATTAAGAAATGCCTCCAAAAAATCTTTAATTAGAACCTTAAGCGTAGTTTTCTTTTTATCCGTAATGATCAGATCTCCTTACGATGGGTTTACTTTTTCGTACCCCCCCCCCTCCCCCCCCAACTGCAGGTTCCTTAATGATTGTGAATTTGACTGCATGCCTTTTCAAGCAATAAAAAGGCAAAATAATATACTAGAATGTAAATATGTCTGTACATCTAATCAGAGTAATTTTTTTTTACATTATGACCAATAATCTCATTATTGGTCTAATTTGAACAATTTTCATTCATTGAACCATATGCGTCATTGTCTGAAGTGAAGTGTTTGGTTTGACTGAAATGTCTAGATTGCTATTAAACTTTGAGTACACACTTAGTCCCGTGAAATAGATAAAATTTGCAATTGAATTGCTTTCTTCAGTTGCTCGTGAATTTAAATGTTTAACATCATTTTCTACCTAATAAAGAAAAAATACTATATAAGTAACAGTAGTGGTAATTTCGTACCCGAGTAATCCGGACTAACTGGGACTATAGGCAATTCGGAAAATCGAAAATCCGAATAATCCGGGTAATATGGGTAGATGGCAAAAGAAAATCCTCAACTAAGCAGACTTACCGTTTATTACGTTAAAAGACTGTGTTTTGTAACAAAATTACATAATATTGTTTACAAGACATTAAAAAATATAAAAATACTTTTCACATCATCTCTTAACAAAGAATTGGTCCACATCTTCTGTTTCAAAACGTGGTGTTTAAATGAAGCACGGTCAAGCCACGTCAGTCCATGTCAACACCCTGATGTGACACTCTAATAAAGCTTTCTTAAACTCAACAAAAAGAATTTTATTACCATAATTTATTGTACAATCAATCTATGCAGGAACTGTACATTGAATCAAACGAAAAAGCGAATATTTGGCGTGCTTATAGTTAAGTTCTTGCTATCATAGTTAAAAATTATTATCTAATGTGCACATTAAATAAAAAAAAGTCTACAAATCTGATCCGGATAAACGAGGGCCGAATAAACGAGGTTTTACTGTATTCCAGTGTGCCAAGTACTTTGTCTTCAAGATATCCACCCTTCCGCATCGAGATTTTGTTGGCTGATTTATTACGGAAACAACTTATAGGGTACAAACACTACTCCCTATGAGGTGACGGCACATGAACGTCCATATGGATTCAAACCCGAGTCCACTTTGTGGAAAGAGGTCGTGACGTTGCTGTCATTTTTTTCGCTACTCGAGGGCTAATTAGACCGGCACCTACAGCTTAAGGCTCGGTGCACACGAGCGATCCGGTGTCGTTGCAGCACCGCAGTTGCGATAAGGCAGTACATAGAGTTGAACTAACCGACTCACACGGACGACGCGAGCCTAAAGCAGATTCCGAACGGCTGCAAGCATCCAAGTTAACAGTGGGACTCGAATCCACAGATTCTAGTTACCGAAAGCCAACGTCCTAGTCATTCGGCCATCTATAAGGTGTAGATGGCTACAGTTTTGGGAATAGCTTTTTTACTCGTTTGGAATCGTTCGACTGAGCTTGTTTTTAATGCCTCTGTCGTTTTCAAGGGCAGTAAAATTTCTTTATCATGGCTATAATGAATGTCAATCAAACTTTTCTGATGGACTTTACATGCATGTGTAGGGGGTTTGGGGTGCCTTGTGTGGATGACAGATCTGTACTGTTTCTCTGGCATCCTCGAGCCCCACAGCAATGGAAAGCACCGAACCTGGGAAATTAACCGTCGTCTGCGTATTCAGGTATTGCTACGTAGCGGCTGGTCTTCAGTGTCCATGGGCTGATACGCGAAAGCGAGGGAGCCGAGGTGTCAATTGAGATTACATGCATGTGTCTTATTGCTTTTGAAATCTTTTTGCTCCAGTGTTATCACTGGCTATGTCTAGTTGAAGAACCCGTAACGAGGGTGAAACTTAACCGTAACGAGGGTCCATATATAATTTGGATACGCTGGAGATGTCTTATTTTGCATACATTTAAACATTCATAATATTTCCTTTCAATTTATTCATTTAGTCAAGTTTTACACGATTCGATGCCTAATTTGTCAAATACAGATTCGAGTATGTTTTGCTATTAGATTCAATTTCAAGCATAGTTTCCAATTTCAAGGGTAGTTGAATGAAAGTTTGATGTTTGGAATCACCCTTATAAGTGACATAGTTTTGGTGTGTAAGAGTCATATCTATATAGAAAGCAGTTGGTTCCGCTTTCAATTTCCTGGTATACCATTTCTATTTTAAGCGAAAACAGAAACGACTAAAGCGAGAAAGCGTGGAAGAGTGGTCGTTAACATGACACCTTTTACAAACGATTTCATGTCGGGGTTCAGGGATTCCTAGGGAAAGGTGAGATTTATTTATAAAATATTCATATTAATATCATACTTTAGTTAGTAATGCTCTCCATATTTGTCCAGAGAGCAGAAAATTCCAGTTTCGATTTCCTGGTTATTCAGTTTTTTGTTTTTTGTTTTAATTGGCGGGGAAAATGACAAATGGGAGAATGCATGGCAGAGGGATCGTTAAAATGATACTCTTTGTAAAAGAAGTGATTTCCACAGGGTATTATATGAATTCAACGGAGTATGCGTGATTTATTAGTGAAATAATGTCATGCGTATGGGCGTAACTGGTCTACCCATTTGTCCGGGGGGGCAGATGGTTCTAATTTCTATTGCTTGTCTCCATTTTAAGAGAAGCAAAAAAAATAATTTCCCAATGATAGAATGTAAGGTAGAGTAGTCATTAAAATGGTGCACTTTTCAAATGAAAGTGATTTTGACCACGGACCATTGATTCCATAGTATATATGAGAATTATAAGTGAAATCATTTCATCTTTAGAATGTTAATAGATTCCACGTTTGCCCAAAAAGCAGAGTTTTCCGTCATCAATTTTGTTAACTAGTTATTTATTCAATTAAAAAAAAGTTTTTCATGTGAATACGGTGTCTCAGTATGGTTCTCATTCTAACGTGTCTCGTTGTGTTTCAGCTATTTTATTTGAAAAATCAATGAAATAGAATTTCGAAGCCCGGTGGTGTAGTGGTTAAAAGCGTCAAGCTGCCATCCCACAGGTCCAGGGTTCGACCCTGTGACTAGGCAAGGTCGACTCAGCCTTTAATCCCTTGAGTGGGTCGATAAAATGAGGACCAAGCATGCTTGGGAACTAAACTCTGGGGGTCCCACGTCAGGTTGACCACCTGACTGAAACATATGCTGTATGGCATCCCAAGGTCAAGAAAGCGGAGGTGGGTACCGCCGGACCTGGTCCACATCGGACTGTTGCGCCGTGAGTTTAGTTTATAAATAGAATTTTGTTTAAGGCTGATGTGTACTAACCTTATTGGACTCGCTCACCTCAATGTTTACCTATGGAGAAAATGTGTCCAAGGATTGCTGACTTTGATTGAAAGATTCTTTTCTTTTTATATTGTTCTCCGTAAGAGAAAGAAATTTTACACTTAGAGCAGTTTTTGTTTTTGTTTTTAAAATGTAAATAATATTTTAAAATTTAAATTATTCGGGAAAAAATCTGGTACAGTATGTTCCAAACGCTCCTAAATTCCATTGGTGGACGAAATTTATAAAATTAATCCTGTTGCAAGGTGCAGAAAAGTTCAGGCTATTTGAAAATACCATTTTTATTGGATTATCAGCATTTGTGTAGCTGTTAATAGTAGAAAAATTTTCTCTGTAGGTTAACATTGAGGTAAACGAATAGAATAGGGTTAGTACGCAGCATGGTATGGTTCTCCTTACCGCCTTAATATATTTTTAAATTCCCCAGAAACTAAAATGTGCTGAATAAGTGGTAACTAAACTTATTCCATCAGTGGATGTTAATATTATCATTTTTTTTCTGTTCTGTCAAACTATTTTTGGTGAAATCTTTTTTACTTGGTTAAAACTAGTTTTTCATTTCCTATCACAACTAATGACTGAAACACTACCTTATCAAAATTATGATATGCGGGAGACGGAGATGCCCTGAAAAGCATGGAGAATATGCGATAAGAGCGTTCAAACAAACAACGCAACGCAAAGCTCTCGTTCAATGACGTGAAGATCGCATTACATCAGGGCGTTCTTCCGCAAACCAATGCGTGCAGAACGAGAATCAATCCAGGCGCGGGTGAAACTTCGCAAAAGCGGACCCACCCACGCCGGCCCTCATTTAAAATGCCCACCGGCCTGCTAATGGTTGAAACCTAATGGCGTCGTGACTCTAAACGACTCATTTGAAATCTATTAGCAGGGCTGGTACGACCAATACCGACGAGTGTTCCAGCGATGAGTTCTGAGATTGCGGAAATAATTGTGGAAAGTTATTACTCTGTAAGAGCTCAGCTCTTCGAAGATTCCGATTGTTGGGAATAAAGATAGGCTGACCCACATAAATAGCAGCTCTTAAGGTACTCTCACAGTCCAGTAATGGTCGAAATGCAGCCATTATCCTGTTAGAGTCATGTTAAGAAATGTTAAACTTGTTGGTGTATACTTATATGTATGTATCCTTTGTTGCTTATGAACTATTAAAACTTATACCGGTTAGTTTTCATATGCGTAAACTAAAATTGACAAAATTAAAACAATATATTACTTTTTGTTTGATCGAATCTCTTCATGTATCCGATTGCAGATGAGCTACTTCTAAACCAGACTTACGTTTACAAAAGGAAGTTTATGTTTGTTTTCCTTCAGGAGAATGAGACACCTTACCGGGCGATTGCTTTCATTGGAAAAGACTAAGAAGTGTGCTCCAAAGGTACACGATATGCTAACAAAAAAGACAGACAGACCACAGTGTTTTAACAGCGTAAAATGAGACTGTACCACAGATACAAACCAAATGAACTCCACCTTTATCAACGCTTATCCTTTTTTAAGATTAGAAAGCATCATTAAAATGAATTAACGAAAGAGACACAGATGACTAGATCCAATCGTTGAAGAAATCAGCTCTCTCTCTATGAGATTCCTGTAGCATGGTATCTACTTCGAGTTTGAATTAACAATACAAGTAGAGTAACTAAACAATTTAATGAAATTCAAAAATTCTGAACTGTAGTGGATGTAAATACTCTGAAATCATTTATCGACATTTTACTTAAAACAATAAAACTAACTTGCATAGAGGAAGCGCTTCGCTTTCATTAAGTACGAGGCTACAATGCTGTGAATCAGAACAAAATTTTAGGGTTTCACATTCCAGATTCAGTTTTATAATCCACAGTGAAAACTAGCGAATACCTAAACGAGTCTGAGAAAATATAGAAAGGAAAGTGAATAAAACATGATCTTTAAAGATCTTTGTTGATCTTTATGTGATCTATAGTAATCTAAGTATAATTCCATTACATCTCAGGGGCAAACAGAATCTATACTTCATATACTTAACCGGATATAATCGTTAAGTATATGAAGTATAGATTACCACTATAATCGTTTGCGTCAATGATTTATTTTCTCTATGGCTTTCAAGAATTCACCCCCATATTTTGAAAACTGGCTCTACCGTGTGTGGCAAAAATTTGTTATCTGAATGATCCTTCTACAGGATTACTGGATGATAGTTATATTACACTTATGTGTGGAAACTTCAAGCGTTATTTTAAATTTACGGTGACTAAAATTTTAAATATTTCGCTACAAATTTTTTTACGACTTTTGAAACAGCCTGATAGATTTACGAAAACACCCACTGAAAGTTACGAATTACGACTTCTGCTTCCAGAGAGTTTGGTGTTATCACGTCTTTGTAAAGATTCCTATCGCATTCAGCAATACAATACGATATATACGAAAAGAATAATAATAATTCTAAAATTATTTCACAAAATATTTTAGGATTATTTTTAATAATCCCGTAGGACGTCTGGCATTGTGCAAACCCAGAAACAATTAATTGAGAAGGGGGCGGTAATCCAAAATTTTATACAAATCTTGTTGTTGTTGCTAATGCCCCCTAGTTGGAGGTTCCAATCACCAGGTCTTAATAGGCTATTGGGCTGAAAGGGGCGGCTCCTGTTTTGAATTAGCACCACAAGGGTCGGAGTCCAAGTTGGCTAAATGATCGGTCCCGTAATTTTGAACCGAGTCAAGTGACGAGACTGGAACACTTGACCCCGCACCTCCAGAGGTAAATTTGAGAACTTGGAGGACATTGCAGACACGACCTATTTTACGTACCTTGGCCACCATTAGTGGACACGGCGGTGGATTTGCAGCTACGAGCATCGAATCAGGGAAGTTCAGATAATTGGCCCGCTGCTCTTGCCTAATGGGCCACCGCGCCCCGAATACAAATCTAAACAGAAACAATTTGTACGCCATTAATATCATAGAGCCAAACATAAGAGACTTTAAGATCAACCCAAGATATCAAGATATCTTATGAATTTTATTTTCATATTCGTACATTATGTTTTGCATTTCTTTCATAGATTCCTAAATTCTTTCACTGGTTGCTTGAAAAAAGTATTGAATATAAATTCACCGACACATTCAAAGAACAATTATGCTCGCGTTGAACGTCAACTCTAATTTTAACTTTTTAATGGCGGTATCCCACTGACAGGGGACTTGGAATTTCTTTGTCTACTCTTGTCACTTAACTGATTGAAATATTGCTGTATACTTCCTAGAACCTCCGCTTTGTGGGCTTGCATTTTGTGCAGTAACAAACTGAACGTTGTGTGATGTCGACTTTGCTTGCGCGCGTTTCGGCGGAAAGAAAACGTTCACTGATTTTTAACGGGAATTTTTTTTTTCCATCCTGTTCGAAAAGATCGCGCTTTCTAGTAACTATCTGTCCCACTTGAGGATTTTCCCGTCTGATGTCAGTCGAGGGTCACTAATAATCGAGCACCGGTACGAGGTCCGTGCGCGTGACATTGCCATAACACGAAGGCAAATGAGATCTGATAAGAATGATAAGAGAACATCCAACAGATATAGGAAAATTACCCGTGTCAGATTTTTATCGGAGGAAGTTCGAGATGCAATGTGCATATTGAATATAGTTGCATAAAGACTTTTTTTTTTCTAGCGGAGGCACTTGTCGTGTAGACATTCGCCTATAATTCACCGCAGTTTGCTGGCCATATTATTATGGGGGCACCATATAGGTGGACCAGCATTACCCCCTATGAAGGGACGGCACAAACGGAGGTATTTTAGTGGCACGATGCTGGGATTCGATCCGAGCACCCTCAGTACTGAAAGCCAGCGCGCTGTACCACAAGACCACCGCAAGCCCTGAAAATTCGCCCAAACAGGACCTCGAACCCTGGACCGTTAGGTTAAAGACTTAACGCTCTACCGACTGAGCTATCCGGGCTCTACATAAAGACTATGAATGCAGTCTTTATTACCATGTTTTTACTAACTCGCTTTCTTGTTTGTGTGTGTGTTTGTCCAGTACATATCTTGCAATCGATTTTTAACTAACTTCCCGACTAGCTAGACATTTGAAACTTTTAGAATAGCTCAGAACACGATGACAATGCATTATTTTAATACTTTTATCCATCTTTAAGCAGATTTTAATTCATTTTCAGTTAATTTTGTTTAGTAGACTTTGGCAGCCGTCTATCGCCCGGGACGCGAACGAAAAGTTAAACGCAAGTTAACTTCCAATTAACTTCATTTTCTTTCAAGTTGATCGGATAATTCATCAAAAAAATTTTAAAAAGTATTTATTATTAATACATAGAATTGTCAAGTTTATATAATTCAACAGAAAATTTAAAAACATGGTATTTAAAAAGTTATTTTTATCTTGTAATTATTTCTTACAATAACTCCAATAATGGTATTTAGACTTCCGCCTACAAAAACAATAACCGCTCATGAAGACCCTCTGTATTTGGTTGCCTCCACCATCACGTTAATTAGGAAGAATTAGAGGAAAAGGATATTTGTATATCCCTGCTTGTTAGTAAGATCAAAAGTTTTGGAAATGAAATTAAGATCAGAACACAAAGAAATTTTCGTAAGCCAAATTTTTGGCATTGTGACGACTCCCGTACAATAGCGAATATTTTGTGCGTGGAAATTTCGGGAACACCAACCAACGCGCGGTTTGTGCACGTAAGTGATTTAGACGGCTGGAGACAGACAGTCTTGGCTACATAAAGACAATAAGTGCTACCGACAGCTCGCGGAACAGTTCGTCAGCTACCAAAAGGAAGTGGCCTTACGGAGGCGCCTAGTCGTCTGGGAACAATAACTGAATAAAGAATGGCGGTGTTTTCCAGACTTTTCGAGAACGTTCAGCGAAGGTATATAAAGTCACTGGACGCGAGTTGAGATCATGTCAGTGATTCAGAGATTAAGCTTTTCAGAGTGACGCTGTAGCCGGAGACAAGGAGATACTGTCGGGCCTAGATAGACTTGAATGAGTGCAGCGACAACTCAAGTCTGACCTCCCTTGTCGATACCGTGAACCCACGAATTTAATCTTTTTATATCTATTGTAAATAGCCTGTATTTATTCGAGAAATGCAATTAAAGCATTAAATACAAAAAGTCTGGAAGTCTTTTATTTAAGGCAAAGTCCTTACAGCATTCTTTATAATCGAATTATTTAGAAGGGATGAATTCCTTGAAGGTCCTGATATTTTACATAACGAAACTGACTAAAAGATCATTTACACCAAAACTAGGATTTTACATATCCAACTTAAATTCTACCTATCTATACCGATATTCTTCATAGGCTTTTGTTCCAATTAAATGGGTTTTTTATCTCATTATGAATATGTACATCACTAATCCGGCATTTTGAACTTCAAAGCATATCAGCAAAACAGTTAACTTTAAGTAAGTAAGGTGAAAGTATGTGCCTATTTATTTTCTTTTTCTAATAAAGGAAAAATTCAATGTCTGCAGTTTCATTTAGAAATAAATTTCGATGTAAAATAAGAAAGTAATCAAAATATTTTATTTTTGGAAAGGGAAATTGCAACTTTAATATCTCTTTCTTTACAGCAAAAGATTCCAAATAGAAAAAAAAAATTCATGAAAAAATATGTACGGTTTGCTAAACGATTTTCGTATAAAATGTCAATGTTAAAAGCTTATCTGTTAGGAAGCAAAATCAACTTAAATGAATTTATTCGACCGTAAAATATATATATTTTTTTGAAAGCATGAAAGTTGATAGCAGCAGTTGATGAGTTAGCCACCCTGCTCTACCGCATTACCTCTAGCCATGTTAATAAATTTTGCGTAACTATCCATTTTTGCAAATCTTTTCTCTGTAATCGTCTAAGACTTTAAAATAAAAAATCAATCAATGATTTTTGTTGTCTCAAATATTTCTAAAAAATTGCAAACGCCTCTGCGCTATTGTTAAAAAAACAGTGATATTTTTAAATGATATTTTAATCTTAACTATTTCAAGCTATTATTTTATAGTAATATAGCTTTTGAGGGGTAACACAGCATTCACAAAAATAGAATATTTTTTTTTGTGTTTACGTGTGACCTGTTCCAATGCGGAACGGGTAAAAAAAAAATTAAAAAATGTTCGCCTAAAAGTCTCTATCATTTTATCTAGCTATTAAACGCTTTTAGAACTGCTTTAGAACTAAACATCTGACGCAAATTATGTGCTCCCAAATATCGTTTAAATCTCGGCTTAATGAGGTGGTTATCAAGTAGAATCTGATGCTTTTAACTCGTATATTAAACGGGATGTTGTGTACAAAACAGGATGTGTTTTTGCGCGTAATGATTCAGTGATAACGACCATATTAAGTCGAACATGGTGAATGACTTTTGGGCAGGGGGAGAATCGTTATAAATCGATGAATGAGAGTGTGCGTGTAAAATTAACCAGGAAAAAAAAGGGAAATGTTTAGAAGAAAGTTTCTAAGCATAAGACTGTTGCCAATCACAGAACAGAAATGTGAGCATCAGACAGAATGCGTGACGGTTTAAAACAGATGGGTTGAAAATTTAAAACAATGGTTTGTTGCACGATATTCAATTTAATTTCCTGCTAAGATACATTATTTGCTACGTTATGACCTGAGAAAAGGAAAAAGTAAATTTTATTGAAACATTTATATACATATTTTTTTATTATGTTGCAGTCATTATGCTCCATCGGCAGATCATTATAGGATCAGTAATTGTTACTGCATGTACTAACTAAATGCATTCTGTAATAGAATGTTAATGGTCTAATATTATTCGTAAATTTCCGGATTAAAAAGAGAATTAAAAGACGTGTAAATTTAGCAACCGCCTCAGTGGGAGGCGCAGTTCATCCAAGTTAAAAATTTCTCATTGGCTCTAAATTTTTGAGTGGTTATGAATCACGAGATTTATGCCTGGTTGATTCACTAAGGCTCCTTTTGAAAGTTAGACGAATATCTTCCACAATAACATTAAAATAAAAAAAACCCTTTCTTGGACCTTTCTTGGATAACGCATAGAACTACTTTTATTCAACAAAACATTTCGGCCACGTGCAAATCGGGTATTTTCTAGGAGGTCCTTTGACGTACTGTGTAGAAATGCCTCTCTGAACTATAGCTGTAGACTTCGTTTTCAGAACCAAGACATACAACGAGCTAACTCATTTCTCAAGAAAAGAAATAATTTTCAAAGGGGTAACGTTACATTGCAAATAATGTGGCCATTTTCTTATTAGTTACCAAAATGTGGTGAGTAACATTACAGTATGATATACACTCAACTTTTGCACACCTTCCTTGTTCTTCAACAATATTTTTATTTCCCTTGAAACACTCTCTGCAGTGAACATCAAGAGATATCTTCCCCTTACCAATCAAGGCTCTGTGTCCGTTACTTAGAAGCTGACACACATTTTGTAATACAGTAACTCTTATTTATTTACTCATGCATGCTGGTCTTATTTTCCTGACTGTAGGTGGCGTAATGTGTCAGAAAATGCGAGGAATGGAAGTCTAGAATATAACGAAAAATCTATAAAACCGCTTTTTAACGAAATATTTATAACTACCGTTTGGTCCCTATACACTTACAAAAATATAATGATATTAAAGTTATCACACAAGATAGACCAAAATACTTTTGCTAAGCAAATTGACATGTTCAAGGTTTGGATGCAAAGAAAACGGAGGAAAGGACTTTAGAGCTGAAATAGGGGAAAAGGGGTGATCAGGTAAAAGTGAGATAAATTAAACAGGGGGCGCTTTCATGAATTTATATATAATGCTGAGTATTTTGAAAATTACATTTCATATATATGCATTTAAAATTTGTTCAATAAATTGTGAAATCTTTATTTTAATAATCCTAACCGCATCCCATCCGGAATGACTTACATTCTCCAGTCGACCCCCTAACACTCACCAAATAATCCTTATGAATGATATCGCCTCACTTTTCGAAACATTGGTTTGAACTCGTCTTCCCTGACGTAATGACTTACATTCTTTGACTTCTTGCATGTATGCATTCGTATAAAATCCCAGTTTCACCGCTGACATTCTCAGGCACACACAAAACGAATCGACACTCTGCAATTCTGATACACTCAGCACAAAGGCGTTTCTGCATAGGCATCTCTTCCCGATTTCTGCAGTTCACAATCTGCTTCCTTCAGCATTTGGCAGCACCTGTTTTTTGGGGAAGATATCTCCCAGTATCAATACACAGAAACCGAATAACAAAACCTATGCGCAAAAAGATACAGACTCTCTTTCGTCTGAAAGAAGAACGAAGAGGAAAAAGTAAAAAAAGAAGAAAAAAACTCTTTCCACGGTCTGCAAGCGATCGGTGTCACCGACAATCGAACGCTACAAACCCACACCGCGATAAAAGTGATCTCTGTCAAGATTTCAAAATTCACGCTTCCAATACCTGTCACAAACGTTGGCAGCTGAAGGTCACCCTCCCCCCCTCCCCGCCACCAGACCTTGGGGGAATAGCCAGGCGTCAATTGGCCGTCCGAAGACCTCCCCTGTTCGATACACTTTAGGATAAAAAAAATTCTTATTATTATTTTTGTGATTTCCATTTCGGATGAGTGATCTTTAAAGATGCGTTCTTCTGATCTGGGTGATGTTTGATGTTTTGGCTATTGTATGGAAGTGACGGACTGCCCTGATTTAATTCTGGCCCCCCCTTTTTATACTGCACAACTTTTTTTTTTCTTTCAGAGCACCTTGTCTCGAGCGTTTGTATTTTTTTAATCGAATCGAGTCGAATTTTCTGTCGAGTTAATTTGAATGATAAATAGGCTTATAAAAGGCAAGTTCTTGCCAAGAAAATTCCTTGTGTGACTTTTCGGGTTACGTACCCTAGTTCATCAGTAGCTGAAAGGAACCAGATCTTCTGACCATTTAATCAAAAACATGTTATTCAATTGCAGCTTACGGTATGTTAAATTCACAGACCGTGAAAATTTAACATACTTGCTGAATAACACTGAACGAAGAATCATGGATGTTTGTGAGTTAGTTTGTGGGTGAAAATTGTATCATATCCCTCTTTTCAATAGCATACGTATAAATAAGTTTGTTCACATAGATAGACTGTTCTAAATTTAATAGAAGAGAGAGATGAAAATACTTTGTTAACCAGGACCTTTATGCCAAAATAAACTACTGTAAACTAAAACTATTCGTGTTCATATATGTCCGAATCATAGATTGAATCTCAAATATAAAAACACTTACTAATACATGCTTATTTTTCTATTTGCGTTTTTACATTTCAAATCTGTTTTTAAAGCGTCTTTATTTCCTTTTTCAACAAAGCACGAATCTTATTTCTCTCTCATTTGGAATCGAGAGTTGTTTTACTAGAAATTTGTAATTATTCAGTAATGTCATAAACATTTTTAAAATCATAGTCTAATAACTTTAGCATGTTATGAATTAGAAATTATACTACTGCACATTATAATACCGAACTCCATATCTATGATGTTCATTACCTCCCAGCAATCAAAATAAGTTATACAAATTTCTAATTATAGCTAATTATTATGAAGAACCTTATTATAGACAGAGGGTAGAACTTAATTGGAAAATATAAGAGAGAAGTCTATATCCCTAAGTCTAAGATGCTGTTAATTGAATAACCACCCATGAATGATCTTTTGGACATATCTATAAATGTACCTTGGCATATTAAGATTTAACACGAAATGTTGTCAAAGACTAATTATTTTGATAGGTTAATCCTTCACACAATGAATCTGTTTCTTTGACTTTTTAAATAATAGATATTAAGTTTAATTTCAATTTACTAAGAATTAGAGGATATTTTAATAAATCCATTGCATTTCAAATAGTTGAGTATAATGTCTTCTTTTCGTTTTAAAATCCCTGAAACAAATTTTGGGAAACATGTCTGCACGTAATTTCTGTACATCTAATCATAAATGTCCTTTCAGTATTCTAGAGCAAAGATTAGCTTCTTCAAATTCTAAGATTTTTTTAATTTATTCGACCTAACCTGGCTTCACTATGCAGTTAATTATTCTATGTATAGTACAGACCTCTTCTCCACACACCATGAATTTTCTTACTTATTTGCAAAGCACTTATTAGAAAATTGCCAAAATATTAAAACACCTTCGCGTTATTTCTTTATCAGTTTGTTTATTTTTGTCTATTTTTCTAATTGCATGTCTTTTATTGAATGTGTTTAGGCCCAAAGTCTGTTTTCATCTAAGATTAGTCTATAAGAAACGCAACCTTTAATCCTTAACCTAACGGATAAAGAAACAATGATCACAAGCTCTTCCATTTTTTTTTTGTCTTACTCTAATGCTGTTAAACTTTTTGATTTTTATATTCCTGTATGTATGTTTCTATGCATGCATTTATGTCTGTATGTGCATGTATATATATATATATATATATATATATATACTAGCTGAAAACCCACGCTTCGTTACGGAGTACATTCAAATTAAATACAACGGTTAATGTATGCAATTAATGCCAAAAAAATAAATATATATATTTTTATTAAATGCGACGATCAATATATACAACTGATGTAGAAAAAAAATATATGTATTTATAAAAAAATCGTAAGGGATATTTTTATAGACAAAATAATGTCCAATCGTCTGCCGTATTAGCAAGAAAAAAAATATTTTTTTGTCTATTTAGTTGTTATGCACGTGACGATAAATTTATTTAAAGTACCAGAAAAAGAAATCACGTGATCAGCATTCAATAAATTAAATTCTAAAAATTAATCTTTAAAAATTCACCAAAAATCAGAAAATCGAGGTAAAGATTTGAAAAAGACTTCATTTTAAAGGAATTTTTATGATCTTTCTCGTGATATAAATTTTATAACCCTCATATTATTATTTTAAATGCAAATTTAAAAAAAGTTACTAAAACAGCCAAAATATTTAATTTAAAAAAATCTAAGAATTTTTCAAAAATCTCTCTTAGTGCACCCCTACATTATAAGAAGAATCGCCATGCAAAATTTCAGCCCTTTAGGTCCCGCGGTGTGGTCTGTGCGTTGTATGTCAGTCAGTGAGTCAGTTACGGAACTGTTTTATATATATAGATATATATATGAGCCTTAAACTAATTGTTTATGTTTTACCCAGTATGATAAAAAACTGATATTGCAAAACTTTGGTTCTTCAATATTGATTTAATTCTAAAAAAAATTTCACTTATTTTTTCTTTTTATTTTCTATTTTAATTTTTTTTAAAAATTTCGTAACTCCATTTTCTTATTTAAAATTTAACTTGCTGTTTAATGACTGTGGATGTGTATGGCGGCACAATGTCTTGTTGGAAGACGCCAGACCCATCAGAGTGAACGCATGATAAGAATGGCTGTAACACATCTAAAAGGATGTTAACACGGCGTTCTCCGGTCAGAGAAGTTGTAGACATATGAGAGGTCCTAATTCTTACCAGCTGAACACACCGTATACCATTACTGGGGCAGCACCAGCCTGTACAGTCCCTTGTAGACAAGCTGGATTGATTGATTTATAGCGTGTTCTTCACACGCGGACTTTTCCATCTGCCTGAATCAGTTGGAAACGAGACTCGTGAGATCAGGCTACTCGTTTCCAGTCTTCCAGTGTTTGGTGGCGGTGATGCTGAGTCCATAGCAGAGCTCTGGGTTGTAAGGAAAGCAAAGGCATTCGCGTTCGGCGTCGGCTATCAATACTCATATGCAGTGACAGTGAACGTTGTGCAGGGAACAGTCCTTGTGCTGGTGTTAGGAGAGGTCTCAGTATTAACTTGCAATGGTAGACTCCACAATCTTTCGACAGCCACACTGTTGCCGTAGGTTCAATGTTTTACCAGAATTGTTGTATTTGGGGTACATACTTAAAATGGCCGAGCGTGTATATTGTACTAAAAATAATTTATTAAAAATTATACTGGACGTTGAAAAATAAGAAATTGATAAATTAGACCTCTTCTACTTTTTGAAACCTCAATAGTTCTTACAATTAAGGCTTAGGATCACATTTAAGAAGTAAACCATGTGATGATGATCATGAGATGGATAATGGTGTAACATGAAACATGAGTATTGGTACAGTGAATGCCCAATGGTATTGTACCAAAGGTGTATTGGTACAGTAAATGCCTCGGAAGGACAAGTTAAGAACTAAAAATAAGAAAACTCATTTAGAGTTTTTAGCATTTTGGAAAGGCTTGTAATGAATAGTAAAATGCTTATACAACATATTGAAATCCTTTTGAAAATAAATTTCAGAAGAAACAGCAATAAGCTTCTTGGTGGATAGCACCAAAATAAAAATCGAAATTTTTTATGAATATTTTGTGTTATCATACGTCGTGCCAATTAACCAGAACATAAATTTTTGAACCAAGAAGTGGTTTATCGCCTTCTACCTCAAAATTTAATGTGATAGACGTTTGGTGTTTTGTTAATCGTATATATTAAGCGTGGGGTTGGGGGATGGGGTGGTGCAGGGGAGAGAGAGAGAGTGTGTGTGTGACTGACTGACTGATGTGATGAAGTAAATAGAGAGCATTTGTGGGAGAATACAAACCTCCAAGAACTGAGAAAAAGTTAAAGAACCAAACTGGATAATCATACTCCAAAGTTTTTCAATGTCACTGAAATTGGTGAAAATTACTATTAGATCGATCTCAATGCGAGGATCAAGCTGGAAAAGCCAAGTAGGAAATAACATTCTTTATACTCTGCGACTATGAAATAGAAAAACAAATAATTGTAAAGTGTTAAGCAAGTTATGTGTTAGCTATTGCATGTAAAGTGTTCGATCGAAGTGATTGAAACTGAACATTACTATGTGACAATGAAATTAAAATCGAAATGCATGTAAAGTGTTAAGAAAATAAAATGTATTAACTATTTTTAAAAAACCAATTCTTTTAATATTGAATTCGCACATAATTGATTTATTTATTTCTCTTTCGTACAATATTTTCATTATGTCTGACGAGCATTATTATGTATTTTATGCACTGTTGTACGAAAAAAAAATTACAAAAACATAAAAAATAGGAGAAAATTCGTCTTTATAAAATAAAAGTTTGCATTCCTCCATTTTATAACGCAAAACTGTAGACTCCCCAGTCTAAAGGTCATGTTCTGACTTTTATGACGAGTTACACGTTACTGGAAGATGACAGTTTAATCTGTTTTTATTTTTTAATCATTGTATCTTCTGCTGTAGTTTTTCTTAGAATGTTCCTTTTTCCCTTTTTGTTTCGTGCTTGATTCATTTCCCCTCAGTCTCTTTCTTTCCTCTCAGTGAAACAATGAGAGGGGGTGATAGTAGCACCCTGCACAGATCCTGCATGAGTTTTCCTTACTTCTTGCCAGTGCTGAAGTTTCCACATGAGGAATTAATTGGAATAACAAGAAACGGTCGCCGAAATTAAGAGAATGCTCATCAGAGTAGATAATAAGCGAGATAGCTATCAGGTGCAATGGGTGGTCCCCCGGTTGCTAAGACGGTGAATACAAGTAAATTGTTGCACAAACTTTCAATGGAGATGCTACATTTTGATACAACGAGTTACACATGCTATATTCAAGGTGAAGTTAATTAGCTTGGCTTTCTTTTGGAGCTAATGAGGGGCAAAACTTGTTTACACATGCGAGTGATAAATAAGCTGGTAATATAAGAAGGAATACTCCCTTAAATAATAGAGGTTATGTTAGACAACGTACGCGATTTTTTAGCTTCTGTTGAACATGAGAATGCATAGTTCAAACTTGCCCAGGTGAATAGGAAAAATAGCTCCAAAGCGAACAAAACAAGCCAGGGAAGGGGGAAAATCTTAAGATATTCTGTATAAATAAGGTAAAATAATTTGAAGTTGAAAAGAAAATAGCTACTAAAAATTTCGAGTTTAATTTATAGTAATTTATAGTGAAAATATTAGGGTTTTAATGCTTCATAGCCTAGGTTAATACAACATATTTCTCCAGCCTGTTAAAACCGTTCCAGATCACATGACCAGTGAAATTTCTGTAAAGAACCAAGAAAGGAACAAAAAGCTAATTATGCCAAAAAGTATATCTCAGAGCCCAACGAATATGTGAAAACTTGAATTTTTTTAAAATTTCAAGGTGAAATTATGTTACAGATGGGTGACTGTCCATAATAACGATAAATTGTATTAAAGGCATTTTTCCTTTTTTGAGGTATAAATGTATATATAATAATTAACCGTCCACTTTTTTTTCTCGGTTACGTTGATTTATTCCCTTCATATTTCCACTAGTCCATATTCCTTAAAAATTTAAAGGAAATAATTATGAAGGATATGATGCATTGCTAAACTATGAATCTAATGTTGTTTCCCAAAATTTGAAAATATCAAATTATACATTTAATAGCTTTATCTTCCCTTCCCGTTAGTCTCAGTACCTGTTCCTGGGCACCAACCTTGTTACGGTATAATTATACCTTTTACTAACGCTTCGCATGAATTCGGTAAAACACACGGAAGAAAATCTCCTGCGGTAAACCTACATTTCTCCGTACAATTTAGGATTGTGGTCTGGGATCGCCGTTAAGAAGGATTTCGGGTTTCGGGAGAATGAATGAACGAAAGATTGAATGAATGAATCAGGTTTGGTAGTAATAACAATGATGAGATAAAAAAAAAAATTTTAAATGCACCGTAATGTATTATGAAAGTACTCGCTTTTATTTTATTAAAAAATTGCACAATATTGGAGAATTATAAATAAGCTTTATTATTGGGATTTAACAGAGGAACAAGGATGTTTCCCCCTTCGTTTTAACGTAGGATTACGTTACTGCATAACGGTCCGCGGTAAAGCAAAATTTCAGACTTTAAAACCGTCGTCGCGAATTATAAATCAAGAGTGGCAGAATATTATTTCTAAAAGGGGTTTTTAATGTACACCAACGTTATGTTCTGTCCATGTATGTAAAAAAAAAGAGGTAAGCAACGATAAGTAATCCTACGTTAATAACCCGCTGTAGTTTCGTTAGAAGAGAAAACCTGAATTTATTTATTATTTTTATTTTTATTTACTTTTTTATTTATTTTTATTTATTTTATTTATTTATTTATTTTGAAAAGCCGAATAGAGAGCATGCCGATTTAGAAGTTCAATATAACTTCAAATTCCTGCAGCTGCAAACAGAAGAGAAATTTTGCCAAAATTAACCTAAAGTAAAAAGAAAACTCTTCTAGACAAAGAAAGTAAGTAAATCCTTGAGTCTCTTACCAAAACTACACATTTATGGCAATCAACTTGGAAAAGGTCGAACAAGAACGTCAAATTCCGGAAGCTTAAGGTTCTAAAGTGACTGATAGAAATTCTCATCAGCTCCTCAGAACCAGAAGGGCATGTGACTGGCTCATATCTACGTATTGTATTGGAATCTTAAATAATTGATATGACTAATATCACTAAAAATACGAGATACTACGGTTTATAGATTATCTGATAAAATACCAACAGGTAAAGCATGTTGTGCCTAATTATCTAATTTTTGGCTCCCCATGTATTGAAAAAGCTTTCTTGTGTGCATAAATTCGATCTAATAATGCTATACTACTGCATGGACTGGCATTCATAGGAACATCTAGTATACTTCTGCGATCTGCCAACTATATACAGGTTTATATCTGTTCCAATATAGACTAAATATTCCTTAATATAGTGATCTATTAACAGACTTATCTTTTATCGATAAATTTATTTTATTTCTAACTTTTTTTTAATGTTGAGCATTTGATAATGATGTTACGATTTTAATTCCCAATAGCTTGTATGGACTACATTCATATTTTGAAAAAAAATTTATTTTCAAGGAAAATTGCAACTTTTCAAAAATTCAATCACATTTTCTAATATCCTTACAAATTTAGCATCGTTATAGAAGTAAATAAGTAGTTAGAGTAATTAACTATTTTTTCCATGTACGTTGCAGTTCTGAATTGCGAAATTTCATTGTTTGAATGCAATCCAATTAAGTTCCCAAATATCGTGTCAAAATGAAAAATTTTAAAGAATATTATGAAACACAAGATGTGTAGCTTAAATTAAAAATACAAAACTCTTCTAATGTTGAGTTGCGATCAAAAAATATTCCACGATGGATCAACAGGCCATCTCTAATATTACACAATTAATTTCATATACCTAAATATATGTTTTTTTTTAATTTATATTCTTTACATTCAGGAAGACTTATGACCGACCATTTAACGTATTCTTATCTATAATTGTTGACATTTTAAAAACCTTCTAAAAAATAAGGAGTTACTAAATTAGTCACTATGGGAGAACTAATCAGTAACCTGTGAAAAAAAATGGTATGAACTAGGTCTGAACATAAAGAACACATTACAATAAGAGAATAAATATAAATCTCATATAAACTTACGTTATATATATATATATATATATATATATATATATATATATATATATATATATAATAACGCATATTAAGGTGATAACCTAAAATTTCTAAAATCGGTGTTTTCCGCGTGGCAACAGTTTGTGAGCTCTAGCAGCGAGAGCGAGCTGATGGGCCAATCACAGCTTGCCAACCTTAACATCCTTGGTACTAGGCTTTGTGATTGGATAAAGCTTTGTGCAGGGTCTGACCTAGGTGAGAGAGTCAGAACGACTTTGTACGATATAAGTGTTGGATGAACTTGTTTTCCCGCTTGGGATTTTGAAAATATGTTCATAGTTATGCTTAATCAAGATATAATGAATCTGTTTAATTAACGACATTTTTTGTGGTGTTAATGCCTCATTCTGATTTAAGACCAAGTTAACCGAATGGCACCACACACACACACACACGCACACACACACACACACACACACACACACACACACACACACACACACATATATATATATATATATATATATATATATATATATATATATATATATATAATTTATTTATTTACATATTATAGTGGATATATTTTAAAAGAATAGGTTGAAATCCAGGTTAAAAATTTAGAAACAATACAAGTATAGCATCGAAAAGTAAGTAAATTAGGTAAAAACCCTGAAAAAAAAAACAGAAGATTAATATAGTTTTAAAATACAATATTACAGATATCGTATTTAGGATGTTAGATAAAATGAAAGTTCCTTCGTAGAGGAATAAATATGGGGAATTTCGCTGGGTGAATTATAAAGACACAATGCTACCAGCGCAAAAATGGATTAATGGCGTCCTGTGATTAAAATTTTAAATAGCCTCACCTAGTTAACGTGTGAAAGATTAAAGCCTCGATTGTTAGAGTTATCAAGTTTATGTGTGTCTAAGGACAGCACTGTTGACAGAAATCACCCTCGGGTGACAAACTTAATATTTATATTCCTGAACGCACTTGCTAATTGAAGGATCCTATTGTATTTTTAACGAAGTCGCACTTTGGTTGTATTTTTGTCTATGTCTTCCACTCAGTTACACTGTTAACATACAAATGACTGGTCGGATTGCGCATTCCAGTTCAAATTTTTTAATCAAAAGGTCTTAAACCGGTTTTTGAGAAATTGAATCCTATTGCTCGTCGCTGTTTAAAGAACATATTCTCTGAATAGCGTACGCATGTATAAATGATTAAGAATCCGTCAATTAATGGTAAAACAAAAATATCTCAATATAAATGAGGCATTATGTGACTCAGTGTTGGAGCATAACTATATTGAGCAGAATTGAAGAAAAAAATAAAACTATAGGATGGATTGAGAAGAAGAGATGGGTGATACAGTGCTTATAGAGACTAGTCTAGAAAACAAATTGGGAATAGATTTCAAACCTTTATTAAGAGAGCCGTAAAGAAGTTCTATACCACTCACTTAGACTATGTAAATACATACATTTTTGTACAATATATTGTTACGAACTTTACGAGTCTATGGTAATCTAGCCAAATATGATGCTTCAGTCACACACATCTGCACTGCAAAGTACACAGGGGGGGAAAAGTGATTTATGGGCAGCGCTCTCTGCAGCGATCCTTCGGTCGAGCGGTTCTTCAGCAGACGATCGAAGCGTTTTGACGATCGAAGAGATTTGAGGGACCTTGGGGGGAGGACCATAACTAATCGACCCCCAAATGTGTCAACAAGTGTCGGAGGACTGTGTGTCTATTACTGTGTGAGAGTTATTGCCAGATTGGCCATGGATTTGGTGACTTATTTTGGTCTCAAATTTGGCGACATTTTGCCACATTTGGCGATATGGGGCCAAATGGGCACCAACTTGCCGTGTAGACCTTTCTAGAAACTTCTAGTGATATCTAGCTGGTTGACCGATAGCGAGCCCTTTGAAAGTCTATAAATATATCTGACATTGGCATTGGAACTCGGTGTTCAATTTTTAAGAACTGAATGTGTTGGAACTGCGTTAGGCGTGTATTGTATTGAAGACTCAGTATCCTGACTTGTGTTTTTAGAGTCTTCTACTGTATAGAAGACAGTTTTTACGTGTTTTCTGTTTTAATTTATGTATGCGCCTAAAGAATTAACAGAATAATAAATTGTATTTTTTGTGCACTTTCTGAAGAGATTTTATTTAATCCTATCGAACCCAGGAAAACGGAAAAAGATTTGTGAGGAAAGTTTTAGAAAATAACTCTTCTACACATCGTCAAGGTGTTTCAGTCAGTAGAACGTCTCGAATCTGTGGTTTCAAACATCGCTACTGAAAGATGTCATAACAGTGCCATGCAAGCGAGGCAACGAACAATTGTGGGTTCTTAAGCAACATATAAGATACATTTATTGTGGCTGATAGAATTTAGCATCATCCAATAATTGAATAAAAATATTATATAAAATATGCACAGACGAACATCCTGATGTGATAACGTCAAAATGTAAGCAGTGAATATGCAGGGAAAATCATTGAGAGTAACACATCTTTACATAGCGGCCATACTGCATGTGAGACTCTCACATAGTTTGAAAACAGACTCAATCGTAACTTTGAAATATCCAGAACACATGTGACTTTTTGTTAAAGAAATCTTGTAGACCGTTAAACAGATAATGGTGCGGCGTACACTTCCCTAAGTGGAAAAAGAGTCATTCGTTAGGAAAAGAACATTAACGCACAAAGAGGCAATGCAAGGTCCGGGGTGTCAGGCTCACAAAAACGAAACGCAGGCCTGGAGGTGACCAGGTGACGAACCCCCTGTGAGAGGATTGCATCAGACACATGAGACAATGGAACATTCGAGAACGAGGAAAAAGGTATAAATGAAGAAAAGGCAATTAGACAGGTTTTTTTAAAGACGTAACCATGATGAGATATTGAGGTACTGGAGAGCGGAGGGAATAGAGACTAGACGTGATATCTGGTTTGAACTGTAATTATGAACCCCTCTCTCATTAATGTTATTAGCGTTCTTCGGAACAAACTTATGTACATTATTATTAGTCTAGATATTGATTTTATATTAAACAAGATGTAAATAAGAGCCATTTCTCCATTTATGAATACGAGACATTTATTTAACGGATCATGACCATTAGGTTTACACTGCAGTCAGCAGAATACCTTCCTTGAAGTTAAGATATAAGGGCTCAAAGTCCACTCCTTGCAGATAGCGATAGTTAACTTACATCACCAAGTAATATGATGAGATAAATAATTCACAAAAACAGGAAATTTCCCCTTATATGTCATTATGCAGTCAAAAGTTTTCATAAATATTTAATAAAGTAATCGTGGGTAATTGTTAATTACATAGTAGTAAAATATACATGTATAACTCCCCAAATTTTAAATGTATTTTATTTCATTTTGGAATAGGACTGATGACTAGAATAAGTTTGAAATAATCATGTTTACATTTCCTAAAACTATATGCATGTAACTGTCATAATCTCAATCTTAACATACATAGTAGTTGTAATTTCCGACGGAAACTTTTATAAATGTCTGCGCTTATTGGCATTTTACAATATCCAGTGCTCACAATTATCAGCAACCATCAGATACTGCAGCACCTGCAACAAGGTACCAACCCTTGCATTCCGAAGACCACGAACGCAACAAATTTACGTCCTCGTCATGCCAAGACAGTCGTTATTCCTGCCAACGTCCCCTCGCCAATGATCATATTTTTAAAACTGCAGTAGTAAAAATACACACACCCAAATAAAACATGCTCGCTTACAACTTAATCCCAGTCCTTAGAGCCGTCAACACACGCAGAAACATCGCCAGAAAAGAAAGAAAAAAAACATTCCACGATTTGAACAACTAACTCATTGCAATCGGACTCGGGCGCTGACAAGGGTGGAATCCACGTATAAATGAGCTGACGACAGGAGAACTAGCGTGAAGTAGGTGACCCCCGACCCCATCTTGGAAGACCCAAAGCTCTAATGCCACTATATGTCACTCAAATGGTTCCCCGGGAACAGGCCCAGAGAGTTACAGCGGGGCCCCTAAACGCAGATTAGTGAACCGTTGTTCAAGATTTTCAGATCTTTGCTTTGTTAGTTTGTTTTCGGCAACTGATGTTTCTGTCTGTGGTTGCTCGATCAGCGGTAGGGGGGAGGAAGAGGTTCTTGTTAACTGCGATACAGCGAAGGGCTAATTGAGGAAGAATATTTTAGAGCATGGTTAAAATATACAACGAAAGAAATATTAAAATGTTGTTACCATTTATATAGCTTTAGAAATGTGGCCAATGAATTTATGTGACGCTTTCTACGAGGTTTTATTTATGTATTTTTTGGCGTAACCAATTCAAGAAATTTCCATTGCATGTAAATACCATGCATTCTTTCTAAATTATGCTGAATGATATTTAGAAAATCCCCAAAATTCATTTATATTAAAATTTGAAATCACTTAATGCATTTATAACTAAGTAAAAGGATCATTTGAATTTTAAAAAAATCACGTGGTAATGGTCACTGAAGATTAGGATGCTACGATTCTATTTAGCAAATCAGAAATACTTGTCTTGCGACAGATGACTTGTTTATTGCTATCATTTTTATCATCGAAACATAATATCAAAGACTGATTTGTTTAGAATATTTTCTATTATAGATATATGGATAAATATATTATAGAAACATAAAAAGAATAATGATAAACGTGTATGGAAAATTTTAAAATTTACATTAAAGATTTGGTAACTGTTAAACTAAATAAATAAACGAATAATTTTATTTTACTGACTCATTATAACTTGAACTTGCAAATTAAGCTTCCATTTCTCTCAATATTCTGCCCGTAAAAAGAGCTATTTGAAAATTATTAGCACTATTAATTAGTTAGGAGTAGTATTTGGAAAACTGGATTTCCTCTGGTCGCTGTGTAATCTTGAGCTGATGTTCATTAAGTAAAATAGCAGCTCGAGATTAGCATACTCGAGTTCGATGCCAACAGAAGGTCAACACACTGGCCTCCTACCGTTGGAGAGAATAATTGCGAAACGTTCGCAAGCACTAAGCAAAGAATTAATCAGTGACGTAGCGAGCATAAGTGGCGCCCGGGGTACGATACCTTTTATGCCCTCCCCCCCCGAAAAACATATAGTAATATTATATATAAAATGTATGAAAAGGACCATTTGGCGCCCCTCTGTGAGAGGCGCCCGGGACAAGATAGACCCTCTTTCCCCCCCCCCCCCTCTCGCTACGCCACTGAGAATCATGGTTGGAAAAAAATTCAGTATCAAACGTCATTTAAAAATAAAAGAAAAAACATTTACTATAAACAATCTCCGAAAGAAAGGGAGAACTGTGAAGAATAACATTTAAAAGTAAGAGTTCCTAGAATAGCCGAGACATTTCAGTTCGTAAAATACCGGCCAAAGAAATCTCGGTTCAGTCTGACAGCTTGGTGCTGGCAATAGGTCGATTTTACTAGAGTGTTTAATTTTGTCTTTAATCTCAGATTATATATAAAAGGTAACTTATAAGTAATTGGAAAATTACTGATAAGTTACTTTTATTTCTCTTTGTTCACATACTTCTCTGTTCATTTACTTCTCTACACAAGATTTTTTTTATTTTGTATGCAGGCACTTTATCCCTGATATGGCGTCATATCCGTCCATCAGCCAGTTGGAAATACCCGATGGAGGAAAACACATTTTCCCCAGAGTGGTGTTGATGGGGAGGTTTGGCTAATCCTTCAGCGCCTCTACAGCATCTAGAAATTTCTGTAAAACACTCCTATTAAATTCGAGGCGCAAGAGTTAAGGAGCCTAGTGTTATTCCGCGAAGCAACTAGTTTCCTCAGATTCTATCCCAACCCATCATATTTCCATAATGCCATTCTAAAAATTTAAAATTTTCTTTGCCTCAACTTCCCCTGCCTCCATTTCATACGCGACCCCCCTTTAATTTTTTTTTCTCTCTGCGCATTCCATTCTCAATATCTAACTCCTTCTGAATATATAATAAATATGCGCTGCAAGCTTGCGGTGGAAAAGTGGTGACTGGCCAGATAAGATTCATGTAAAATATGGCGGACCCGACAACCGCATAAATCACGCCTTTTATTGGCCACAAAATCAATGACATGCGCATTCATCACCCCCCGCGCACGCAGGAAACTCAACCGATAGGCCAAACCCATATAAATGAAACCCATAAAACATTTTGTATTGTACGGCATGCCCCGTTACTTTGCGAATATGTGCAATTTTTTATTTTCAGGGTTTGATTTTTTTTTTTCAAAAAAAAAAGTGTTAGGGGATATTTATTTATTCAAAAAATAGTTTTAGAAATGGGAAGTTTTTTTATTTGGTTGGGGGGGGGGGGAGTGTCCCCCGAGGGACAGAGAAGGGTGCTTACGCGAGATCATTTTTCAGTATTCTAACACCTTTTTGCCTTGACCAATGATTTGAAATGGGGAAATGGAGAGAGAGGGCTTTCACTATCCTGTCGGCGAATCCGCGATTTATAGAGTCTATAATAGACCGTGTGAAATATTTTCAGAAATTTATTTTATTTTTCGTTGTATGTTTGGATGTTAACAAAAAATGTTAGAATGAAATCGTATTCAATTGCCTTCTTTATGTCATTGATCAGACATGTTAGAATGAAGTAACATCTGATCGAAAAAAAAAAAAAACTATGAACATTTTTAATTCCCTGCCAGTTTAAAAAAAATTAAGTTTGAAATGTGGAAATTTTATGTCATTCATCAGATATGTTACAGTGAAGTAACATCTAATCAAAGAAAACTGTAATAATTTACAATTCCCTGCCAATTTAAAAAATAAATTGAATTTTAAATGTGGAAATTTTATGTCATTCATCAGATGTTGCAGTGAAGCAATATCTGATCGAAAAAAAATCTATAATCATTTATAATTCCCTGCTGATTTAAAAAAAATTACACTTGAAATGTGCAAATTTTATGTCATTCATCAGATATGTTACAGTGAAGTAATATCTGATCGAGAAAAAAATATAATCATTTATAATTCCGTGCCAATTTTTAAAAAAAAAATTAATTTGAAATATGGAAATTTTATGTCATTCATCAGATATGTTACAGTGAAGTAATATCTGATCGAGAAAAAAACTATAATCATTTATAATTCCCTGCAAATTAAAAAAAAAATTTAATTTGAAATGTGAAAATTTTATGTCATTCATCAGATATCTTACAGTGAAGTACTATTTGATCGAGAAAAATAGTATAATAATTTATAAATCCTTGCCAATTTTTAAAAAAATAATTAAATTTGAAATGTGGTAATTTTATGTCATTCATCAGATATGTTACAGTGGAGTAATATCTGATCGAAAAATAAAAAAAAACATAATCATTTATAATTCCCAGCCAATTTTTTTAAATATTAAATTTGAAATGTGGAAATTTTATATCACTGATCTGATACGTTACAGTGAAGTAATATCTGATCGAGAAAAAAAAACTATAATCATTTATAATTCACTGCCAATTTTTAAAAAAAATTAAATTTGAAATGTGGAAATTTTATGTAATTCATCAGATATGTTACAGTGAAGTAATATCTGATCGAGAAAAAAAAAACTATAATCATTTATAATTTCCTGCCAATTTTTTAAAAAAAAATTAAATTTGAAATGTGGAAATTTTATGTCATTCATCAGAATGTTACAGTGAAGTAATATCTGATCGAAAAAAATCTATAATCATTTATAATTCCCTGCCAATTTTTTTTAATGAAATTTGAAATGTGGAAATTTTTTGATAAAATATACGAAGACGATTTTAAATATCTTCCGTAACACGAAAACTTAAAAAAAATCATGACATCAGATCTAGAGTTTTTTAAGGACACTTAAAATCCTCTTAATCAATAAGGATGGAAAAATTCGTCTGAATCGCTGAGGTATTGTGATATTACATTAAGCTATTCCGAAATTCCCTTATTTAGTTACTAACGATCATTTCCGCTATCACTGATAATTTTTTTTCTCCCATTAAAAACAAGTTGTGACCGTGGCAGACTGAACTACATTCCATATCATTTATCACCTTTACAAGCTTATAAAAAATTTCTGCATTTTTACCATAAAAATTAAACCTATGTTTCAAGATGAAATGTTGCTTCTGGTTGTTGTAGTATATCATTCATTAATCAAATACTAAGAACTTTGATCATGTTCCACTTTTTTTAGAGATGGATCTTCGAGTATTTATTACTTCGAAGCTACTACTCTATAATATGGCAATTTTTCTGTTCTCGTTTCTTGATGTCTTACTACAAACTTGAAATTTATCTCATTTTTTCAAAATGAATTTTTAACAGTCTACACTACACACAATGTAAGCGCTGCAATTTAAACATTATAATATTTTATAAAAAGTCTGTATATAATCTGTATGTATACTGTATATAGACTGCATATAGACTGTATATTATGTCTGTATATATAGAATACGCATTAATAGCTTTGGGTATGAATAGAACAAATGAAGTGGCATCGGACTCTGAAGCCTTTTTAATTTCTTTAAACTAGGAATTCCCCCCAAATATCAACAAAAGCTCACTCTTTCTATAAATATCTAAAATCTATATATATACGCTGCCAGAAACTCGTAATCTAGAATCTGATAAGCTAGAGAATAGAGACATAAATGTATTATAAAGGGTTGTAAATACTTAAACTAGGAACCAAGGTGTCTATGTTTATCTTGAGGAGTATGAAATACTCTATGCTGTGCTCAGGGTGTCAGTACATCTTTAAAACTCTATGGTTTGCCAAATATCGAATTTTAAAAATAGGTTTTTAAATAATCGATTTTTAAAAATCGATTTTTAAAATTGAATTTTGATATATTTTTGTTTCCATCTTAAGTAGAAGTCGAATAGCCAATATTGCAGTGTTAATTGACACAAATTATTTTTGATTAAAAATTTGTGATAGTTTTTTTTCCTCTTAAGGAAGTTCTTCCTTACTAGCCGGGCTTCGCCCGGCTATGCTCGGGCCCCACAAAAGAAAAAAAGGCCCTTTTCAGGGCCATACAAATGTATTAAATTCCCGTCAATAAATACCGTCAATTTTCATTCCCGTCGCTGCCGACAGATGGCTGCACCATACTGGAGATGGGTGATTTGATTCTTTCGTCTCAGCGGTGGAGTGCTTTTAGAATTAAAACATCTGTAAAACTATTAAAGTAACAGAATAACTGTAAGCAGAAAAATTATCAGTTTTTAAAGCTCTTTCCAAATATGTAACATTTATGTACTTTCATGAAAAAAAAATGCATCGATTTTGACATTATCAAAAATGGCGGCTGGAGGCTCTTACATTTTCTGGACTCACCCTTCAAAAATTGTTGGTTTTTTATTAATTAAAAATTAACGGTTATAAAATTTAAAATTCGGGCTTCGAGGTGCACATGTTCAGACTCTTCACAACCCGTGTGCCAAATTTCACGGCTGTAAGTTTCACATATTCGCCTGGGGGCCACACACACACACACACACACGCAAACATTCTCTTTTATTAATAAGATGTAGAAATATTAAAAGCATTTTACAAATTTCTGAGAAGGGATCGGACTGGGCTCAATATTTCTGACTGATAAATTTTTAATTACATTGGGTAAAATCACAAATTACAAACAATTTAAGAATTTTTTTTCTGTGCTACAATGATCCAGTTGATTCAGCTTGTTGAACAGCAGGTTTACTATCATAAGAAATATCGTTGTTCTTGCTAAGGCCCCTGGGATAGAAAATGCTAGAACAGGTCCATGAGGCTCTATCGTGGGACCAAATGGGAGGCAGCAGTGTCCAGATCTTCTGCAAGCATGCTGATGGGGATACCTAAACAGAGAAAATGCTTCTAGAGAAACTATTATCTATATATATAAAACAGTTCCGTAACTGACTGACTGACAGATAACGCAATAGACAAAACCGCTGGACCTAAAGGGCTGAAATTTTGCATGGCGATTCTTCTTAAAGTGTGTAGGGGTACTGAAAAATTCTTCTTAGATTTTTTTAAATTGAACTTTTAAGCTGTTTTTGTAACATCCTTTAAAGTTTGTATTTAAAACAATAATCTGAGGGTTATAAAATTTTTATCACGAGAAAGATCATAAAAATTCCTTCAAAATGAAATCTTTTTCGAATCTTTACCTCCATTTTCTAATTTTTGGTGAATTTTTAAAAATAAATTTTTAGAGATTTATTTTTAAATGCTAATCACGTGGTTTCTTCTTTTTCTTGTGATACTTTAAATTAATTTTGCGTCACGTGCATAACAACGAAATAAATTGACAAAAAAAATATTAAAATATGGTAAAAGATAAACTTTAACCACTAGACTATTTAAGATGGAAGTTTTTTACGAATTTAATTCAAATTAGTATGTTTTATGGACATTAAACATACAAATTTATTGCATATATTGACCGTTGTATTTAATTTTAATATTTTCTTCTACATTATTTTGTCTACAAAAATATCCGTTACGATTTTTTTTATAAATATATCTTTTGTTCTTTTTTGGCATTATATATATATATATATATATATATATATATATATATATATATATATATATATATATATATATATATATATATATATATATATATTTTTTTTTTTTTTTTTGGCATTAATTGCATACATTGACCGTTGTATTTAATTTGAATGTACTCCGTAGCGAAGCACGGGTACTCAGCTAGTTATACTTATGAAATTTTTAATGTTAATTATTTCAATACAGCTGACTCGATTTTTGTAGGATTTTTTAAGTTTAAATCATTTATCAGTGTAAAATGTAGATATGAACACTTAAATTCATAAAAATTTAAATAAAGCATTTTCTGTAAATTTTTCCGGTGCGAAAATTAAGATTTTTCTATGATTCTCAAATTTTTGATCCTTTATTATAATAAAATGTAGATGTGATCACAAAATTATTAGATGATTTCAAAAAAAAAAAAAAAAATTCCATCAATGTATGGTTGTACCTAGGAATATGTAATTTTCGTATCTATGAAATAGATGCGAATAAATGCGAAAATTATTTTTTTATTACTTTTCGGCGAAAACTCGGTGATAAACGGCTTTTTAAGCGAAATTAGGTAATAATAGCAATAATTTATTAATATAATTGCTTAACTAAGACCATCCGCGGTCTTTAATTAAGAAATCTCACTCTCTTTCGGATTTGCTCCGAATTTCACCCGGACATTTTGCCCTTACCGGAGTTGAACCTAAAAATCTAACTGTAAAAATCAACCATCAAGTCTTGTGCAACAATTTAGTAGATTTAAGAACGTCTCTTGAGCGCCGAAGGGTATTTCAGTTACTTACAATAGTCAACCAAGAGACTCCTGTTGATGGTTACAGATTTTAATGTCAACGAAATGCTGCTACCTTAACTTTGCAATGGCAGCTATACAAAGCCTCTATAGTCCCGTTAACGGAATAGGTGCTGAGATATTTTAGTTTGTACAACATAGTAATTAATGTCAGAAGGCAAAGACCTAAGGAACATAATCTGGAGACTACTACAACGTTAGCTTTAAACTACGAATTTTGATACTTATTTATCCAAGTAAGTAAATTTGTAATTTTTTTTAATGAATGCGAAATTTTTAAATTTATGTTTTTTTTTTTTTGCAAATAAATGTGAAATTTTATATATTTCTATTTTTTTGTTGCGAAATTTCGATATTTTTTATGCGAAATTTACATATCCCTAGTGATACCGTAAGGAGGATATTTAAAACTCAAATCAGCAAAAATTGTTGCCAGAATCCACTAATGCTACATAGAAAAATAAATTTAATAATTAGAAAAAAAGTATTGCCTAATTGTATACGTCTATCCATATTTTCTTTTTGTATTTTTGCAATTACTTACAACGGTAAAAATGTAAAGAGTAAAAATATGGATTGACGTGCTATTTATAAGTTGTTAGATAAAGCGTGATGTGCATTAAGCACCCAATTTGCGAAATTTTGAACCGCTTCATGTCGCAACCACTTGTAACCTCATTTTAATTCCGACACGAGACGATGTGGTCTAGCCTAACGTGTCTCTTATCTATGCATCAAAATTTGTCCGTTCCATCAACGTGTCATTACGTCTTATCATTGTTTTGTAAAAAACTAAATCACGCTGAATGTCACAACTTTATCTAACAACGTTGACGAATCACTTGCAGACTAAGAAAGCACCTGCGTAAACAGATACGTTCTGTCTTTTTCATTGTTTTGTTTTCTAGAGTGCGCTTTAACTCTATCTCCCTCTGAATATATATAGTGTTCTAAAAATATGGTGTCAAGATTCATATTTCCCGTGGTGGCAACAGTATAGTTTTGTTTGACTTTTTTCCCTTGAAGAAGAGTCTTATTGGGTAAATTTTTTTATGCCTAGCTGTAAAGGACATTTAATACGAGGACATTGACTTAGAGGATCATTGATTTTTGTTACTTAAAATAAATTTTCCCTACGTTTTAGTGAAGAAATCCTAATATTTTTTCCTTTTTACTTTTCCTTTATTCTGTTTGGTTGGTTGGTTGATAGTGCTATGGGGAACTTTTGCTATACTCTTTGTGCAGTCATCCTTTTGTGCTTTAAATCTCAACTTTTGCTCCACTTTCATCGCTACAACTTTTGTCCGTTTTCGACCAATCCTTTTTTCAACAAATATGTCAGACAATTTTATAAAGGAAAGAAATTTTAGTTGATTGATTTAGTTGATGTCCTTTCAGACAAAGATCCGTGTCTTCAGTTTTTAAGTGTATATTTTTATACACGTAAGTATAAACACACATAACTGAATTCCAAAGGTACTGGGCTACCTTATGTCTGGATCTTCCCTTTGACCTGCAATTCATAAATTTACCTACCCCCCCCCCCCCACACACACACACATATCGCTCTATGTCTGTATATATATATATATATATATATATATATATATATATATATATATATATATATATATATAAATAATTCCCAAACACGCACACTCATTGAGTGGCTAATTTTATTATGACCATCTACTCAGCATATCGTTGGATTGCATTTTGCTCTCAATACTGGTGCAGTTTCCTTTGACTCAATCAGATGCAATCAAGATGAATCTGAGATGTAGGCAAGATCAGGCAAGATGAATCTGAGATCATATCCGATGAACTGCCTTTTCCAGTTCTTTAAGAGTTTATGGTTCTGGATCTTGCTTTCTGATGCCTCTTTTAACCTCATCCTACAACTCTCATAAGGTTTAAGATCTGTCGATTGTGAAGGCCACCTAATCAAGGTGGTCATGTTCTTCAAACCATCAGAGGATAACCTTAGCTTTGTGGCAGTGACCATTGTCCCGTTGGAAGTATCCATAAACCAGTGGGATAAAACATTGACATAACTGATTGTCAGGAAACATTCTCTAAACCATGCTTTCATGTGGTTTTCTCTATATTCCTATCCTGCATATACACGTTTGATATATATATGTATATATATATATACACTGCTGACCACCCAAATTGCAACACCAAGAAAGACAAGAGATATCACAACAAAATTTATTTTGTAGATAACATGTTGACCAAGTATCAAATGATTAAATTTATAGACTTCTGTGAAGTGTGGTTCCTGCCAAAATCAGTAGCCAGAGTAGCCGCCATTGTTGGAGATCACCGCTGCCACACGCCTCGGCATTGATTCAAAGAGACTTTGGATGAGTTCTTGGGGTACAGCAGACCAAGCAGCTTCCACACGTTGCCAAAGTCGATCTGCTGTGGCAGCTGGGGATGGAATCTGGGTCAATCGTAGAGCAACCATGGACCACATGTTTTCTATCGGCGAAAGATCCGGAGAGCGAGGCGGCCAGGGAAGCAATTCAATCTGGCGATTGACGAAGAACCGTTGGACAATGCGTGCCACGTGTGGTCGCGCATTATCCTGTTGAAATATGGCTGTGGGCAAGCCCTGAAGGTAAGGAAGGACAACTGGCTCCAACACTCGGAGATGTAGCTCTGACTGTTTAAAGTACCGGCAATGCGTACTAGAGGTGTGCGATAGTGATATCCATTACCGCCCCATACCATAATACCCGGTGCAGGACCAGTGTGGCGGTGCATAACGCAGCTGTTCAGCATCCTCTCTTCACGGTGTCTCCAGACTCGAATGCGACCATCGTGGTGTTGCAGACAGAAGCGTGACTCGTCAGTAAAGACAATTTCATTCCATTCTGCCGTCCACATCCTTCTGTCATCGCACCATTGGTGGTGGAGACGTCGGTGATTCTGTGTCAAGGGTAGACAAAGCAATGGACGTCTTGCGGACAGACCACTCTGCTGTAAACGGCGTCGAATGGTACGCGCAGACACTGGATGATGCGTTACAGACTGCATGTGCTGTGCTATGGTTCGTGATGTGACTGAGCGATCCGTCACTGCTATGCGCACAATTTGCCTGTCATCACGTGAAGTGGTGCGCTGAGGTGGATACGATCGAACACGCCGGTCCGTCGTACCCTCCTGCATCCAACGATCACATATCCGCATTACAGTTGTTTGGTTTCGTCCAACAGGACTACCGATTTCCCTGAAAGATAATCCACAATCTCGGTAGGCCACTATCCTTCCTCTGTCGAACTCGGATACTTGATGAAAAGATGATCGCTGTTTTCGACGAGGCATAATTGATCGTTTTTTTTTGAAAAAACCACAAGAAAAACACAATTGCCGAACTTGAAATCGTTGAAATCTCCAAGTCTTAAATAGCGCTTTGAAGTGGCGCCACAGGCGCGCGTGATGTGCGTCTGCGCTGAAATTCTAATCATTTGCATATCTCACCTCCGCTAATGCATGTTGTAAATTTCATGTTATTTGCATGTTTCCTTCAGGGTGTTGCATTTACAGTGGCCAGCAGTGTATATATATATATATATATATATATATATATATATATATATATATATATATATATATATACACTGCTGACCAATAAAACTGCAACACCATGAAGGAGGGTTGATGCAAATGTTAAATTCGCATGAAAGGAAGATGCTGTGATATGCAAATGATTAGCATTTAAGCGCAATCGAAGAACACAGGAGGGAGAAACGGCATCTCAAACTCTGTATAAAAGGAAAGTTACGCAGCGTGTTTCTCATTCGGAAATCGCATTTGAATGTTGATTGTTTGTGAGAAGACCGTGTGATGCCTCATATAAGATGAAGAAAAGGCTATCAGAACATGTCGGAATTCGATAGCTGCAGGATCGTGGCCTATCGAGAGTGAGATTTATCGTTTCGCGATATTGCTACTCGCATTGATCAGAATCCAATGACTGTCATGCTACTATGGAATCGACGGGTTCAGGAGGGTCATACTAAACGCCATGCAGGATCTCAACTGCCTAACTCCCTAACAACGACCGGACCCTGACATATGTCCCTGACAACGACCGGACATATGTCAGACATGTTGTCGGACATATGTTGTCAGGTCGGCTTTGCAGGATCATACAGCCACATCATGGACCTTAGTCAGGAAATGGGCTTTTTTGCAGCACAAGTGTCCGAACGGACTGTCTGTACAGCGACCATTATTGCGGCTACCCTTCACATTACGGCATGGACGCATTCACGCGCGGCGGCAGTGGTGTGCCCAATGACAAAACTGGATATAGGAGTAGCATGACGTCGTTTTTTCAGACGAGTTCCGGTTCTGCGTGCAGCATCATGATGGACATATTCGTGTCTGTAGGCACCGAGGAGAACGCACGTGGCCTGCTTGCATTGGATAGCGTCATATGAGCCCTCCACCCGGTGTGATGGTATGGGAAGCATTGAATACACAACAGGAACACTTCTTGTTCACGTCGTCGGTAATCTGAACAGCCAGTGTTACAATTCTCAGATCTTAAGGCCGGTGGCTGTGCCTTATCTTCGAGACTTCGGAGAGGTCATCTTTCAAGAAGATAACGTAAGACCGCATGTTGCTGTTGTGTCCTGATCTATCTCGACACAGAGGGTGTTCAACTGTTGCCCTGGCCAGTACGTTCTCCAGATCCCCCACCCACTGAAAACATCTGGTTATGGATTTCTGAGAGACTGGGCCGCCACCGCTCTCCAGCCACTATGATTGATGAAGTCGACCATAGACTTGAAGCAACATGGAATGACATGCCTGTAACTGTCATCCAAGCCCAAATCGACTTGATGCCTAACCGGGTTAGAGTCGTTTTAGCTGCCAGAGGCGGCAGTTGTGTGAACTAATTTTGGACCCTGTATATCCCCAAATTGCCTATAAATTTAATCACGTATTCTTCCTACTATGCTGTATACATATAATAAGTAAAGCTTCGTTATTTGCTTTCCTTCCTGGTGTTGCAATTTTAATGACCAGCAGTGTATATATATATATATATATATATATATATATATATATATATATATATATATATATATATATATAATTCATAATAAACTCAACGTCCGTTAGATCGACCAGAAAGCCATTCACGGTTGACTTGTACATGATCTGAAACATCAGTTGAGGAAATACGGAAATCAAACCATATCATATTGGTATGAAAACTGAAAATTCAGTATGAGGATAAAAAAATACCAAAGGAATGAAATCGAGAGGAAAGAGAGGGTGAGGATGTTTTTAGGTTACCTATACTTCTTTTTGCAGTGTTCTAGTGAATAAGAACGGACACTTTTTAATAGATACAAATAGAATCAAGTGGAAGGGGATGATAAATATATTATATTATGGTGGGGGACTGGGGAAGAGAGAGATGGGAGAGGAATGAAAGATAAATTGAGAGCGAGAACAACGAACGCGATAGGAGTAACGTATTCCTCGTTTCTAGAAATATGCAGGAAACATCTGTTCTGGCATAATTATAGCATTACCATGGAGTTGGATTTTCTGAGGGGAATTTACTCAAATCCGGAATACAAACATTGACCTTTTCTTGTTTTGACGGGAAAAAGATCTTTGGGGGAAAAAAATCAATCATTCCAACACTAGTAAATAGCTGGCCATTTTACGACTCGCAAACAAGACTTGAACATCAATAGTGATAATTTTGAACGCCTGCCCCTCTATTTGAGGTTAGGAGAGGGGTGATGGAGGGAATCGGGGTTAAACGTGTTGACCCTCTGAGGAGATGGGTTTGTTTCCGCTCAAATTATACAGGTGAGTTACTGGGGAAAGCACTAATAATGATATAGCTCGATAAGCCTGATAAATGTTAAATTTTTTTCTATTTTTCTGGAAACACCTGTGTTCAATCTTGGTAAAAAAAAACGAAAATATCTTGATGTTTTACAGCTTGGTTCACAATAGGTAAATTTTTCCTATAGCTGTGGTACAGTACACCACTGATATGGGAAATATATTCTAGATAGAGATGTATCCTTGTTGCATCTCAGAGAATGGTAGATTAGATATCAACATACGTTTCAAACAAACATCATTGCAATGATAAGCATAAAGGCAAGTAATATTTTAAAATATAAAATATTTGTGGAAAAAATATGGCATAGTGTGTTTTCAGCCCTCAAAAATTCCTTTGGTATGCGAAATTTATAAAGTTAATCCTGTTGCAAGAGGTTCAGAAAAGTTGAGTCTATCTAAAAATATTATTTTTATTGGATTATCAGAATTTATGTAGCCGTGAATATCAGAAAATTTTTCTCCATAGTTTAACGTTGAAATGAACGAATCCAGTAGGGTTAGGTCACAGCGTCCTTAACCTTTAAATACGTCCCTTTTGTTGTGCTTTCCCAAGCACAGAACCTTTATTTTTAATATTTTAAACGATAACCATGCAAGAAGGTTAGGTATTTGAGGTAATCTATACTTATATATAAAGAGAGAGCGATTTTGTACATGGAGGGTAATCTCCAGAACCACTGCACCTATTTGAAAAATTCTTTCACTGTTTGAAAGGTACATTATTCCAGATGGACATAGGCTATATATTATGTATATCTGATCATCTATCTATACTTATATATAAAGAGAGAGCGATTTTGTACGTGGAGGGTAATCTTCAGAACCACTGTACTTATTTGAAAAATTCTTTCACTGTTTGAAAGGTACATTATTCCAGATGGACATAGGCTATATATTAAGTATATCTAATCAGTAGAAATAAAGTTAGGGGCTTAATCCTAACAATCTCCATTGTTACCGCTACTGTCCTCTACCGCTTTTTTTGCCGAAGTCTTCAACGATCCTGAGCGTGGTGCTATCTATACTTATAAAAAGAGATCTATACTTATATAAAGAGAGAGCGATTTTAGAGAGCGATCCTTATTGTTGTGCTATCGCGGTGGGCTTCTGTTCTGACGCTAGCGGTTCGAACCTAGCCGTTCTCCGGTACGCCTTTTTCTTTAAAAAAATTTATTTTAATTGTTAACTAACATAAAATTAATTTAAGGTATTATTTAGGTTATTATTAAGGTAAAAAAAGATTTACAATTTATTGGCTATCAACTGGAAATTTATTGGTATAATATTTTGTTCAACACGGACAAAGTCGGGACGGGCCGCTAGTGTTAAATAAAGGAAATAAATTTATACTCGTAGATAACACTTTTTTATGAGAGTCCGAAACACAAAATTCTCAAAGCAGCTCATTTTTATTTTCTTGGCCTAAAACAATCAACAAGTATTCAGAACAACAATTATTCAGAGTAAACAATCAACAAGTATTTGACTCTGAATCAGCGAGTATTCAGAGTCAAAAAAAGCAAACCTTATGTTTCTACGATTATTACAGAGCCAGATCCAACAATTTGCAATGTTGTGTGCCTGTGCATTGCCTGCAGTGCAACCACTGATTGCAGAACGGGGTACCTGAGAACCGGCTATCCGATTGAAATTATTGGAACCGAAAACCCGGTTCCAGTGGTTGTAGAACAGGGTATTAAAATGTAGTAAGTTTGATTTAAAACAAAAAAAAATTAATGGAGATAAATAGTTTCGCCATGCTTCACGATTTAATACTATCTAGATCTTTGAAGCGTTTTGTTTTAAACGCATCCAGAGTGTAAGGCGCTTCGACTATCTCCGCGGTTAATCCCCTCCTGCTGTCAGAAGATTTGTCACTGAGAGTCATTTGATTTTATTGATTTATTTCATTCTAAAATTTTCAAAAGATATTTTATTTATTGCAGTTATAAACAGTATATACACACACACACACACACACACACACACACACATATATATATATATATATATATATATATATATATATATATATATATATACATACACACACACACACACACTAGCTGAAATACCCGGTGTTGTCCGGAATTTCAAGAATGTTTGCTTACCAAAATCAATTTTAAAACTAAACACAGTATAAATAACAGAAACAAAAGTATGCGAAATGTTATGCACATGAATAAAATGAAAACCCAATATAAAAATATATGAATTTATAATAAACTCCTCGGAATCCATCTAGATTTAGCCTTTCTCAGCATTGGAGCAAAAAATGCTGAAATTACAGGCTTAGCAGAATTTTCCAATAAAACCATGAAATGAATCCAGCATTGCCTCTTAAAACATGAAGTGTTTGATTGAGGGCTGCAAACCATTCAACTGCTCGCCACGTTAAACTCCCCTAAACACCCTCTACATATTTAACTCATTTTCTCTCCATAATAAACTCCTCAGAATTTAGGTAGATTCAGCCTTTCATCATTGTACCACTAAAAGCTGAAAAGGAAAAATGTCAAATTGTCTTTTTGCCTTGAGGACTGTACATGAGGAAAGGAACCGAAAAAAAATGTTTGTTTACCAAAATCCATTAAAAATCTAAATACAGTATAAATAACACAGAAAAAAAGCATGCGAAATGTTATATATGAATAAAATGAAAACCCAATATAAAAATAAATAAATTTATAATAAAATCGTCTGAATTTATCTAGATTCAGCCTTTCACCATCTGAGCAAAAAAACCCTGAAATTACATGTTTAACAGAATTTTCAAATAGAACCATGAATTGACTCCAGCATTGCCACTTAAAAAAATGAAATATTTGATTGAGGGCTGAGAACCATTCAACTCCTCTCCTTATTAAATCCTATAAACATCCTCTACATATCAAAATCCTTTTCTCTCCATAATAAATCCTCAAAATTTAGGTAGATTCAGCCTTTCATCATTGTACCACTAAAAGCTAAAAAGGAAAAATGTCAAACTGTGCTTTTGCCTTGAGAACTGTGCATGATGGAAAGAACTGAGAAAAAAAATTTTTGTTTACCAAAATCCATTAAAAAAACTACACACAGTATAAATAACATAGAAAAAAATAGGCCCTCATCAAGTAAAAATAATTTTAAAATAAAATGAGAATATAAAGATTAAAAATATAGAAAATTGAAAAAACTACAAAATTGCCACAGACGGGAATCAAGCCGGTGCCAAAAGTTAAAAAAGCGCGCGCTCTACCGACCGGGCTACGATGGCACAGTAGTATCGTGAATAAAGTGAAAGATATTCAGACTGAGATTATTGGAAAGTTCTTGTGGGTTGGTAAATATACATGTGGTAAGAGTTTTAAGTTAGAAATAAATTAGTAGGATAGAAGAGAAGTCGTTAGCTCTTCAATAGACACAAAGATGCAGGCGAGGGGGATTGCAGTAGCGATTAGAAAAGAAGATCGCGTGACACTTAGCGGGGTTGATTCGAATTTTTCCTCGCGTGAACCAACTCTCGAGAACGTCAATATGCCGTTGGATCTGATCTATTTTAGTGTATAAAATCTGACTTGAAAGATTATCATTGTCATTTTTTATTCCCGCTTAATATGTGACTTGAAACTTTTTGATTTTATTTTTCTATATACCGTTTTCGCTCGCTGTTCGCTCGTTAAGCCTAACGTGAATGTCATTTGGTAGAAAGTTGGGCTGTGAATCCAGAAAGATGAATCCAGAAAATGTAAGAGCTTACATTTTCTGGTTTCACTTTCAAAAGTTGTTGGTTTTTTATTAATTAAAAATTAATGGTAATTAATTTCGCTTCCGGAAGTTCTTAGATGTCTCTGCTGTGTTTAATGACGCCTGTATATAAAATTTCTCGATCGTCGCTTCTAAACTGTGGATTTCTATAAAATTACATACAAACATTTATATATATATATATATATATATATATATATATATATATATATATATATATATATATATATATACCGGGTGCGTCATAAATTCGTGCAAAGTTCAAAAATTCATAATGAAAGAAGTAATGCTCGGAAAAATTTTCTGTTTGCGCCACTAGGATCAGGGGGGGCTTTGGATTTTTTTCCATGTAAAAAAGAAAATGTTCCCAAAAGTAACCGAAAGAGGGCGCTCTCACGTCATACTGACACGTTTTATGCAAATCAGGCAAACACAAACATAAAATCAAACAAATCACAATAAAATGAGACTTTGTATTTATTTTAAAGTAACAGATGTTCAACATTACCACCAGCACAAGGTAATAGGCAAGTCAGGCGCGTCACTACGCCCATTACAGCAGAATGTAGCACGTCGCCATCGATGGCAGCAACTGTCTGTCGAATGACATTTTTTAGTTCCACCAAAGTGGTTGGGGAGCCCTGGTACACACGAGACTTTAAATATCCCCACAACCAAAAATCTGCCGGGATCAAGTCTGGTGATCGTGATGGCCACTGAATCTTACAACCACGACTTATCACTCGATCTTCAATAAAAGATTCTAACAGGAACGTCTTAGCATCGCGTGAAATGTGGGGCGGGGCACTATCTTGCATGAAGGTGACAACAGGTAACGCATGTCTTTCTTGCAATGCAGGCCTAACATGGTCACGCAAAAGCGTAAGATACCGTGCTACAGTGACTGTACAGCTTTTCCCGCCTACAGGACATGGCCCTTAAAAAAAGAAAGGGCCCAGAATAAAAGACGCGGTGAAACCCCACCAAACAGTCACATGAGGAGAAGGCAGTGGTTTGCTGAGGTACTCACGAGGGTTTGATGTCGCCCAGATACGACTGTTTTGCGTATTAACGTCACCATGCAGTGAAAGTGGGTTTCATCCGTCCACATGACGTTCAGCAACCATTGTGGGTTACGTTCCATTTATGCCAGATCCCATGTAGCAAAGTTTTGTCTTGCCTCTGTATCTGCCGGTAATAACTGGTGAAGTGCCTGGATTTTGTACGGATACAGATTCAGCATTACTTGCAGAATACGACGAATCGACAGTTCCGGAATCCCCGTTCTTCTGCCTGCTTCACGAGCACTGCTACTCCCCGTTGATATCTCGGCTCAGTATGACGTGTGAGCGCTCTCTTTCGGTTACTGTTGGAGACATTTTTTTTTTTAATGGAAAAAAAATCCAACGTCCCTCTGATCCTATTGGCACAAAAGAAAAAATTTCCGAGCATTACTTCTTTTATTACGATTTTTTGAACTTTGCACGAATTTATGACGCACCCGGTATATATATACACACACATTCTAATGCGGAGGAACTTGTCGTTAGACATTCGCCTTTTGTTATTCATCGCTATGTCTTGCTAGCTAATTAATTGTGGGAGCACCATTTAAGTGAACCAACATTGCTCCCTATGAAGGGACAGCCCGATAACGACCAAGCCTTATTCGGGATTTGAACCCAAGACCATTGCGTGGGCGCTAACGACTATACCGTGTGGGTGGCAGAAAAAAAATATTGTATTTTATAGTATTCAAAATTATGCAATCTAGTCTTCGGCGAATTTCTAATCAAAAAAAAATCTGAAAATTAAAAAATAAAAAATCTTTGAGCAAGAATTTGGTAGTTTCGGGTTTCAGAATACATTTCCTAAAAATTACTAAAATTAAAATAAATTAAAAAGAAATGTTTTCTTTTTTATTTAAGCTGTAAACTATAATTCTTCAGATTATAAATAAATATGATTTTTTCATTTATATTTAGGGCAAATGTTTTGTAGTTCATGTATTTATTCAAACCCTGGTACCGGGTTCTTGGAAAAAATCTTGAGAGTCAAAACCCGCTTCTGCAATCCCTAAGTACAACTGAGCATTAAGGCTGCTGTGTACTAACCCTATTGGATTTGCTCACCACAATGTTAACCTATGATATAGCCTATACGAGTTTGGGATTTTCGAGAGCAATATGTTATTCACAGTAAAATACATCAGGCCCGCATTTTGGGGGAATGTGAGTTATAACATAGCTCACTTTTTGTTAGCAAACCTTTGTTAAGTCCGTGTTCCAATCGCCATTGCTGCCAAAGTTTTTTAAGCAAACGATCAAAATACCACGAGTCTTCACATTTAAGAGATCTGCTGAGACGTGTGAATAAGTAAAAACATACCATATACTACTACACCCTTCAAGAGGATGCAAGTTTCCTGAAAAAATTTCATCCATTTGAAACTTTCGTACAATTGAAACTATTTCCATATGAGAGTCTCGAGGGCAGTTCATTTCCTCAGTTCCTAAGGATATCACTCGGAGAAAGGCAAAGGAAGACTTCCTAAATGCCGCCGATGTGATTGGCAAAAAGCAGTAGGGTTATTATTTAGCAGTAAGATTATTATTTTCATAATAATAATAATAATTACAAGATAAAAAGAACTTTTTATAAACCATGTTTTTTTAAATTTCTGTTGAATCATATAAACTTGACAATTCTATGTATTAATAAATACTTAAAAAAATTTTTTTTTGATGAATTATCCCATCAACTTGAAAGAAAATGAAGTTAATTGGAAGTTAACTTGCGTTTAACTTTTTGTTCCCGTCCCGGACGATAGATGGCTGCACCAGTCTGCAAAACAAAATTAACTGAAAATGAATTCAAATCTGCTTAAAGATGGCTAAAAGTATTAAAATAACGCATTGTCATCGTGTTCTGAGCTATTCTATAAGTTTCAAATGTCTAGCTAGTCGGGAAGTTAGCTAAAAATCGATTGCAAGATTTTTACTGGACAAACACACACACAAACAAACACACAAACAAGAAAGCGAGTTAATAAAAACATGTTAAAAACTATACCTTATTATCCGCAGCTGCAACGATTTCAGATCCAAGAATTTTAAAAATATTCGTAACGTAAAGAAGGGGGCTAAATAGATGGGAGTTCTTCAGCATCATCCCATAATGAAAACATCCCTTTCAGCAGGAGCTGAAAGAAATTCAGCTATTTGAGTAGTAATAGCGTTCATTAACGCCTTAACCCTTTGAGGGGAGCCTTTTGCACAGTGCAAACGCCTAAATCTAGGATAAGATCCTAGATTTAGGCGTTGTTCTAGGATCTTATCCTAGATTAACACCTAAATCTAGTCTTATCTAAAATCTAGTCTTTTTTTCACTTACATTCAATGTATTCCAGTTAAATGAGCAGAAAAATGGTGAGTACTGCCATCTGTTATATGTTTAAAGAAGTAAAAAAATTTTGCAATCTTTTATTTGAAAAATTTTCAAGATTCTTTAGGGTGAAAAAAAAATCGGCACCGTGCAAACGATGGAGATTATTGCCCCTCAAAGTGTTAAGGGCCTGTTCACACAGAATCCGTCAGCGTCAACGTTAAAGATTCCGTTGGCGCTGATTGGTTAAAAGGGTAAATGATTAGCATATGACTGGTTAAAAAATTTTGAGCCAACGCTGGCGGATTCTATGTGAACAGGCCCTAATAGTGATAATGCTAACAAATTCTTGTAGACATTTTAAAGTTTTTGTTAGATATCGCGGTAAAAACAAAGTTTAAACGGTTATTAAATTTATCTAGTTACCCGGTATATGTTTTTCTTGTACGGCAATGATATCGGAACTTTAATGCAAATATCTCATGAATTCTTGCTTCCGACTACGCCATGTGACGACGATTCGGATTGCTTGTCGTTTGTTTTTCGGAAGTCAGCTCGTGGGAACTGAGTTGTTATCAGCAGGCTGCATCAAACATACTTTGTTGTGTCAGTTGCTAGTCTCTATGTCATGAATTAAAACTAATTCCTTTATATCTCGCCTCAAGGCTCTCTTCATTTCAACTCAGGTATATGAAGTCTGCCATTCAAGTATTTTATACTTTTTAAAAGGGTATAGTTTTAGGCCATAACCGGCCAGCAATGCTATGGTTCAACGAGGTAGTGACATCAACTTTAAACGGTACTATGATGATATCGTATAGCAAAATAACATTATATCTTTAATGCAAAAAAAAATTTTAACAGCCCATGGGCAGGAGCCACCACTATATTTTAATACTTTAATTTCTAACTTTCTATTCCATGGTGATACATACCATCGAAGTTTTCTTTCAATAAATTAATATGAAAAGCAAGTTAATAATTTCATTATGGCCCTCTGAAATAAAACAAGATGGGAGCCTCTTCTGAGTCTCCGAACTTAATAAATTTGAAATTCAACTGGTGCCATATTGTCCTCTAAATGTGCTCCCCAGACTTATAAAAACATAGAAAAATTTCTAATTTTCGCAGCGTACTGCGAGGCAAAGTGCGAAGATATTTAATTGACCGGAAAATGCGTTCTCTGAATGCAAACTTCAGAATCATTTTCCGCGATTAGGAATTCAAGTCTGCATAATAATTTCAAGAATCGGAGAGTGTTGCTGAAGGTCCGTAGCAAAGTGGCGTAAGGGGTTTGCAGCGTAATTGCCAGCCGCTCCTGGGTGTAAAGGAGAAAATTTCAGAAATATTTTAAGTCTACCCTTCAGATTTTCATTCATATATATATATATTCTGCTGGGGACGTGATGCCGATTTCAAAAACATTTTATGAATTTCTTTGTCCAATACATCAAATGACTCCAACACTCTTTCTTCCACTGTTTGTGTACACAAAAACTTATTAAACGCATCGCTGTGCTGTAGCATCTAAGATGGTGGGGATTTCGTCATTTATGTGCTCCTCTTCATTAGCATCGGATGCAGAATCTTCGATTTCAGAATGATTCATTTTGATTTCTTCCATAATATCTTCATCAGTCGGATTTTCACATGTAATAATTTCATCATCACATGTTTCGAACAATTGCATGTCACAATCTGAGAATGATGGAATTTTGTGCTTTTCTATCCACATCGCGATAGGTAAATCTTCATCATCATCATGATCATCATCATCATCATCTTCATTCGTTGTATCTTCAACATTCTTAAAAAGTTTAAAAATAAAAAATAAATAATTCAGTAGTCGACAGAAAAAGAGGTTCGTTATAGCCGATTTTTAAGATTTCAGAGGTTTGCTGTAAAAGGATAAATTAGCATTAAATACAATAGGAAAACAGCGGGATCAAAATTTTCGTTCGCTATATCCGGGAGTTCGTTATATACCGTGTTCGCTATAACGGGGTTCCACTGTATGTATGTATGTATGTATGTATATATATATATATGGAGTGTTTGTGTGTGTGTGTTCCTGCAAAGGCCATGCTTATGAGATGAACTTAAAGTCAATTAATTTTCTCCTTAAAACATCAATGACACCAAAATGATGGGGATTCCCTCTAACACACAAAAACCTCTTATGGTCATGAATCGAGAGCTGTAATGTAGGTTTTAAATCTGGCATTCTCCGGGCTTCTCACAGGTGTCTTTAAGAAGAAAATGAGCTGGCATGTAAAGAGACGTATAAAGAGAGAACTTTGAAGGAAAAACATTGCTGCGTCTGCAAAAACTAGAGTTTTCCCGACCTCAGATTTCACAGAACTGGAAATTAATCAAACCAATGAAAGAAAAAGCAATGCGTCTGAACTGAAACTTATTTCTACTGCGAAATGTGAGGGATCGTAGTCAAATTAATTTTTAAAGATGTATAGACAGAAAAAGAGGCCCAGACAGGGATTTAAAGAATATATCTAGTGATACGTAATTTTCGTATTTACGAAATAGATGCGAGTAAATGCAAAATTTGTGGATATGGGCGAATAAATGCTAAAATTATTTTTTTTACTAATTTTCGGCGAAAACTCGGTGACTAACGGTTTTTTAAACGAAATTAGGTAATAATAGTAATAATTTCTTAACATAATTGCTTAACTAAGACCATCCGCGGTCTTTACTGAATTATTTATTATAATAATGAAATTTATTATTCTGTAAATTCTTCAGGTGCATGCACAAATTCGAACAGAAAACATGTAACAACTGTCTTCTATAGAACAGAAAACTCTAAAAATGCAAGTCAGGATAACAGAGTCTTCAATACAATACACGTCTAACGCACTTTCAATACATTCATTTCTCAGCAGATAAGAACACTGAGTTCCAATGCCAATGGCAGGTATATTTATAGACTTCCAAAGTGCCCCCTATCGGCCGGCCAGCTAGAAATTTCCAGTAGATTCTAGAAATGCCTAGAAGGTTGGCGACCATTTGGCATCATATGGCCAAATTTGGCAACCAAAATAAGTCATCAAATTCATTGCCAATTTGGCGATAACTCTCATATTTGGCGGGATTACCATAGACTCTTAAAATTCGCAACAATAAAAATTTAAATGTATGTAATGAAACAACCAAAAGGGGAAAAAATAGAGATTGAGAATGCTAGTTTGTACCTCCAGCTTTCCCTTAATTAAAGCTTCGAATAGCTACATTCACATGATCTGAGCTACCAATCAAAATTTTTGCAATTTAACCAACAATATGAGATGGCCGATGGAATCAGAAATAACCGAGAATTAATCAAGAAACCGGAAACAGATTTTCAATTAAAAATTTACAAAAAGTTTCTGAACAGTTGCTGCTCATGAAGACCAAGATAAATACGTACGTATGATGTGTCCAAGAGTTTGTGGAAAGAAGCTGTGAACCGAGGATTACAAAAGAAAACTCAGCTCAGCTGTACGATCAGTCTTCATTCCTGCCGTTTAATTAGTTAACTTGAAACAAAAGTTAAGCAGTTTAAAAGCTCCGTAAGAAGACTGAGGATTTATCATCTAAGTGAAAATCCTGAATTTATCATCTAAGTGAACATCTTTGATACTTGGATTTGCTAAAAAGTTCTAATACAAGAAGAAAATACTTGGATGTGCTATAAAGTTCTAATACAAGACGGAAATCATCTGTGGTTCATTTCATGGAATCTTTCATTTGATTAGCCTCAAAGATGAGGCAACCACAATAATTAATCCATAATTGTTCTTCCTATTTTCTTATTTGTGTTTCTCCTATCTCCGTATCTAATCTGACCATCGTTTGACTTCGCAGGTATCATCATCACGTCCGGAAGTAGGCGTAGCTTAAATCTTAGTGTAAAGGATTGCGGTTTAAGTAGGGCTGATTTTTTATGAACGGCAAATAAATTATCTCCTTTATTTACTTAAAAAATACCTTCCATATTGTTCACATTTTTTTTTTCAAACTTGGTATCCCCTGCGTTAGTGGTTTCCGCTGGAGTAAAAAATCAGCAAATCGTTAGTTAAATATAAAGAAGCCCGTCTGCACACGAAGCAACTCAAAAGAAACTGATTACCGACTCAAATCACTAACCAGTCCGTAATGAGTCGCAACCTATGTAATTGAATGGAGCCACGCACACGGCGCAACTGGTTACAAACCCGTCCGACGGGTTGCTCCGTGTGCAGACGGCCTAACAGTTGGTGATATTCACGTCGTAAACTTGAAGGATATATTTTCTTGCCCGGGTATAAACAGTTTAATATTAGTATTTGTTTGGATATATTATTTCATTTCTTAAATTGCATAATAATGTCTCGTTTCCATGCTTTGTAACTTTTTTCTTTTTGTTTCTTGGCAATGGCTAGGTTGTTCTAGTTTATGTATAAGTTTGTCTTATACATAAACTAGAACTAATTCTGAGACGTATGGAAGCATTGTACTGCAGTAAACTGTCAAATAAATACACCTATACCTCGCTTTACGGCATAGATACGTTCCGGAAAAGTTGGCTGTAAAGCGAAAAGCCGTATAGCAAATCAATTATTTTGACACAAACCCATACAAATTTAATTGGATATGTTCTAATTTTTTTATAAATAATGTAGTTTTTAGTTCATAAAGCAATTTATTCTTTTTATTTCCTATAAAAATGCTTACATAAAAATAAAAGTACAAAACAATTATATATATAATAGCCGTTGTCTCTGTATAACACTTCCGGGCTGTACTCATCTTTCAATTGAAGCCCTGAGTAAACAAACGGCCGGTTACGCTTAATTTCAATTTCAGATGTGGATCAGAATTTGTTCTTACCTAAAAACTAATATCTTCTCCATCAAATCAAGTTTGTTCAGCCTATTTTTCTATAAAACATTCAGAACTAAAAAAATTTGGATGCTTTTAGCTGTATATTTAACAGTTTTTAAAAATCTGTTTACTTTTGCGATGAATTCTGAAAGTAAACAAACTTGAATGTGAATGAATCAAATACCTCAAGTATTCATATCGCGTAGTGAGCTGTAAAAAACTGGATGGCAGTCTACTACTCCAATCGCATGAAAAACTAAATAAATAAAAAATAATGAAAGGGTTTGCTTTTACAAGGTGTGGATTAAATGCAATATTGTTAGATAATTCGGGATATTTTTTAACCTTCATATACTGTTTCCATTATGACGTCATTATTAGCATTATGACGTCAAAATGACGGGTTACCTTCTAGTGTAATAATAAACAGAAATTCAAAAAGTAAACATATAAATAAAAAACAAAAGAAATCATATGCACTTATGTATACATATAATAAAAAACATAAAATGTTTAAAAACTGTTTTAATCTGATGATGAACATTAACATGAAGAATCACAAAGCTATAATATGCTGCCATCATCACTTTACGCTATTGTGGCCTTATAACGAAACATTGTGGGCCGTAAATCGAAAAAGTGCCATAATTTAAAAAAGGCCGTTGTAGCGAAATGCCGTATAAAGAGCGGCCGTATAGCGAGGTATAGGTGTACGTAATTAACTGGATGTATGTTTTTCTATCGTGTCGTAAATGTCTTTAGACCGCGTCGACTAGTATTTATCTAAGTACATGTCCATCAGTTTTAAAGTTTTAGAATTCAACGTCCTGTGTTTCTTCTAGAAGTTTGCGCGGGTGAACTTTGCGATTTATTTTTGTAAATCACTGCGTATTTCTTTTATTTTAATTCTGAGCTGGAAATGGGAGTCTAATAACGCACGCCATACCTTTATTACCACACCAATGTAATATCATTGTGTCAGTCGCTTATTTTTTTCACCAGTAATTGATTTTTTTTTCAATGTTGGATAAAGAATCCATTGGCAGAGAAGGGTCCCGAGTACTTGAAATACAGCAAGTTAAGAGGAAATTTGCCGACAAGGTTGATGGTTTAATTACAGAATACAATAATCTCTGAAAAACCCACTAAACTTTCCGAAGTGCAGTCGTCGGAATTTATGCATATAAATTCCTTTAGACCAGCCCGGACTCCTTTTTTCCCCTTTGTCTCCCGCCTGTTCACGATCCACTCAAAGAAGCCATATTTACAAAGAGACACATTAAATGTGATCTAAAAGGCGTAAGGTTATCGTTAATATATAAGATACGAACTGAGGGAAGCTGTCTGTAATGTAGCCAGAGGAAGGTTAAAATTTGGTTAATGTCTTTTTGTTGAATTTAATAAAGGATCAAACGTACGATGTCTAGACAGGTCGTCTCGTTTTGGACTGTCAAAGGTAAACTGAATTAAGTACACTCGAGAGGTTAAGTTGATAACGGGAAAAGGGTGAAAAATAATTTAAGCTGGGTTGGCTGCTTTCTTCAGAACATAGTAAAACTTGTGTTAATGAGGATGTGATATTGATACAATAACCTGTTACTTTTAAATTTTAAGTTTTTATTGTTTAAAAAGGTAGTAATATAAGGTGTGAAAATTTACAGCATTAGTATTTCCTCTACGTCTACCATTTATTGAAACTGTCTGCACAATAAAGCGCCACATACAGTTAAGTGAAACGAGTAATGGATTTTCTTCCTCCCCGTCTTTATGAATTATAAGTGTCTTGTGGATGGAGGTTGAATCTGTACGAACTATTAGGTTATAAGTAATTGGGATTATGGAAAGGTGAAAATATTTTTGGCAGGGATTTGAGTTAAAATCTGTAATAAAAGAAGTTTTATCGAGATATCTAAATATGAAGAAACTTGCTGAATATTAAGCAAGTGACTGACTTTGTGATGATAAAAATCTCTTTAATGCCCCGTGGTATTTACCTGAATTTCGCACTTCTTGATAAGTCAACTATGTAACAAAACTGAATGACGAAAGTATTATACACGGAGATTAATGGCCTACTCATCGTTTTAATTTAACGTTATATACTCAGTGGAAATTTCATGGGACAGTAAAATGTGTCGATAAATTCAGATTTTCAGTTGACTATCGTTTTAGATCATGTTTTTATTAAATTATATTTGCAGTATTTGCACTTTTGATCACCAAAAGAAACAGACGTCGATTTTTACTTACCTTATACTTGTTAAGTTTAAGGCATAATTTTATATCTTCAGTCAGTAAGATACAGATTCTGACAGCAAAAAAAAACTTAAAACAACTCAATGAAAATTTTCTTCAGTTTTGATTTCTACCGATCTACTGTTCTATAATGGAGTGCAGATCGAATTTGATTTATAAACTAAGAAAATTCAAGCCACAAAGCACTAAGAAGGCCTTATTAAAAGATTTAAAAAATTTCCCATGTATTCAATTTGAATTGAGTTAAATCAATTTTCATCGGGAAAAAATATGCCTAATAATATTTTTAAAAATTATTACTAAAATACGACCAAATCATTACAAAAGATGTATTTTACAACTTACTTTTTGTCTATCATAAAACTATGAATTTTGGGTAAATTTGTTGATCAACGATCTTGCAAAATTTTATTCGTCTTTTTACACTTTCAATTTATTTTAAACTGTAAGAAAATCATTTTTAATCATAAGAAAAAGCTTTAAAATTAAATTATTAGAAGAGGGGATGGATCTTTAACATATTTAACTCAGTGTTAAAGGTCATTATTAAACTGAGTGAAAAAGTCAGGGGAAATTACTCAAAGAGTTTCTATGCTTGTAATATATTGGCTTATATCTGGACTGTCAGATAACGGCTGATTGTCGGTTGATAATTCGAATGACTGCTTTGCCTCCAGATATGAAGAATTTAAGCCTGTCGTCTCAAATGTTGCCTGAAGATTTATCATCAAGGGAAAATCATGTGATTCTTTTGATACTTAGATGTGCTAAAAAGTTTCTAAAGGCAAGACCACAAAGTCATGCACGGTATTTGGAGTTACTAAATATTGAGAGGTTGCCTCCATCCCCGATCATCAAAAATATAACGAGAATGTATACAGTAATCTTTACAGCCCCGAACATCCTAAACAATTATCGTAATTTTTCGGACCACAAGATGCACCTCAAATTTATGGGAAGATTTTTAGTAAAGAATATTTTGTATTTTATTAGGTATATAAAGATATTTTCCACCATAAGGCGTGGTGGTCCAGTTGGTAAAGGCAGCGAACCAGTGATCTGAACGTCTCTGGTTCGATTCCCGTCGCTGACAAATCCACCGCCGTTTACGCTAATGACGGCTGGTGCGCGAAAAATCTGTCATGGCTGCAATGTCCTCCAAGTTCTGAAAAGTTACCTCTGGAGGTGCGGGGTCAAGTGTACCTGTCTCGTCACTTGATTCGGTTCAAAATTACGGGACCGATACTTTAGCCAAGTCGTACTCCGACCCTTGTGGTGCTAATTCAAAACCGGAGCCGCACCATTCAGCCCAATAGCCTATACGGACTTGATCTGATGTTTCTGTCGGTCAGGGGGGCATAAGCAACAAAAACAACAGATATTTTCAATTTCTTACTTAATAAAGGTAATAATACATATAATAAAAAATATATATAATAAATATAATAAATAAGATATTTAATATATATATATATATATATATATATATATATATATATATATATATATATATATATATATATCGGGTGTCCCAAAAATGACCGCCGATTTGAAAAATCAATTAAATAAAAACGGATTTTGATAGAAATGTACGGTTTGCTGCATTCTGCTTAGGTAACCAGGGAATTTATTCTCACCAATTTTCAAAATTTAGTTACAAAGTTCGTCAACCGATGGCGCTGCTGACCGGGAAAAACTATAAAAACATTGTTTTCAAAGCAGAAAGCATACGCAAAGTGGCATGGATTGGCCTCCCTATTCGCCAGATTTGACGCCATGCGATTTTTTTCTTCGAGGGTACCTAAAAAACCAGTTGCATCGCCACAGTCCACAAACTGTAGATGAACTGGAACAGTACATCTCTGCGGCTTGTCAGAACATTCAAACTGAAATGTTTGCACGGGAGTCTGCGAATTTTGACCTCAGACTGCGCCCCGATGTTGTTGCAAACGGTGGTTATTTTGAAAACATTGTTTTATAGTTTTTCCCAGTCAGAAGCGCCATTTGTTGACGAACTTTGGAACTAATTTTGAAAATTGGGGAGAATAAATTCCCAGGTTACCTAAGCAGAATGCAGCAAACCGTACATTTCTATCGCCTTCCGTTTTTCTTTAATTGATTTTTCAAATCGTCGGTCATTTTTGGGACACCCGGTATATATATATATATATATATATATATATATATATATATATATATATATATATATATATATATATATATATATATATATATATATATATATATATATATACACTGCTGGCCACTGTAAATGCAACACCCTGAAGGAAACATGCAAATAACATGAAATTTACAACATGCATTAGCGGAGGTGAGATATGCAAATGATTAGAATTTCAGCGCAGACGCACATCACGCTCGCCTGTGGCGCCACTTCAAAGCGCTATTTAAGGCTTGGAGATTTCGACGATTTCAAGTTCGGCAATAGTGTTTTTCTTGTGGTTTTTTCAAAAAAACGATCAATTATGCCTCGTCGAAAACAGCGATCATCTTTTGATCAAGTATCTGAGTTCGACAGAGGAAGGATAGTGGCCTACCGAGATTGTGGATTATCTTTCAGGGAAATCGGTAGTCGTGTTGGACGAAACCAAACAACTGTAATGCGGATATGTGATCGTTGGATGCAGGAGGGTACGACGGACCGGCGTGTTCGATCGCATCCACCTCAGCGCACCACTTCACGTGATGACAGGCAAATTGTGCGCATGGCAGTGACGGATCGCTCAGTCACATCACGAACCATAGCGCAGCACATGCAGTCTGTAACGCATCATCCAGTGTCTGCGCGTACCATTCGACGCCGTTTACAGTAGAGTGGTCTGTCCGCAAGACGTCCATTGCTTTGTCTACCCTTGACGCAGAACCACAGACGTCTCCGCCGCCAATGGTGCGATTATAGAAGGATGTGGACGGCAGAATGGAATGAAATTGTCTTTACTGACGAGTCACGCTTCTGTCTGCAACACCACGATGGTCGCATTCGAGTCTGGAGACACCGTGAAGAGAGGATGCTGAACAGCTGCGTTATGCACCGCCACACTGGTCCTGCACCGGGTATTATGGTATGGGGCGCCGGGTATTATGGTATGCACCGGGTATTATGTTATTGGATATCACTTTCGCACACCTCTAGTACGCATTGCCGGTACTTTAAACAGCCAGCGCTACATCTCCGAGGTGTTGGAGCCAGTTGTCCTTCTTTACCTTCAGGGCTTGCCCACAGCCATATTTCAACAGGATAATGCGCGACCACACGTGGCACGCATTGTCCAACGGTTCTTCGTCAATCGCCACATTGAATTGCTACCCTGGCCGCCTCGCTGTCCGGATCTTTCGCCGATAGAAAACATGTGGTCCATGGTTGCTCTATGATTGACCCAGATTCCATCCCCAGCTGCCACAGCAGATCAACTTTGGCAACGTGAGGAAGCTGCTTGATCTGCTGTACCCCAAGAACTCATCCAAAGTCTCTTTGAATCAATGCCGAGGCGTGTGGCAGCGGTGATCTCCAACAATGGCGGCTACTCTGGCTACTGATTTTGGCAGGAACCACACATCACAGAAGTCTATAAATTTAATCATTTGATACTTGGTCAACATGTTATCTACAAAATAAATTTTGTTGTGATATCGCTTGTCTTTCTTGGTGTTGCAATTTGGGTGGCCAGCAGTGTATAAATAAAACATTCATTTCATAATGTTACCTTCGGGCCATTAGACGGACCCCAACTTTAAGTCGATATTCTTATGTAAAAAGATGTGTATTATGGTCTGAAAAATGCGGTACATGTGGCTCTACAAATGGCTGAAAAAAATGAACTGAATGGAAAAAAATGAACTGAATGAACTGAATGGGATTAAAACTTTTACCATATTTTGCAGAATGAGTTTTCATTTATGATGACAGTAGAAGGTTTATATAAGCTGTTAAAAAAAAAAACTCTATTCTCAGATTTCATAGCCAACTGCGCTATGAAATCTGAGGATTAAGTCGACTACACTAACGTTCGTGACTTACACCTAACTGTGTCAAAAATGACTTATGACTGTTGTTAAGGCTGAAGAGTAAATACCAAATTAGTCGTTGCTCATTAAAATGGTTAAGTATAATTTTCAACACATCTTTTCATCGAACTGGGATCAATAGAGCTATTTTAATATTTTTCACTCACCCTGTTCGTGACATTTCTGGGAGTTAAATCCCATCACAGACTTTCTTTTGTTTGGGGGGGGGGGGTTTAAAATGTCTCTAAGACAGAATAGTATAGAAAATGTGTCTCGTTTTTCTTCTTTATGCTTTCTATTTACATATTTTCTCGATTATCAGCCAAAAACCTGCAATAACAACCTTGCATTTTAAGAAAATTACTAAATTTACTAAATTGCAGGCCATACATTTAAATTATGGCGTTTAATCAACTCATATTTAACGGCAAAACAACAGCTGATGCATAAGTAATTAGGTCACATGACAAAGCTGTACTTAATAATAAATCATCTGTTGGTGTACAGTTATGAGATCTCATGACTATTATCTGAGATACTCGATGCATATCTGCAACAAATATTATAATAACTAACTGCAATTTTAACAATGGCTGCTTTAGCTGGCACCGCTTACGTTATTACGCGAGCCGAGTAATGGGCGTTTTTTCTTACTACCATTATGAAATTTCTCTATAACAGTAGAAAATATTTTGACAACACGAAATCAAAGAACTGATTGGAATGGAAGTTGAATCCTCACGAAATGTTTCGTGAGACTGTGAATAATAGACAATAGAGCATGTCTGGAATATCTTTTTTTACAAATATATGTAAAAAATCTGCATTAAAAGCTACCTAAGAATACTGAAATATCTCAGCACCAAGCACGCTTGTAGAAATTAATAAACTCCCTTTAAGCTTTAGATTACGGGGCCCTATTTTCCGATTCCCTCTTTAGAATGGGAAATTCCATACCTCCTTTGTAATATCGGCCATTAAGGGATATATATATATATATATATATATATATATATATATATATATATATATATATATATACAGGTGGTTATCAAAACAATGGAAACACTAAGAAACATCACGAAAACCTTTATTAATACGGGGCAGGATCACATTTGCTATGTAATACCACCTGATTCACCTGGGAATTGGATTATGCAAGTCATAAATAGTGGTTAAGAATATATTATACCATTCTTCAAGGATAAATCATGAAAGTTCCTGTGGAGATGCTGTGGTGGATATCGATACCTTTATCTATCCGCTTATACAGATAACAGTGGTTGAATGATTTATAGTAGGGGGGGGGGATTGTACAGGGGAAGATAAGATATTTGACTTCTTTTTCTTGCTCTTCAAACTAATACTTGATAGATTTAGCTGCATTTATAGGGGTATTATCATACCGGAGAACGCAATCTCCTGCAAGAAACAATGTTTGCAACAGGATGGACTAGTGAGTCGAAATTTCGACATAGTCCTTCTCATTCAATCTCCCTTTTAGGGTTACAATAGGACCTGAAGAAAACCATGAGATGCCATCCCTAACCCTGATAGATCTACCTCCATATTTGACAGTTGAGATGAGACAGCCAGAATCTTACACTTGTGTAGGTGTTCTCCAAACATACGCACGTCCAATTGCGAGGAACATGCGAGGATCATGTGAACAATGATTTGTCGGACCAAATGCCGTTTTTCGACATATTACTCGACCAGGATTTGCTCTCGTGGCACTATTGTGGACGATATTTTGTATTGGCATCTATTACAAGTGGCTTGGGAATAACTACTCTTCCGTAAATTCTTTGTTTGTGAAGTTCCCTTCTACCTCTAAGGGTTGATACCGGAACATGCAGATGCATATTGAGCTCTTCGGTCATTTTGGTTGCAGTTGTTTTCTTTCTTTGTGTCACAATCCGCCTCATTTCGCCGTTCGTCTCTTTCACTCAGCTCTTCCTTTCGTCCCCTATTCTGTTTGGAAAATAATGTTTTCCTTGCATTCTGTATGCTATCATGACTTTCGATACCATAGCTCGTAAAACACCCATCAGCCTAGGGATTGCAGTAACAGATACTCCAATTTAAACGCGCTCCAACAATTTGCCCTTTTCACAAGGTCTGCAAGGTTTGACATTTTACGCTACTCCCCCCACAAGCACGATGCCCTTAGCTTCATTACTGCTACCTGACAGTAGAATAATACATACACTATATTATATAAATAAATACCCGTGACCAGACTTGTTTTTTAAGGAATACGAAGCCCATTCATGAACACCACTAATATTGACAGGTGTTTCCCTTATTTTAATATACTGCATACCTGTATATATATATATATATATATATATATATATATATATATATATATATATATATATATATATATTTATTCTTAGGCCCGTATTCTTGGGATACATGTTATCCCACCCCGTAAGGAAAAGGTTAACTGATGCTACTTTATTCAGAGATAGGAGAAACTGCTGTAAATTCCTTGAATTAATCAAGTCATAAGAAAAACTGTTGAAAAAAATAAAACTTTTTATTAAAATATCTTCATGCCTATTACTTATATATCTATTGCTCATAACTTTCACTAGTTTTGCTTTATCATATAGAAACAATTTCCCTCGTCTAATTCATCTATTTTTTGTATGTACGGTAGACTAAACATCAAATATTTCCTGCAACAAGAAAAAATAATAATCATGTTTTTACTCTTGTCCTAATGCTATATTTTAGCATCATATCTACTGAAAAAGGAACGAGGAAATATTGATCTGCATAACCAGTAGGGATATTATGCCTCTATCCTCATAACTCCAAGACATTGCAACATTATAATCCAATTGCCTTAGTGCATATAACCTGCTTGCAATCTTCTCTCTGAGGATGTAAATGGTTATGCTGATGATACAGGTAATTTACTAGAAGCTTAAGTTATTCGGTGTGTGTTTTCCTAGGCTTATTCGATCTGCTCGATATGCCCAGATTACTCTAGAACTCGTGAGTTAATGCCTGAGCCGTAATCGCATAGACAACTATAATGCTTAAACTGACTTATGCACTGCAGTGGTTAAACACTGCAATAGATGTTGAAGTAATTAAATTGCTGGAAATAATCTCAAGGTAGAAGGCCGAAGATAAGCGATTGTTTAAAGCGTAGTAACACTAGTATTCCGGGTCAGGGGAAGCTTCGCACTTTCGTTTTAGGAAGCGCCGCTAGAATAATTTTAATTTTAAAAAATAATGTACGAGAGTACTTTTTAAATTTCTTTTTTCATGGAACTAAGTTGATCTCTTGTGAGCAAGATCATTTTGCTGAGTGCAGCTACAGATTTCTATAAGTGGAATCTACGGAATCTGGTGCATCGCTTAGAAAAATCATCCTTGTTATTCGTGCACAAATGATATATTTACAAATGATGAAATTGGAAACAAAAAACTGTACATTAACTAAAGTCCAAAAGTATATTTTGTAGATTTTTTTTATCATCTCTAATGTGCATTTTTTTTGTTGTCTCTAGAGAGAAAATTCTGCGTGATTGTGCTTTGAATAAGAAAACTCATGCAGTTGAACTTAATGTGCTATTCAATAAACGATACTGTTTTAGATGATTAAAAGACTTTAATACACGTTCTGGTGATATACTGTTATTTAATTGAATAACTGTTATATAAATGAATAATATGGGGACCACTTAACGGCCTAAGTTTATTTTTTACTTTCTAATACAACGAGGTAAATATTTGATACTCTATACTGGCAAAATTTGATACACTATACTGGTTATACAAACCAATGTCTTCCAATTTTTAGATTTTTTAAAACCTTATTGTATTGCTTTTCATTATGTAGATCTGAAAAATAAGCTGCCATTAAAACTTACATATGGAAATGAATTGCCATCTATTTATTTACACAGTAGGTCTTTAATTTGACATACAGTTAACATAGACACGGAAAAGGGTGTATATTAAGATGCATTTAGCCATATTTTGTCAGTAAAACTTGCACTGAGCCTCCAAAATGTGCTTTTGAAAAGATTTTCAAAAACAGATGGTGTGATACGCCTCCTTCTGGGAATTATGCCACTCATTTCTTGCTAAGTAGTAGGCCTATGTTCCAAACTTTGTATTCTCTGCGCTTTAATTCATCCCGTAGGGATACTGTGGTTGAAATAGGGTATCTAAACATACCAGTAAAAATACTGTACATCATAAGCTCCACACCAAAGCGTAACAGACCCTTCTTAGCGGCTAGGTGCATAATCATGCTGTTGAAACAGGGCTCATCTCCGTCGTAATGCCTCTAAGTTGGTAGGGAATAGTTGCCCAAAATTTCAAAGTTGACGTTCTTGTCAAGGCTCTTGACAAGAACGTCACCACTTTTGCCTAATGGGCCTGAGACACATGCCCAGTAAAATATCCCCGAACCAGAATCCTGCCCCATCAAAACTTTGGACTGGGAAATAAGTATATACTCTGGTATATATCATACACCCACCTGTCATCATGTCCATGCATTGCCACCAGACTGGTGCATATTCTACTTGGATTTTTCAGTCCATAAGACATACTTCCTTTTATCATTTGTGAAGAGATGCGCATGACAATCGAGAAGCAGCATTTAGAGGCGAAATGGGTAGATTATAAGCCGTACAACTATGAAAACCGTAAAATGATGTTCTCCGAGATTGTTGCGAGTGCATTACTAGACTTCCCAGATGTTTCACTTACCTGTGCACGTTAGTTGTTGTACAGTAAACTGTCAATTAGATATAGCGGCTCTCCTTTGACTTTCAATTTCCTTCTCACAGATTTTTTTCTAAATTTAGGCCCACCAGTATGTTTGGATGGTTGAGGGACACCATACTTCTTCCTGCAGTGCACTGTATCCAAAACCATTAATTTGTGTGTATCCCTTGCATTGTCTATTCTGTAATAGACAAACTTTTCCCAAATCATACCTTTTCAAAGTCTCTTCTTTCATACGACATTTTAAATCAAACTCACATTGTGGAATGACACTGGGAAGCTAAAAGCTTACTTTTAACATTTTAGTGTGCTAAGACACAATTGTGGCAGACAAACTGCAGCAGACTAGCGCATTTGATACAGAACGGGATGTTTCTTCTCAGTATACAGTACATCTTATACCGTCTGAATACATAAAAATCTTAGGTGTATTCCGAATCGACATTTTTTATGCAATTTTCAGCAAATATTTTTTAAATACTTAAACAGTGAAAAATAAACCCATGATTTCTAGTTTTTAGCTATTTTTTTAAACCTTATTATATTGCTTTCCTTCATGTAGATCTGAAAAATAAGCTGCCATTAAAACTTACATATGGAAATGAATAGCCATCTATTCATTTGCACAGTAGGTCTTTAATTTGACATACAGTTAACATTTTATAATGCAAAAATCTAGTTTAAATAAAGATATCTTTTTAAAAAAAAGCAATTTTACTAAAAGAGGAATATAATAACAGTACAAGATTTCAAGGCCAGATAAATAATAGAAATTCGCCTTATCTGATAACAGCCTCTGAGCAATCTTCATTCTTTAATGTGTATCACATTTTCCACAAAAAAACAACTAAGATATGCATAAAAAAATTAAGATATGTTCGAATATGCTGTTTAAGATTTATTAGAAAGAATAATCTGAAACAAAAGCTTATAACTGTGTCCAACGTCATAATATATATACCAGTAAAATTTTAAATCCTTCGTGATGCCATGAGAATATATGAAGCCTTTGGGCACTAAATTATTACCAGATGTTGAAAACAAATTTAAAAACTTTTCTCGTGACTGTAATCTTACCCAACAGGTCAACAAACATATGCACAGTCACGAAAAAAATTTTCGCAAAATCCGTAGGAAATTATTTGCGGTGTAATGCTATATATCGTCTGGGAAAATTAAGCAAACTTACTCTGAGCAGAAAGATTTGTTCCTTGTCCACGTGGCACTACAATAATCAGTGTCAAGGTTAACAACTTCTGCACTGGTTAAAACCAACCAAAACATAAATCTTCCAAAACATGAGACGCGGTTTCAAGTTACTATTAAGCAATTAGCTCCACCAATTATGAGTTAAGATTAAACACTTGGGTTTGAACATCGTATTTTTTTCAATCAATCAAGTTGATGAATAAGCTTTACCAGCACTCTACATTAATAACCTTTGACTGATTCCGAAGTTTGCTAATAACATAACACATACACTATAATACTTTCAGTATATTTTAAATTATTCCGAGCGCGTTTCGCAATATAATATTTTCAACAAACTGGAGTAATTTTGAGAAGCTATCCATTAACACTCGAATCTAGTTAAATGGAATTATAATTCGTATGACCAACAAATGAAGTAAATTAATTGATTTAGCTTAACAGTCTCAAAATTAAGTTTATAAATACTGAGAGATAGAAATCAGGATGACTCTTATCAGTGCCGTAACTAGCCATTCCTGTGCCCTGGGCAAGAATTTGCTTTTGGGCCCCTTAATTAATTAGGTTTAGGAAAATAATAAAACAAGCACAGAATTTTGGGCCCCCATTCCAAGTGGGCCCTGGCCGGGTGCCCCTGTTGCACCTGCCTAGCTACGGCACTGACTCTTCTGTTCAATGTCTGTTAAGTTGATAAATGACAAAACACGATGCTCCAATGGATGGTCTACCGACCTGGTATGCTAAATATAATAAAGGTTATGGTATCAATTCCTGCCGAGAGAAAATTTATAAATACGGGCGGTATGTATGAAAAATGAGGTCATTGCGATCTTTCAAAAAATGTCTGTGCTCTGTGCCGAACTTCTTTCTTCTTACTACTTTCTCAGCCTGATAATGGTCGTATGGCTAAGTCGCAGGCATTCAGTACCAGACTCTGTGGGTTCGAGGTCCACTCTTGGCATGGACCTTTGTAGCCGTTCGGAATGGACTTTAAGTAGTAGGTCCCAGTCTAATTTGCCCTCGTGTAGCAAAAGTTGACCGTAGCCCTCCAAACCAAACCAAACTTATTAAACAATCATATTTTGTAAATTGTGCATTAATACAGCAGACTACTTTATTGGATTTTTTAAAACCATTAATATTTTTTTGATATCTTGTACATATGTATTGTATTAATATGTAATACAATATTTTAATTATAATACGACATTTCCCCTTTAAACTGGTGTTTTTGTAAGTTCTTGGTCCCAATTAGACAAAATTTATATGTATTTATATGCAAAGTTGTACCCCGACTTACACGAATTCGACTGACGGGATCTTTGGTCGGTCCCACCTACCGCGTAACTTCGGGGTATAACTGTATCTATCGGCCAGTGTTATGCAAAAAATGAATCAACCCACACTACAGCAAAACTGGAAAAATTAAATTTTAATAAAGCATTGAATTAAAAATTAAAATTCCTGATGGTTGGTTCTCCAGTTAATAAAAAGAATATTATTCTGTCTAGAATTCAAATAATATTTTTTAAAATCCAGATAGCTGACACATGTGGCACACACTACCAGCTGTTTAACTCAACGTCTAAACTTTTGTGGGTTGTTCCTTTGTTAAATAACACTGTTCAGTTATAAACCCAGCAGAAACATAAAAACAATGGTGAAAAAATAACGATCAACCTGAAAATGGATACTTGAATCAAAGCTAAACTAATTACTCAGTAAAATTCTCGCTTTCTCTTTACTACACAAAATTCAGGGTGGCAAATGGTCTTTAAAAAATCTCCTTACGTGACTTCCATTTTCTTCAAATATTCTCTATCGCTCAGTGTTATGCCAAAAAAAGATTCAACCCACACTACACTGAACCTGGAAAAAGTAAATTTTAATAAAGCATTAAATTAAAAATTAAAATTGCCGATGGTTGGTTCTCTAGTCAATAAAAAGGATATTATTCTGTCTAGAATACTAATAATTTTTTTCCAGATAGCTAACACATGTGGCACACACTACCAAATATTTAACTCAACATTTAAACATGTGTGGGTTGTTCCTTTATTAAATAACACTGTTCAATTATAAATCCAGAAAAAACATAAAATCAATGGTAAAAAAATAACTATAAATCTGAAAGTAGATACTTGAATAAAAGCTGAACTAATCACTCAGTAAAAATTTTCGTATTCTCTTTATTACATAAAATTCAGGGTAGCAAATGATCTTTAAAAAGTTATTTGTAAACTGTATTCACGAGACATACAGTTTGCGAATGAACCTACACTATACTAAAGTCACGTAACACTATACTGATTCAGTATAGTGTTACGTGACTTCCGTTTTCTTCAAATACTCTCTATCGGTCAATGTCATGCAAAAAAAGAATCAACCTACACTATACTGAAACTGGAAAAATTAAATTTTAATAAATCATTAAATTAAAAATTAAAATTGCCGATGGTTGGTTCTCCAGTAAATGAAAAGGATATTATTCTGTCTAGAATACTAATATTTTTTTTCCGGATAGCTAACACATGTGGCAAACACTACCAGCTATTTAACTCAACATTTATGGGTTGTTCCTTTGTTAAATAACAGTGTTCAATTATAAATCCAGCAAAAACATAAAAACAATATTAAAAAATGACGATGAATCTGAAAGTGGATACTTGAATCAAAGCTAAACTAATTACTCAGTAAAACTTTTCGCATTCTCTTTACTACTCAAAATTCAGGGTGGCAAATGATCTTTAAAAAGTTTCCTTGCGTGACTTTCATTTTCTTCAAATACTCTCTATCGGTCAGTGTTATGCAAAAAAGAATCAACCCACACTACACTGAAACTGGAAAAGGATTCGAAACACCACGGCTCCTTCTATAGAAAATCACCATGAAGAAATATAAATCCAAGAGTTCAAGAAATTTTAATCACCAAGATTTCAAGCGTCAGGCATTTATTCGTTTCAAGAGTCCAACACCAACTGACTATACACACACTTCGCGCGAACCGCGAAGCAACCAGGTGGCGCTACTAGTACGCCAAAAACAAATACAATATACTATATAATTTTAATTTGCAACACCCTCCGCTTACGCGTATTAGTCCTTAAATTAATCTACTGATACCAGGTGACCGCGACCGCAACCACCTCAACTTTGGGACCTGACACCGGTCCTGTTCCTAGCCCCTCGTGCCAGCAGGACTCTTCGCACCTCCAATGTCTAGTCTAATGCCACTTAATACCGCCCACTCGCGGTCTTACTTTCAGAGACATCCAAGAGCCAAAATTTATCAAATCAGTTTTTAATCTCAATTTCACTTCAGCCACCAGTCCACGAAATATATCAACTTCCATTTTATTTAGCAACTAAAAAGTTTACGATAGTTTAACAGAAGTCCTGAACCACCCGTCCAGGCAACCAAAGACAACAAACAAAAGAACAATAAATCATAAATTTACAACATTAATCCTGCAGTACCCCTGCAGACCAAAACTTAACAAGCATATGTATATAAATCAAACTTAGTGAACACCAATCCAATAACAAAGTATGAACATTACAAGCGTATGTTACAGAAGATGAAGAGCGCAATACTCAAGAAAGAAGAGTAGATCACCGCCGTAGTCCTCATGGGACCATAGTCCGTAATCTCAATAATTCTTTCTATTTCTGCTTTGTAGCAACTGCAGATTGCAACTGCAGACCCAGCAGAAACATAAAAACAATGGTGAAAAAATAACGATCAACCTGAAAATGGATGCTTGAATCAAAGCTAAACTAATTACTCAGTAAAATTCTCGCTTTCTCTTTACTACACAAAATTCAGGGTGGCAAATGATCTTTAAAAAATCTCCTTACGTGACTTCCATTTTCTTCAAATATTCTCTATCGCTCAGTGTTATGCCAAAAAAAGATTCAACCCACACTACACTGAACCTGGAAAAAGTAAATTTTAATAAAGCATTAAATTAAAAATTAAAATTGCCGATGGTTGGTTCTCTATTCAATAAAAAGGATATTATTCTGTCTAGAATAATTATAATTTTTTTCCGGATAGCTAACACATATGGCACACACTACCAGCTATTTAATTCGACATTTAAACATTTGAGGGCTGTTCCTCTGTTAAATAACACTGTTCAGTTATAAATCTAGCAAAAACATAAAAACAAGGGTGAAAAAAATAACGTTGAATCTGAAAGTGGATACTTGAATCAAAGCTAAACTAATTACTTCAGTAAAACTTATCGCATTCTCTTTACTACACAAAATCCAGGGTGGCAAATGATCTTTAAAAAGTCATTCGCAAACTGTATTCATTAGACATATATCAACACGTTCTGAAAAGTTCAGCAATAATGGCCGTAAATCGCAAAACGCCCGAAGCATTATCACCATTTTCTCTGGAAACGCATCCATTTCAAGTAAATCATTCCTCCATAGTGGAAAGTTATACTTCTTCCAAGAACTCGTCCGTGAAAGTTAATTCTTCAGTAAAGGTCGCTTTTAATTTATTGGAAAACAAAGACAGATAAATCTTAACTCCGGATCCGAATTCATCGCTCGGGAGTTCATTTAGCTAATAGCACCACCGCACTTTACACCATTGTGCCCCCGAAAACGCGAAGCGACTTTTCCCTAATAATAAACAAACACCAGAGCTTACGCGGGCGAAAACAGTGCGAGCAGGCAGGGGGTGCTAGCATCTGGCGAGGCATAAAATTTTCCATTACAGTGGAAACCGAACTTAACTAAAAGAAAACGTTTTGCATTTCATTTAACATAATCGAAGTTTTCAATTTTTCCGTGCGCGCAAGTTTATTGCCCCAAATTCTGAAAAATAATTTCCTTCCTTTTGCTTTGAGGGGGGGGGGGGGAGTGGAGGGGGGGGGAGATCGGTGGAATTACGAAATGGAAATGTTTCATTAATATAGATACGGCAGCTGTGCGTTTTCGAAGGTTCGAATTTTGTTGTGTTCTCTGTAGTGGATTGATTTCATAGCGCTAATGATTGGGAACAAAACTGTGTTTAGTATTTGACTTCAAAGCAATGTGGAGTTAATGGAGTAACACATAAGGCTTGGGTAAATCACTGCCTGTGGGAAATCTTAAGAATTTACTCTGGAGGCTAAGAATTTTGGAAGTTTATAAGGATATGTATATTTAATTATTTCAATGCATTATATTTTCTTCCATATAAAGCAAATAACTGTACCATATATTGTAATATAATTACTTTAACTATATTACTCTATATAGTCGTAATTAGTTAAATAAATAATAAGCATATATATTCAAATACACACACGCACTCACACATATATTTCCTGATATATTATGTACATATATGAAGAGAGCAAGAGAAAAGAAATTTTAATAAATAAAAATATAAAAGAAAATTTTAATTCAGCAATTGGTCCTGACTAGAAAAATCATCATTGTGTTTTCTTACAAATGCTGATTTTTCTAAAATTATTTTTTTCGGGCTTTAAATTTTTTAATAATTTCTTAATTTTTATTCTTATGGCTACATTCATTATGTTTCCGATTATCTTTCTTTTTTTATGTAATTTCATGGAAAACTTTGTAGTTTTTCTGCTTTAAGGCTGCTGTGTACTAACCCTAGTGGATTTGCTCACCTCAATGTTAACCTATAGAGAAAATGTGTCGACAATTTACAGCTACATAAATGCTGATAATTCAATAAAAAGCGTATTTTCAGACAGCCTGAAATTTTCTGTACCTTGCAACAGGATTTATTTTATAAATTTCGTCCACCAAAGGAAGTGATGAGCGTTTAAAACACCCTATACCAGGTCTTACCCCGAATAATTTAAATTTAAAATATCATTTGGATTTTTTATAAACAAAATATGCCCCAAGATGTCAAATTCCTTTCTTTATTTCGGAGTATAATTTTAAAAAAAAATCTTTAAATCCAATTTGGCATTACTTGGACACATTTTCTCCATAGGTTAACACTGAGATGGGCAATTTTTAAAACAAAATCATTAAATCCAATTCGGCAATACTTGGACACATTTTCTCCATAGGTTTACATTGAGGGGAGCGAATTTATAGGTTAACATTGAGGTGATTCATAGGTAATTCATAGGTTAACATTGAGGTGAGCAATTTAAAAAAAAAATCGTTAAATCCAATTCGGCAATACTTGGACACATTTTCTCCATAGGTTTACATTGAGGGGAGTGAATTTATAAGTTAACATTGAGGTGATTCATAGATAATTCATAGGTTAACATTGAGGTGAGGAATTTTTAAAAAAAATCGTTAAATCCAATTCGGCAATACTTGGACACATTTTCTCCATAGGTTTACATTGAGGGGAGTGAATTTATAGGTTTACATTGAGGGGAGTGAATTTATAGGTTAACATTGAGGTGATTCATAGATAATTCATAGGTTAACATTGAGGTGAGCAATTTAAAAAAAAAATCTTTAAATCTAATTCGGCAATACTTGGACACATTTTCACCATAGGTTTACATTGAGGTGAGTGAATTTATAGGTTAACATTGAGGGGAGTAAATTTATAGGTTAACATTGAGGTGATGCATAGATAATTCATAGGTTAACATTGAGGTGAGCAATTTAAAAAAAATAAATCATTAAATCCAATTCGGCAATACTTGGACACATTTTCTCCATAGGTTAACATTGAGGGGAGCGAATTTATAGGTTAACATTGAGGTGATTCATAGGTAATTCATAGGTTAACATTGAGGTGAGGAATTTTTTAAAAAAATCATTAAATCCAATTCGGCAATAAATGGACACATTTTCTCCATAGGTTAACATTGAGGGGAGTAAATTTATAGGTTAACATTGAGGTGATTCATAGATAATTCATAGGTTAACATTGTGGTGAGCAATTTAAAAAAAAAATCATTGAATCCAATTCCGCAATACTTGGACACATTTTCTTCATAGGATTACATCGAGGGGAGCGAATTTATAGGTTAACATTGAGGTGAGCAATTTTTTTAAAAAAATCATTAAATCCAACTCGGCAATACTTGGACACATTTTCTCCATAGGTTAACATTGAGGGGAGTATATTTATAGGTTAACATTGAGGGGAGGGAATTCATAGGTTAACATTGAGGTGATTCATAGATAATTCATAGGTTAACATTGAGGTGAGGATTTTTTTAAAAAAATCATTACATCCAATTCGGCAATACTTGAACACATTTTCTCCATAGGTTAACATTGAGGGGAGTGGATTTATAGGTTACATTGAGGTGATTCATAGATAATTCATAGGTTAACATTGAGGTGAGGATTTTTTTTAAAAAATCATCAAATCCAATTCGGCAATACTTGAACACATTTTCTCCATAGGTTAACATTGAGGGGAGCGAATTTATAGGTTAACATTGAGGTGAGCAATTTTAAAAAAAATCATTAAATCCAATTCGGCAATACTTGGACACATTTTCTCCATCGGTTAACATTGAGGTGATTCATAGATAATTCATAGGTTAACATTGAGGTGAAGAATTTAAAAAAAAATCATTAAATCCAATTCGGCAATACTTGGACACATTTTCTCCATAGGTTTACATTGAGGTGAGCGAATTTATAGGTTAACATTGAGGTGATTCATAGGTAATTCATAAGTTAACATTGAGGTGAGCAATTTAAAAAAAAATCATTAAATCCAATTCGGCAATACTTGGACACATTTACTCCATATGTTTACATGGAGGTGAGCGAATCCAATAGGGCTAGTACAGCACAGCCTAAAGTATTTATAAAATATATTCGACTTCTATCATTCAGACTGCAAAAAGAAAAAAAAGATATGGCAAATGGTTAAGCACCCTTGTTTAATCAAAGATAGGCGTTAACTTCTAAAATGTGTTTGAACACAACTCTGTTCAATGAAATAAGAAAAACATTTTTATTCTTGGAACCCTCTGAAACAGGGATTGCAGAATCGGACTAAAAACTCAGAGCCAGCTTCTGGTTCTCAAATTTTTCCAGAACCGGGTACCCGGGTATGATCCGGGTTTGAACAATGCATGAACCACAAAACATTTGCTCTAAATATTAATAATAATACTATATCTTTTTATAATGTAATAAATTTTAGTTTATTGCGTAAATACTCTATAAGGCTATTAATTCTTAAGAAATCCAAGGACCTATTTTATCAAGAATTAATTGACAGAAATACCTATAAATTATGGATTGTTAATAGTGCACACATTCCAGATTTTCCAAGGAACTATTCAGTAGCCATGATCCGTCTTTTAACTGGTCATGACTGTTTGGAAAACGTCTGAGCCGCTTGAAAATTCTAGGTTGTCCTTTCTGCACTATTTTTGGTAAACCACATTTCCCACCTCCAGACCTGCGAGGCACTGTCGGCTCGAGATCTCTGCAGTCGATATTGGGTTGGTTGGTTTGGTAAAGTTTAATGGCGCAAGATCCAGAAAGGACAAGCTGTGCCAAATCCAATACTGGGAGGCGAGAGCCTTGAACAATTTATACGTTCTTATTTCCTTCTTCGTTTTACTTTTTTTCTCTTGTTGTTGTCTGTTTTCTTGTACTTTTTCTTGTTATTTTTGTTAATTTCTTCCCATTGGAAATTTAAAAAAAAAGTTTATTAAGTAAATAAAAATACACATTTCTTTTAAATTTGTTTGAAGTCAAGCAAATTTAAGGAAAATTTGATGTTAATCCCTACATTACCGAAATCTTTATGAAGGCTTTGTTTTTATTTTCAGTTTATCACAAGATTAGAATTTCGTCGAAGACTAGATTCCGCAATTTTAAGTAATATAAAAAGGCAATCAATTTTTCCATTTATAACTGCAATAAATAAAATTTCTTTTGAGAATTTTATATGGAATAAATCAATGAAAGCAAATGACGATCGATGGCATATCCTTTAACAGTAGTTGGGGATTGACTTCTGAGATGGTTGAGGAGGTTCAAATACTAGTTGATACTGTGGATGCGTGTAAGGCTATGAACAAACCTAATTGCACCTCAATGTTAACCTATGGTGAAAATTTGCCTACTATTTACAGCTACATAAACGCTGATAATCAAATAAAAATGGTATTTTCAGAACTTTTCTGCACCTTACAACAGGATTCATTTTATAAATTTCGTCCACCAAAGGAATTGAGGAGCGTTTAAAATACACTATGCCAGATTTTTCCAAGAATAATTGGAATTTTAAAATATTATTTGCATGCCCCAAGGTGTAAAATTTCTGTCTCAATTATGGAGTACAATTTTCAATCGAAGTCGGCAATCCTTGGACACATTTTCTCCACAGGTTAACAATGAGGCGAATCCAATAGGGTTTGTACACTACAGTCTTAAGAAAAAAGGTTCCAAATATCTAGATAGTGATACATTTTGAAGCATGGTAAAATTGTTTACCAAAATTAAAAAGGTTTTTTTTTAAACCAAGATTTACTTTTTTCGAATAACCGGTTTTAAAACCACTGGAACCGGGTTTTGGGTTCCAGTAATCTCCCCCGGATACCCTGTTCTGCATTCCATACTCTGAAACAATCTATCCTTCAAGTACATAATTTAAAAAAAAATATAGTTAATTTCGCCTATCATGGATTATTTTTAAATGCTATCCGAAAAAAAATCCTTAATTTATAGTTTCACCCCTGGCACTTCATGTAAAATTATTCAAAGTGTTTTGTTCGAAGTAACTATCATGTTTGTAGAAACCCATCTGTAACTTATAAAAAATTTCAGAGAGTAATTGTTTTTGTAACTATCATATTTACAGATATAAAAATAGGAGGATTAAATGAGATTGCTTGTATTTTAACATTTATTGTAACTGTTTTTGACAGTGTAAAATTTAATATGCACAACATATTGTTATTTAATATTATACAAAATGTAATGTTATATTATTATTGTTGTTAACATACAAAAAATATTGTTCTGTTATCTTGTCAGTTAATTCTGATGTATCGTGAAAACATCACGTATGTGAAAACAGAAAGGATTTTTCTTAAATGAGACTCGGAAAATGCTACAGGTATTTATTATTTAAAAGTATTGAAAATACTTTGTAAAGGTAATTTCTTTTAAGGAGCTCTTCCCTCACATTGTATTAATTGATTATTTTTGTCATCATAAAAAGGAACACTGTGTCCTCGCAAAATTGAATACACGTACATCTCAGGCATACCCCCACAGAAATTTTACTCTTTGAACTAAAGGTGGGTTTCAGTGACCAACTTTGCAATTTAACTGGTAAATACAGAGTGTCCGGGCTAAAGGTACCCAAAAGTGAAAACTTATTTTTACGAAACTACCCATTAGAATTTTAAAAAAATATTTAAATAGAAAGAACATCTAAGTTTTAATATCTTTCATAGATTTCCATCATAGTATCATAGATTTTTATGTGTGTACCTTTTGTAGCGCGACTAACGTCTAAATGGTAATCCAGTTCTCCCCAAGTGTTTCGTAGCAAATCGGGTGTTATTAGACTTTTTTTGCTTGGGGATTCATTAAATTCGTTGTGTATATACAAAATGAGTTGAAGAAGCAATTCATTCAAGCAATTCGTTTAATAAATCTGTAAGGTATACATAAGATTCGATTCACAAGAATCGAACTTTTGAGTGAATAAATTAAAGAAGCTGCTTGAGATATGCTAATTTCGGCATACGTGCTTGGTATAAATACCATGCAGCTTGATTAATAAAGAGGTTGAAAAAGGTTGTTAAAGTTGATAGATAAGCGAGTTGAGGGAGCTACGATGTAAGCAGCTCCAGGTGCTATCCTGCGCTAGTGCTTAGGGGGCCCAAAGTTTACGTGGCAGAACTGCTGGTTTGACTCTCTGCTGGTTTGTGAGTATTGCAATGTGTATTTCTATTGAATGTTAATATATATTCCATACAAGTAGTACGTATGCTTATTGCTGCAAAAGCAAATTCTATATGTGCAACGAATTCAATAAACATTGTTTCACGTATAAACTGTGTTTGTATCAAATGCAAATAGAGTGCCCCTAAGTATTCTCTATAACTCCTGATATGCTACGAAACACTTGGAGAGAACTAGATTACCATTTAGACTTTTGCCGTGCTACAAAAGGTGCACACATCGAAATCTATGATTTATATTAAAACTTGGCGAGATGTTCTTTCTATCTAAATAATTTTATTTAAATTCTAACGGGTAGTTTCTAAAAAATAAGTCGACTTTTGGATACTTTTAGCCCGTATAAAGGCAAAGATCATAAAAGTGTGTGTCTGGTTTTGTTAGTCATCTGATCAGCGTAAGTTGTTTAATACTATTAGACTATTAACTCTAGTTTTTACTGCCTAGCAAGTTATTACCCAGGTTAATCTTCTCAAGCAGTTTCCGAAAATGACTCGAACGCCATTTTTAGAACCCTTTTTTTTTCCAGGCATAATATAAAAGTTGATTTTTTTTTCTTCTATTCGTCTCCGGAGTGTCTCCAACTAATACGTGACATCACATATCCGACCACTGTCAGGATAGTTGTAGTTGTAAGGGATTTTAAAATTTTTATGGCTTCGTGGTTTATCCAATATTTTTCTCCGAAATCTAAAGTCTCATGACAAGATTACACGGTAGTTAAAACTCTGGAATATGTAACTGACACAGAAATGACTCTCGATCGACAAAGTGACGCGGCCTAGATACTTAGACGTTGTCGAAGCTTTTTTTTCCTCGGGGAGTCAACTGGCATTGCCTCCAGGGAGCGTAAATATGGCGTAAATACAGTCGAACCTCCATATATCGAAGTAGCAAAATGCCGGAAAAAAATTCGATATATAGAAATTTCGATATATAGAATTGATCTTAGTTTTATCATAATTATCCTAAAACATTAAAATTAAAACTAATTTTCGTATACGAAACTCGATTTCCAATTTATATGCGAATCACATTAAATGAAAGTTAATAACTAAAAGCTGAATTAATGTGAAAGATTTATTGAGTACTATATACCTTTAAAAAAAACAATAATCCAGACAGTGGTTACAGTGATCACAGTTACATTCTCTTAAAAAAAATACGAATATCTTGCTGAACAGCCAGTTTTGCGAAAAGTTCATCAAAGAAATGCTCGCATTTATTTTGTCCATTAAAAACTTCATCAGGGACATTTTCCACGAATTGAAGTCCACGAAGCATTGTTTCAAACGCCAAAAATTGGGATATTTTATTCTAAAGTGGAATAAAATCTCCCAATATTTCGTGAAAAAAATTTCGATATATAGAGATTTTTTCGATATATAGAAACAGTTTTTCTATGTAATGAACATGGAGATTTGCTAAGAGTTCGATATATAGAAAATTTCGATATGTGGAAGTTCGATATATGGAGGTTCGACTGTATATCTTTTATTTAACTCGAAAATAATTGTGTGATCACATTTAATTGTAAAATGATCACGAATGCCTGTATAAGTAATTAATTCCCATATTAATTCTTCTCTCTGTTTACTGATATGTGAATCACTCACTTGTCAAATCGATTAACTCCATAAAACTAAAAGTGGAGAAAAGTGATAAAATAATACACATTGCTTTTCAAGGGGGGAGATCACCTTAAAACCTTCAAAAACTCAATTTTTATTATGATTTAATTTTGAAGAATATAATATAAGGAATCTTTAGAAAAAAAATGAAGTTGATACTACAATTAGAACCGATTTTATGGCCAAATGTATTCGCTAATAGTAAAGTAATTTATGGAAACTTCAAACTTTAAATACCTTTTTCTAAAAACTGTTATTTTCAAGCTTGTGTGCACTATTTCTTCAAAACTAATCGTCACAAATTGCTAAATTTTGTATACATGTATATCTTGTATGTTTATACAATTTCTACCTAAATTTAAGTAAGTACATTTACTAATTTTTTAACAGAATTTTTTTTAAAGTTTTGATATTTTTTGTACGTTACAATACATTTGCCTGAAAAAAATATTTTTATGTGAAATATGGTAATTATTTTAGGTGTAGATTAAAGTATAACTTATGAATAGAATATATACAAATAATTTAATATATATCTCTTATAATTTTTTAAAAAAATCGGTGCACAATGCATTGACCTAAGATTCATTCTTTATAAAACAGTATTTTTTTTCACATAAAATAATTTTTAATAATCTCCCAAGAATTTTGCTTTTGTTTTCTAATAGATAAAGCTTTGTACAATTCACCCTAAAAAATTGGTTTAAATTAATTACAAATTAACCGTTTGACAACACATTAAGCTTGCTAGTAAAATCAGTATATTTTTGCGCATGGAGAGGTCATCTCCCCCTTTAAGGAGACCGTGAACTTTTATTTAAGCAAATCTTTTTTATTGTAATATTGATTGTGTTATTGTAAAAAAATATATTTCTGTAGGGTAATAGTACCAAAATAGATTTTTTCAAGTAAAAAATCATTTATGAAGTATTTACGAAGCAAGTAATAAAGGTAAGTGTAGTAATAAACTTAAAATCTGTTTTTCCACAAAACAGATTTTTCAAGGTTTTTAAATTTTTTTAAAGGCTCCATGCGACTTATTTTTTGTTCAAAGTTAATGGAATTTGTATGGAAGAATCCTGATACTGTTTTAAAAAAACTGAGTATGCATTTTACAATTCGACTGCATTAAGGTAATTAAATTTAATTTATAACATATTAAAAGGCAAAATTTTGATTGAAAATCGGGATGGAATTCAGAAAAAATCTCTCAAAAACTAACTATTCAAGGGATTAAATAACTGCTACCCGGATTTATTTATAATGCAGTTTTTAGGGATTAAAGTGCAAAATCGAAGAAATACCTCAAAAAATAAGTCGCAAGGAGCATTTAAAATTTCTTTTTATAAATTTAAAATTTTTTAAAAAATCTTAAATTTTAATAAGGCTAAAGAATTCTTTTAAGGTATTCTATATACTTATGGTGAAATTTACATATGTACAAAATTTCATATCTCTGTGATAAAAAGTAAAAGAAAATAAATTTTAACGTCCACCGTTTCAGCTAAAATATAAATTCCTTTTAAAATATAAATCCAAATAGACATTGTAGAATGTATTATTGCAGATGTAGCTTTTACCTGACGACATATATAGTTTTTTAAAAATGGAATAACCTTGGAGTCATTGTTATTATTATTACAATTTTTGCATGACTAAGGGACTTGTCCAATTTGGCAAATGAAAAAAATATCGAACTTAGTCTTCAAATTATTTTTTATTAGAGAAAAAAAATTGAAAAAAACTGCTTCATAATTCACAGGTACTTACTTCTGTGCAGTTAGACTGTAAGTGATTAGTTTACTTTTATTGTAATGAAACACCAGTAAACAGTTTACTGTTATCATCAAGTAATTGCTTCTGAATTTGAATTGCATTGTTTCAACGATTGACATAAGTGTATGCAATTAAATGGATTGGTTTCTGAAATAAATTACTTATTATTGGATGGCCCCCAAAAAAATTTTGTCATTCAGATGTGTTAATCCTTATTATTAGGAAATTTATTATGAAAAAAAAAGTTAGGAGTCTATCAAGTACTTTTAACATGAAAATTTTTTTAAAAATTCAAAAAGTGGAGTTAATCGATTTGGCTTGTAAATGTCTCAGGTGTTGTTTTATATATATTTTCTGAAGTTCTTCAAGGTTATCCAATATTTTTATGGAATCTTTTGTGGAATCTTTTTCTCTCGTGGCAGCCAAATTAGTGCTTATCTCATTTTGATGCTAACTTAAGGTCGCAATATTTGACAATGGATATTCTTCTTTTGCTAAAGTCTTTGAACCACCTAAAAGCTGTAGTATGAGGCCCTGTTCTCTCAACACACTTGTTGAAACATATCATACATGTCTGCAACTTGATTTTAAGATGGTTACCTGAGGGCACACTTATTCATGTGCACCATCTAATATAAGTTTTCCTGAACACAATGTCTTACTGAAATGTACATGCTGCAAAAGAGGTCACCGAAAGATATTTTTTAAATAGTCCATCTGTATTAAACAGTCATCATATATACGCCTTTCATTGGTTTTATTTAATTATTGTGTGTTAAGATTCAATTTAAACTAATTGCAATTATATAATATCAAATATTTTGGTTTAATTTTCATATATATATATAAATAACATAAAAATAGAATTACCATCATTGTATCAATCAATATTTTAAGTACCTGGTGAGCAAAAGTCCGTATAAATTTTGAAAATTCATAAAAACAGGAAAAATAACCAAAATAAAAAATGGTTTGCAGGTTTAGCATCGCTAGGTCACGGGATTTTTTTTAAGACAAGAAAAAAATAATTACTCAAAAAACAGCCGACAGGTGGCGCTGGCACGAGCGAATTCTGTGGAAATATGCAAATGAGACGGTTATAAAAACGTGCGCTCCTAATCCACAACCAGAGAGTATACTACATCCGGACGTGCTGCCCTCTGCCGTTGCTGGATTTATGACTAGCCTGCAATGCCTTATCTCCTGTGCTGGGGGTCATGTGGAACACCTACTGCTGTAATAAACGATTTAGAAGCATTCTTTTCGTTATTTGCATATCTTTTATTTGACTTTTGTAAGCCAGCGCCACCTGTCGGCTGTTTTTTGAGTTATTTTTTTCCTGTCTCAAAAAAAAAAAAAAAATCCCGTGACCTAGCGATGCTATGCCTGCAAACTTTTTTTTATTTTGGTAATTTTTCCGGTTTTTATGAATTTTTAAAGTTTATACGGACATTTTGCCCACCCGGTTTTTTATTAAAGTGCATGTTAACTATAATGTTATACATGTTAAATCTAAATGTTTAACTCTAAAGTTTTCGTGCTAAAAAATTTATTCAGTATTTCATAATTTTTAACCTACAATTTTTACTTTTAGTGTAAAACTAAACAAAAAATTCAGTTACAATAAAATTATAATCAACTATTTCTGCCAATGAAAATATATATTTCAATTACTTACAATACAATACTGCCATGATTTTCGTTAATTTTTTCCGAACACTGCCCTCATAGTTGATTTGAATTATTTTCATCTTTATTTAATAAGATATTTTTATCTTCATTAATTTATACTTAACTATACAATAAGCAATTCATTTTATAAAATAATCCTTTCATGAAATTTCATCATATTTTAATTTAATTTTGATATCCAGAATCCGATATATCAGATAAGAATTGTCTTAATTTTGCAGTGAAAGTGTAAATTTATGGCATTAAATCATGGCTAATGCTCACAAATAAGAAAATATGCTTTATAAAAGCTAATTATAAATAAAAAATAAAGATTTTAGTTAAACCGCTCTTTAAGCACTGTTCTTCTAAAAAAAATAGGCCTCTTTTTATTTCAACTTTTCGAAGGAGCAAAGATCAGCTTAATTTTTTTAATATGAGACAAAAAAAATTTCCAGAATGATTCACAAAACTAAATTTTCTACCTTTAGTACAGTGATTTTTAACCGGTGGTTCGGTAGAACACCTGAAGTGGTCCGCAAAATCATCAGTGATTTTTTTTTAAAAAAAATAGTTCCATCATTTCCAAATGACCACAAATTTAACAATTTTATAAAATTGGGAACAAAAAATTTTTTATTCAGATTTTAAAAACGCCTGTATTTATTTCGTTTCCTGACGTTTCGAGTACAAAATTATCCCTGATATGCTTAAAATTCCCTAATTATTTTCCGTGACGCAGAGTTGTAGTGTCATGGTCATTTCGCAGCGTCTCAGCAATTTTACATCTAATAAAGCAAACGCAAGCACAAAAATCTCATTAATTTTTAACTTTTCGTAGACTTTTATGATTGTTATTAAGTTAACTTTTATGTTAAATTTGTAATTGTCATTACGTTTGTTTGTGACTTTTTATTAAAGTTGTTCATCGCAAATAATTTGTTCATTCAGAATATGAAACCAATTTTTTCGTCTAAAAGGGTTGGGTGGAAGAGGGGCCCCCCCCCCCCCAATTTTTTTTTTTTTTTTTTTGACAAGTTGTACCATACCAACAAAAGTTTGAGAACCACTGTTATGGTACCATTTTTATTTAGTTTCACTTCTGAACTCCAGGAATTGAACCGAAATTTATTTTCCGTATTTCATGCTGGTACTATGTGAATGCCTTATCACTGTTTAGGTTTGGTTTGGTTTGGAGCGCTAAAGTCGATTTTTTGCTACACGAGAGCTAAGACACGAGGCATTGTTTGGGTGCAGTTGGCTTAGTTTACATGAAAATTGCATCGAAAATTACATTACACATCTTCAGTGCTTTTCTTTAAGGGCATAGAATGATTGAAATTACAAACGAAATGTAGAAATGAAAGAAAAAACATTCTTCATATCTGATCAGAATACAGGGTGGTCGTAAAAAACTTTGCAGATATATGGACCTCTAGCGGCTCTTCCGTTCAACCGATCGAGATGAGATTTCAGATATAGTTATTCAGAGGTATAAGCTCGGGATTCTGCGAACGGCAACACAGTGGCGTACACGGTTACGGTTATAGGTACCGAAACTCGAAATTTTCGAATGGCAACGCCCACTTTTTACCGTCGCAAAATGCTCAGCGCTTGAGAAAACCCCAAAGATCATTAGAACGGAACGTATATCACAAAAATTTAACGCATTATACACGCACAAAAAACAGCTCTGCGAACGGCCTGTGATGGCACCCATGTGGAAAATATGTAATACAAATAAAAGTTTTCTTTTGTCCGATCTGTGTTATCATCAGTGATTGGTGTCTTGACTCTGTCATATGCAAATTTCCTCCGTGCGCCCCGATCGTGTTTTTGTTGGCCGTTCGCAGAGCTGTTTTTTGTGCGAGCATAACGCGTCCGTTTTTTGTGATACACGCACCGTTCCAACGCTCTTTAGGGTTTTCGCAAGCGCTGAAAATTTTGCGACGGGAAAAAAAATGGGCGTTGCCGTTCGAAAATTTCGAATTTCTGTACCTATAACCGTAACAGTAAGCGCTACTTGGTTGCCGTTCACAGAATCCCGAGCTAATACCTCTGAATAACTATATCTGAAATCTCATCTCGATCGGTTGAACGGAACGGTCGTTTGAGGTCCATATATCGGCAAAGTTTTTTTATGACCACCCTGTATATTGTATCCACTGTCTTTCAAGATCAGAAATCAAATTTCCTGCCTCTGAACTTCGACCCCAGCGTCCTGACCACAGATAATCCCAGCGATTTGAGGAAATCTCATAGGGGAAATATCGTTCTTCATTACATTAATTGTCATTAAACTTTAAATAATTCTTTTTTTTTACCGCAAATTGTCCTTTGAATCTTTACTTGACAAAAACCAGCTTCATCGGGAAAATTGCACAGGATACGAATATTTAAAGCATAATACATTATGTATAAGGCTTATTTTTATGTTAGTATATTTTCCATTACTTTCCTTTTGATTTATAAAAGAGTGGAAGCCTATTAATTTTATGGAATGACAGGCTATCAAGTAGATGATCCGCCAATTAAATAGATGATTCTTCCATTACATTGAGGTTTCTAGAGTGACAAAAGTGTTTCCTCAACCCAGCTGACAAATTTCTACCTATTTCCCAAGTTTTATTTATGATCCGGAGGTTCGATGAATCTAATACGTTAACTTTAATAACTTGTATTGCTTGCAGACTTTCTTACTGCATAACAACATAAAAATCATTGGATGAAACGAAATTTCTGTAAGCATTTTTTTTTTCAAGTTCACATAAAAATATCATATTGAATCCTCACTCACTGAATTTTATGCCAAGATCAAAGTTAAAAAAGAAAGTGCTTTCTTTCAGGTCTGCATTGATATTTTAGTTACTTGAATATTCAAATCCCGTTATTAATATTTTCATTAATTTAATTTAATTTTTTTAGTTTTAAGTTGCTTTATAATCTACTCTATTTCCCTTTTAGAGTTAATTATCTCCATGAAATGCAAATAAAAAGTGGCGAATTGCTTTATTAGAGCATTTTTTGCTTTATAAATTAATGTTCACTACAAATTTCATTCATTGCATCAACTATCATCAGATTTTTTTTTTCCAGGAGCAAAATTTATGAATGATAATTGCCTTGTCTCAATTTCTCTTTTCTTCTCAACTTTAAAACTAAGTGGATTTGTTTGGTGGATATTTCTTTTTACTAATACATCCATACCTCGCTTTACGGCCTAGATACGTTCCGGAAAAGTTGGCCGTAAAGCGAAAACCCGTATAACGAATCAATTATTTTGACACAAACCCATACAAATTTAATTGGATCTGTTCCAATTTTTTATAAATAATATATTTTTTGGTTCATAAAGCATTTGATTATTTTTATTTCCTATAAAAATGCTTACATAAAAATAAAAGTACAAAACAATGTAATAATAAACAGAAATTCAAAAAATAAACATATAAACAAAAAAAAAAGAAATCATATGCACATATGTATACATATAATGAAAAGCAAAAAATAAAATATTTAAAAACGGTTTTAATGTGATGAAGAACATTAGCATGAAGAAGAATCACTAAGTTGTAATATGCTGCCATCACTTTCCGCTGTTGTGGCCGTATAACGAAACATTGTGGGTCGTAAATCGAAAAAGTGCCATAATTAAAAAAGGCCGTTGTAGCGAGGTATAGGTGTAGACCTTTATGAAAACTTTAGTAATTTTGGAAATTTTATGTTCATAAAAATCCATTTCTCTTACCTTTTCTACATACCTGTTGCGAGCACAGTGATTATCCAGGTGCCAAGGAATAATTGGATCATTGTTTGGAAGGAATAACAAGGAATAAATTATAAGACAGTATTTATTCCTTGTAATTATAATTTGGTATTGGCTGAAAATTTTGGCTGAAAATTTGATAACTCTGTAACCAAATATTAAGCCAAGAGAGTTACTCTGTTGCCAAATATTAAGCCAAGAGAGTTATCTTATAATTTACTAGCGGCCCGTCCCGACTTTGTCTGGGTTGAACAAAATATTATACCAATAAATTTCCAGTTGATAGCCAATAAATTGTAAATTTTTTACCTTAATAATAGCCTAAATAATACCTTAAATTAGTATTACGTTAGTTAATAATTAAAATTAATTTTTTTAAAGAAAAATGCGTGCCGGAGAACGGCTAGGTTCGAACCGCTACCGTCAGAACAGAAGACCACCGCGATAGCACCACACTAAGGATCCTTGAAATCTTCGGCACAAAAAGCTGTAGAACACAGTAGCGGTAACAATGGAGATTGTTAGGATTAAGCCCCTGACTTTATATCTACTGATCAGATATACATAATATATAGCCTATGTCCATCTGGAATAATGTACCTTTCAAACAGTGAGGGAATTTTTCAAATAGGTGCAGTGGTTCTGGAGATTACCCTCCACATACAAAATCGCCCTCTCTTTATATATAAGTATAGATTACTCTCTTAATAAATTATAAGACAGTATTTTTTCCTTGTAATTATAATTTGGAAGGAACATCAAGGAATAATTGTTTGTCAGATAAGCCCCGTCCTATTAAACCCATCTCGAAAGGTTTGTGCTTTGGAGAAAGGAATTATAGTCTCTGAATGGAGATACTTCATTTCAGGGAACGATGAAAATTGCAGGCAGATCACCGTGGTATTCATTACTGAAACTCAACCAAATCACTTCCCTTGTAGATGGTACATTTTATAGGAATACATTCGGACGTTTTAAGCGATAGATATGGCTGAAATATCCCTTGACTGCACTTATCAGCTAAGACTAAGGAAGGTATATTTTCATATCGCCGTTAGAAGAGAGAGTAAACAGCGACAATTAAATCTATGAATTTCCCGAAAAGTTTGATACCCATTAGAAATAAGTTCCTGGGGTAACACTGCACACTCTAGAGTACTGAGAATGTTGTAGACAGACTAATATGATATGGCATTTTAAAATGTTTATGATCCATGTACTTTCTGAGGGTAAAAATAATAGATTGTCAAAAGATATAGTAGAAATGTGTCTGATACGAGTATTTACAAAAGTCGATGCGTAAATACATCATTTTATACTTCATGATTTTGCTATCTACAGACGCAAGGAAAAATGAGTTTATCCAAGAAAGTATTAGGTGGAAGAAATTTTTTTTCAAAAGAATATTGTTCCCGAATGGCAATATGTAGTCACAACAATGACGTATAAAACCACTGATATCGTTTTAACTCCTTACTTATATTTACCTAGAAAATGATGAATTTTTCCTATGACCTATATATATATATATATATATATATATATATATATATATATATATATATATATATATATATATATATATATAAAATTTTTAAATAACATTCAATAGAGGCAGCGAAAATTAATATCTACACTGAAACACCTCATTTCGGTTTAAACCAAAATTTAAAATACAAAGTAATTAATTAAAATATTTCTAAAGTTCTAAAAAAAATTACTACGCATTCACTAACATACAACTTACATACAACTAAGGAAAAATTATGGCTAGCAAAAAACTTGTGCATTCCTGTTAATGGGTTTATCCACAGCTTCTTAATATCTACAATAAATAATAAGTGAGGCAAAGCAACTTGTTTCGAGATAATTAAACGTCTTCTTGAGACCTTATATGTATGAGGTATGATTGTCTGTGTAGATAATTCACACATACGAGGAACATCAAACTCTTTGATATCAATAGGGAATAAGCAGAAAATTCCATATGAACGTCGTGTGAGGCGGCGGAAAAAGGGGATACATGAAAGAAGAGACCCTCGAAAGAGGAACAAGGGAGATAAATTTTTTTGACCACCCACACCAGCCCACACAAGACACACACCCGAAGACGAAGCAAGCAAATGAAGCAGAAATTTATGGAAAAAGGCGAGAAATTGGAAGATGGAATATGAAATCAAACAAAGAAGTAAACGAGTAAAATTAAAAGATCAGAAAGAAAATGGAAACTAGAAAATTTTATTCCTAATGTGAATATTAGGAAGTTGTGTATATCTGTTATCGATCTAAGGCATTATACTTAAGGATTTGTAATCCAGTTCTAGTTATTAATCACAGCGCTTAATGGTTAAAACTTATTCATGCATGTGAACCATCAATTTTTACATTACATATGGATGAACGAGTTCAAGAATTATGCTAACTGTTTATCGAAAAAGTTTAAAAAAAATTCACACACATACACGCATATATATATATATATATATATATATATATATATATATATATATATATATATATATATATATATATATAATCTTCGTTTGTTTTTTGGTGGTTTTCTTTCCACAAGTAAACAATATTTTTTTCTGTGTTGCAAATTGCATTCCTTTCGGTATCGGTTATTGTGTGAGAGTATAAAGAAGCCTCAGCCGTTAATCGTTTGTAACTAGAACCATTCCATTTCACTGGATGTTATCCGACATAAGACCACTAGGAAGTTCTGCTTCCGGGTGAAACCCTCACCGGCCAGTGTAGAGTGCAGCAATCAGAAACTTTTCACTCCCTAGACCAAACACCAGGGCGCCTCCATCCCAATACCAAGAGAAAAGCCAGAGGACAGCAGGAACCGCTCAGGTCGGCTGACTGTGAGCCATTGCTGATAAGAACAGAAATGTTGAATAGTCGGAGAATTTGGAATGAGTTTCTGAAAATAGGATACTTCAGGGGCTAAAGAATCAAGGAACACCAACGACGAACAAATAATGGGAGTGGTATGATTCTGCGAAACCAGGCTAAACAGGAGAGAACAAAAATACGATACCGTGCATCTCAAATGTTCTGCTCATTGTTTAATTAGGGCGCCATTCTAACTCAATCCAGACATTTATATTTCAGGTTCAGTTATTATGAAAAAACGATCCATCCGATAAATTAATGTAAAGCTGCGATATTCTGAACGAATATTGCGGGGAAACGATGGATCGAGGAACGATCCATGCGGTCTGTTTTTGCTTGTTTTCTATGGAATTTATTCGGGACTGGATGAAATAAACGATCGTTCGGTGAACGATCGATCGAGATTACACTGTATATATATATATATATATATATATATATATATATATATATATATATAGTAAATGTAAATAATGCAACAGAGAGAGATATTTACTAACAGGAAGAATGCAGACAATAATGCGGTTGAATGCAGTTGAATTATTTACATTGTTTGAGTTCTATCTATCTATCTATCTATATATATATATATATATATATATATATATATATATATATATATATATATATATATATATATATATAAATAAGAATAAGATGAAAGAGAAAACCAGTAATAGCTCTAAAGCTACAAGCAGCCAGGAACATCCAACATGTAAAGATAAGTATGAATACGGTTTTTGACAGCATTTCTTCATCAGCGGTGTCAATACTGTCTAAAAACCAATGGATTGTTTCTGATGAGTATGATCTATTAAATAAACACACTCAGACACCGTACAATCCATTATTAACAGAAGAATTGAATAATAAATGAATTTGTATTAAAGTACTTAACCAAACACCAAGCCTGGCGCTAATCAGAGTGGAAGTTAAGAACTTGTAACCGCAAGATGACTGACGTCATAACTTGCAACCATTGAGGTAGTGGATACTTAGTTACATACTTACTAAGGTAACTTATTTTAAGAATATTATTCCATTATTTATTTAGTTTTATTATTGTTACTACTATAAGTTAATTATTTTTTTATTATTCTTATGTTTTATTTTTGTTTTTAGTAGTTATTATTTTTATTTTAACCTATTTATGTTTAACTTATTAATGCAACAGAACAAACTATTCATTAAAACAAAAACAACCAATTATGTTTTTGGATAGACTAACTGGGTAATTATTACTAGTTAGCACAGCTTTTAATTCTATAATATGCTTAATCCTATTGTCTTTAGAACATAGCCTATTTATACGAACTAACTGATTTACAATAATGTTGTTAAAAACAGATTTATGTAAACAGGTTAGATAATTTTGAAATTTAACAATATTAAAATTATATTCAGATCTTTTGTCATATAAGTCATAAGTTAATTTATTTTTAGTACTTAATTTAATATTGATATCTAGAAAGTTTACATTAATATTATCATGGCTACTTTTAATTAGTTCCAAATTAGGAGGGTAAAAATTTAAGTCTATAGGGTTATTACTTTTATTTATTACTATTATATCATCTATATATCTAAATATATTGTAATTGCTATTTTCTATATTATTAATTTCAAAATAATATAAGTATAAATTAGCTAGCATACTTGAAGCATTACCACCTTGTGGTACACCTTTGGACTGTAAGTATATATTATTATTATGAACTATGTAATTATGTTTAGTTACTAATTCTAGGAGCCTATTGAAACGAGTTAGTTTAATTTCGTTGTTTAAGTATTGAATATTATTTTGTACTAACATTATGATTATTCTATTTAAATCAATTATATCAATATTATTAAATAGATCTTTAAAATCATAAGTTACAATATATTTACAGTTATCTAATGTTTGTAGTTTTCTAATTAGACTATAGCTATTATCAATTATACCACAAACACCTGATGTTATATTTTTATAGATTAATTTAAGGTATTTTAATAATAATTTACTTGCTTTTGTAGCATAAGTATTATGACCACAGGTTACTGCTCTAAAAGCAATAGGTGTTTTATGAAATTTTGGAACTAAAGTTATATAAGGAAAATGATAAATGTTAGATGAAATACCTAGCAGTTTATATTTAGCAATGATTTTCTTAATAATAATATTAGTAGTTTCATTTAATGGCTGAAAAAGATCACTATTTTCTAACTGTTTTTTTAAACATATGGCAAAGTATTTTTTACAAATTATAGCATAGTTGTTGGCTGCTTTATCTACATAAGTGACTATAAAGTCATCTTGTAATTTTGTAATAGCAGCTTTAAAGTGTTTATAAGGATTATTAATGTTATTACTATTATTGGGTAATTTAGCTTGTACTAGTTTTAGTAAATTAATTTTCCAAGGGTTGAAAGCTTCAGTAGGTACAGAATAATTAATTGCTATATTGTAAATAAATTTATCTAAATCAGCATTTAAGAAACTAATGATTTTCTTATTATTATTAGTACTAGGTATTCTAAACTTAGTTCCTAAATTCATCAAATCTCGCAGTGCATCATCTTCCACAATGTCCATATTGCCTGTTATTACATGACCATGTGTCGTATCTAAATAACTATTGTAAATGGGCAGATGACAAACACAAGTTAAATTTAATGACTCAGAAAAATTTTTTGATACCTGATTATAGTTAAATATACGTCTACCCATAGGCAGAGTATATTTAAAGGCACGTTTTATTTTTATTTCTTTTATAGGAAACATATCATGAAGTTTATCAAATATACTATTGAAGTTAATATAATTAAGTTTAAGGTTAGTAAAATTTAGTACACAAAAAGTGTTATTATATGAATTATGTTTTTTATATAAGTTTATTTTTAAATGTTTTGCCCTTGTTAGTATTAAATCATATACCAGATGCTGATAATGATAATTCTTTAGTTTCATATTTAAAAATAGTTTATAAAGCTTAATGATATGTTTTTTAACGATAGAAAAAATCCAAGCTTTTAATATTTTATATTTATAATCAATTATAAACCTATCCTGAAAACTTAATAAGGCAGTTTTATATATGTTACTATCAAAAGTCTTACTTTTATTATTACTTTTACCTCTTTTAGTTCTTTTTGAGGACAGTGTATCTTCAATTAGATAAGGGTAAATAGGTTGAGCTGACACATCAGTAAAATTAAATTTAACTATATTTTTTTGTTTAAACATTTGATTAAGGCCATATGGAAAGAGAGTTTTATGTTTTTGCATATATATATTTTCATAATATATATATAGTGCCGTAACTAGCCATTCCTGTGTCCTGGGCAAGAATTTGCATTTGGGCCCCTTAATGAATTAGGTTTGGGAAAATAATAAAACAAATACAGATTTTGGGCCCCTCCTTCTAAGTGGGCCTTGGGTGGGTGACCCTGTAGCCCCTGCCTAGTTACGGCACTGAATAAATAATTATATATATATATATATATATATATATATATATATATATATATATATATATAATAGCCTGGTGATAAGGTCACTTGTGTGACTAAAAGAAGGTATCGAGTGCAAGCTTCAAACAAGGTTGTATTTCTCTGTTTGTGTTTTTCATACGAAAAAGAAAGAGATAGTAAAATATTTGATGTTGTAAGAAAGGGTTCATTCCAAACTTATACAAATAAAATTATTACATTAACAAGGACAATTGTACATTGGTAGAGATAATTTTGTTATACTAAAAAAATAAATGCAATATTCGGTCAAATTCTGTAATTCCGTAACTTCTCGCGAACATAAAATAAATAAAACAAATGTAATTAAAAACATTAAATAAACAGTTTTATTTATTTTATGTACATGAAAAGTTTTTGCCGGATTGCAAACTACATAATTTGGCCTAATGTTTCTAAATGTATTCCCCCATCAGCATCTTGTAATAAATAATTTATAAATTCTTTTATTTTCCCCGTCTAAGAAGAAATTTTTTACATTAAAATTTTGCAAAAGTCATGAAATGCATCCGTAATTAATTTAATATTTACAGACTCGTTTAATATTTCATGCGTTCGAACTTAAAAGTGTAATTAATGTAAAGTTTGTTTCACCTTAGTATAAGTATCACGTATATGAAAACACATTTGCAGGCAATAGATTTCATTTTTAGGGTTACCACACTCGTAGCTATTTGGCACATCTCACTGTTTTGGCGAAAGATCCCTGTCGAAAATTTGTCTTTAATTTCAACTGGAAATTAGAAGAAAAGCAAAAGTACTCGTACAGTATATCGCTGTTTAGAAACATTTCTTAAAGCGAGTCACATTTATTTGAAATAGTGACATTTTTTATATTACTGTGCTATTATTTTCCAGAGCCCCCAACTTTCAAAGACCTCTGTGTATTAACCAATTTAAAAATCATTTCTTTTTTTTTTGACAAAAAAAAAATTAGTCAAATTCATTTTATGCAGATATAGGGTAGATATTACTGCTCCTATTCTTTTGGATGTGGATGAAAATCATTTATTTTTACTTAAGGCTTCTATTTGCTGTGTACTATAAAGCTAACTGCTGTGTACTTAAGCTATTTGCTGTGTACTATGCTGTGCAAGCTATTGGCTCACCTCAACGTTAACCTATGGAGATATTTTGTCCGAGGATTGCCGAATTGGATTTAAAGATTTAAAAAAAAAACTGCACTCCATAACAGAGAAAGAAATTTTACACCCTGGAGCATTTTTCGTTTTTTTTTTAATGCAAATAATATTTTCAAATTTAAATTATTCGGGGAAAAATATGGTATGGTGTGTTTAAAACGCTCGTCAATTCCTTTGGTGGACGAAATTTATAAAATGAATCCTGTTGCAAGAGGCAGAAAAGTTCAGGCTATCTGAGAATACCATTTTTATTGGATGATTACAGCATTTATGCTGCTGTAAAGAGTAGATAAATTTTCTCCATGGGTTAATACTGAGGTGAGCGTATCCAATAAGGTTAGTACACCGCAGCCTTAACAAAAAAGGCTAGAACACCGGTTTTTCTCGAATAATGTCACATTCTTTCAATTCAGTTGATTTACTTTTCATAGCCAACCATGTTGTTAAGCAGTAAGACAGTAAATTACGTTATTTCTCACATATCGAATTGCTAAATGCTATATCATACACTGAGTTCATGCCGATAGTTCGTCAATCAATGCTTGTAATCTATATATATAAAACAGTTCAGTGAATGACTGACTGACTGACAGACAGATAACGCACAGACCAAACCGCTAGACCTAGAGGGCTGCAACTTTGCATGGCGATTCTTCTTATAGTGTAGGGGTGCACTAAGAAAGATTTTTGAAAAATTCTTCTTAGATTTTTTAAAAATTAAATTTTTAAGCTGTTTTTGTAACCTTTTTAAAGTTTGCATTTAAAAAATATTTTGAGCGTTATAAAATTTATATCACGAGAGAGATCATAAAAATTCTTTTAAAATAAAATCTATTTTGAATATTTACCTCCGTTTTTTGATTTTTGGTGAATTTTTAAAGATTAATTTTTAGCATTTAATTTTTAAAATGCTGATCACGTGGTTTCTTTTCTTTTTGTGGTACTTTAAAT
>OU015498.1:87159141-87236641 GCA_907164885.2 Dolomedes plantarius
TAAATTAAGAGAATTTGCATATTTTATCGAATTTCATGAAAAAGAACTGATCTGAATGTAAAACCACTGCTTCTAGACAAAAATGCAAATCTTGTACGTCAAATACGTAAGCGTACACGCGTGTGTAGGCGGAGCCAGTAGAGAAACAGGCTTTATAAGCGCGCGCAAGTTAAAACGCATTTCGTTCGCTAGCACACCTCGGCGAATTTCTTGGTGTTATTTTGCAGCAATCGGTTAATTTCTAATTGTAACAGTAAAAATGAGTAACCACCAACGTTTAGATGGTGGAATGAGGTGGCGAATTGTGGGGAGGCTAGAAGCAGGCCAATCTCAAGTCTAAATTTGTAGAGAGTTCAATTTAACGCCCAGCGTCGTGTGTAACTTATGGAAACAGTTCCAGGATACCGGATCCATCCAGAGAAAGCCTGGGCAAGGTCGTCCAAGAGCCACGACCGCCAGAGAAGATCGCTATTTGTCGATTATAGCGAGGCGTAACAAGGAGCGTTACAGCTTCTCAGCTCTCTCGTGACTTGTATGCAGCCACAGGAACCCGTGTATCAAGGGTGACTGTTTCCAAAAGACTTCATGAGAGAGGGTTGTTTGCAAGAAGACCTGCTGTTTGCGTCCCGCTAACTTCTACGAACAGGATAATCCGTTTATCATGGTGCAGAGAGCATAGAGATTGGAGTATGGATCAATGGGCGACCGTTCTCTTCACTAATGAGTCCCGGTTCAGCCTAAACACCGATTCTCGCCGTACGTTCATATGGAGAGAACCAGGGACCCGCTACCTACCCTCCAATGTCCGCGAAATCGACCATTATGGCGGAGGAGGTTTAATGGTCTGGGCAGGCATCTTGTTGAATGGCCGCACACCTCTCCATGTCTTTGAAAGAGGGACTGTGACTGGTGTGAGGTATAGGGATAAGGTCTTGGAGCCCTATGTTCGCCTTTTCAGGGGAGCAGTTGGCCCTGAGTTCATTTTAATGGACGATAACGCGAGGCCACATAGAGCTCTTCTTGTCGACGAAGTTCTAGAGAGTGAGGATATTCGCCGGATGGATTGGCCAGCCAGATCTCCAGACCTTAACCCTATAGAACATGTCTGGGAAGCTCTGGGGAGGGCAACTCGCAAGCCCCCTCCGAGGACCATCCAGGGAATGAAAACAGCGTTGCTGAACGAGTGGGACCAATTGCCACATTCGATCACAAATTCGATCTAAATAAATTCATTTTTGGGACATATCTCAGTTTGAAAATGAATTGAATAAAAGTGATCGCTCGACAAAACTAAATTTTTTGTTATTTATTTGTTTACGTATATTTTTACGTAGAAATCGTTTTTAAAGATGCTTTGTTTTCGGTATACATGACTTTTTATTTAGGCCCGAAAAATAACGCATTCGTGATGCGCCATTAAATATGATATTAAATAAATATGTATACTTTGTAACTGAAAATATTTTATTTTCCAACGGAGCAGGCATACTGTCTTTCGACATTGGTCCTCGGAATACCGTGAAAGTTGTTGGTTTCTTGTAGTGAAAGGACAATATAGGTGAACTAACATCACCCCCCCCTGGTGCCACCTCAAAATAGACCGAGCACCCCCAGGGGGTAGCTGATAGTAAATATACGTACAGTCAATACTCGCTATAACGACTGCACGTCATAGTGATCGTTACAATAAAACGGCCGTTGCAAAAGGTCTCCAATGGAATCCCTATTGGTGATATGTTTTCTATATAACGACCATGCAACATTTACATTCCATATAACGACCCTGCAGATCACTTAATCCTGATGCAGCGTCCCCCAATCCACTCCCGCGATTCACACACATATCTTTAACCGAGATGTAAAATTATGCTTAAAAAAATTTTCAAATGTACAAAAAACAGAGAACGATTTCTGATTATTTTTCTAGGAAACAACTATAGGTAAGACCCAATTTTTTGCAATTTCCTTACTTTTTTAAAATTTTACTTTTAAAGTTTTATTTTAGAAATCATCGTCATCTTAAACTGTATAGGCTTAAATTAATTTTCATTGCCAGTGCTTATTTAACAACAAGCGCACAATAGTATAAGCATTGTAATTGTGTACTAATATGAATTTTTCTTAAAATTCTTAATTTTCCCAGAAATGTTGAGAGAATTATGTTCTTTATAAATTTTTTCTAGAGACCACTCTCTATAACGACCTTTTTATGCAGGACGTGGGAGGTTTCGTTATAACGAACGTCGACTATCTATATATATATATATATATATATATATATATATTTGTATCATTTGTAAATATAATTCATATTTTTTATCATATATAATTATATTTGTTATCAATTTTCGCTGTAGCGACTACTCGATATGACGACTTTTTTCTACGGGACTTGGGGAGTCATTGTAAAGAACGTCGACTGTATACATATTTGTATCATTTGTAAATGTAATTCAACATTATACATCTATCCTAGTATTTACAGTACAGTTTTTCTACCGAGTAACGTTAATCGAAACGACATAAATTGACACTTTCTAATCTAAGCGAATTAATTGTTCCTTTCATGCTTTACTCGCACACCAAAACTTCTACAAAAGCTTATGAGGGTTCATTTAGGAAGATCATAGTATGACATGAGAGTATTATGGTAAAAACAATTGTTCAGAACTCAGAACTTGAATCCCGAGTCAACTTAGCTCTTTGTGGTTTAAAAAGAAACGCGAAGTGGAAAAGAAAGATAAAGAGTTAATTTGAGTAAGAGTTAAGATATAGTAATTGTCAAAATAAGTTTAGCAAGACTTTTTTTTGTTGTTGTTGTAAGGTGCAGTTATTCATCTAGAACTTTTGTAACTGATTATAGATAGCTTATATGAAAAATAATTAAATAATTAGCAATAAATCGAAATTTCCTTTATATACTCTGAAATTAATGATTTCTCAAACGAGGATGGTTATCCTTTATATTTAAACGTACCCGATTTGGAATAATTTAGAACAAGAAAATAGTAACGGTATTAAAAGCATTTACATATAATGAACATAGAGGAAAAAAAAAAAAAACTAGAGGAAAAGTTATCTTATGTAACAAGGAATTTCTCCTTTTAGCAGTACAGTAGTGCCATCTATCGGGAAAAGCCTACACTAAATTGAAACGTTAATTTTGCATCGCGAGTAATCAGTTTTAAATGTGTTTACGTCTATTACATCGGTCAGTTACTACATCCTTTTCTGAAATAAAAGAGTCATAAATCTGACTCGGTGTATATTACTAACATCCTTATATCATTATTACTGTTATTAATATTTTTAATGTATTATCCTTTAAACTGTTTTAAAATAATAAATAAAAATAAATCTTCATTAGCAATATTAAAGTAGAAGAACTACTAATACCACTCTACACTGACTACTAATGTAAAGTATCTACATTAAGAGTCACAAATTACTAATGTGGATTCTGATTATGCTGCGGAAAAAAAAATAACTGGCTGAAAATGTATTATTGCACAGTAAATGAGAACTTTTCAGTAACAAACAATTAGAGTTAAGTTAGAGCTTTGAAAAAGACTGCATTTAAATAAGCAATTTTTAAAAAAAACAAGAAAATAATTAAACAATCCTAGACTAACAAAGCAAAAAGGTTATATCAAGATAAAATAATAATTTTCTTGAAGAAATGATAATATCTTATACCAAAAATTCATTGATTCTTCTAGATGTTTAAAATTCTTCTCTATCTACAGATGGAAAAATCTATCTGATATTACGAACAAAGGAAACTTTTATTTATTTTCCCCTAATTTATATCTATCACGGAGAAAACTGGCATCAGGTTCAGAGAAAAGCTTCCACAGAGATAAGATCTGAAAAAAAAAGAAAGAGGGAGAGATTACAGATTAGGATTAACTTCAATGATAGCAGAACAATATCTCATTTAATCTCTACAGATGTAGTGTTTAATGAGGAGCTTGAGGATTTTCAATTTTAATCAATTTCTACAGAATCATTAAATCATGAAAATTGGTAACATCTTGTCAATTATTTTACTAGGAAGATTATTTTTTAAAATTTTAATCCAATTATTTAGATAATTAATATCTGTGAGTACAAACTATATAATAAACTTTCCACGCTAGTACATGATTGATGCATAAAGCGTTCGCTGATGGCCGTATCCTAATATATCTAATGTATGATAGTTCACATTAATTCAAGGAGTATTGCCCAAACACGTACGTCTAAGAGAAGGATTAGGAGATTTCTGAAAGGATATCTCTCTCTCTCTCTCTCTCTATATATATATATATATATATATATATATATCCCAAGTTGGAGGAAATCGGGGCTTTCTACCATAAATCGATTTATAAAATCAATTCTAAATCGTTCTATATGAATGAATAGAATATGTTTTGATAATAATGTAGAAACACTTATTTTAAAATTAGAATAACTGCCTACCAATTAAAGAATAATTATTCAAATAGGTTTATCAATAATAAATGGCTAGTTTAGATTTACCAATTAGTGTTGCGTAACATAAAACTTTTGATACAACTTCCTACTCAGATAGACAAAGCACAGCAAAATAAATTTTGTTTATTTACTGCTTTATAGCTTACGTTATTTGTTATAGCTAGTCGCAAACAATAATATTTTTCTTCATACATTACATAATTGATATTTTTGGTACCATATTTCGCATATGTTACTCTTGTGATATAAGAGAATTGTGGTTTCAATAAAGAAAAAAAATATGAAAATTTTCGCTATAAAATAGCAACAAGAAACTTTATTCGTGAGTAGAAAAGCCGATATAGCTTTCTCGATCAGGATCTGATCTACAATACAAAACGCACACAGTGCAAGCAATTGCAGCAAAATGCTATCCGCTCTAAAGATAGTAACTTCGTTCGCCCATTTTGCCTCCATTGTTTGCATTGTGGCTGAGCTTCAGATAAAGAAAGCCATGTTGGCTTTCAAATCCACGAATAGAATTTTTTTTTTTTTAACTGATGGTTTTTGTTAATATTTCAAGGGTATTTTTTTTTCTTTCCTACCGTTATTCACAAGAGTGATGCTATCTTTTCTATTTATTGTGACTTTAGCTTCATTTGCTCAACTTGTCCGCCTTTTGACAAAGATATATAGGCAAATGACACATCTAATCTATGTTAACTATTTCATCTAAAGTGCTACAACAATAGCAAGTGGGTCGTTTTTAGAGTCCAGGGGAGGAAAATAAAAAATAAAAATGGACGATAAAGGATCTGAAATGTCAAAGATTGTCATAAAAATCCAGGGTTTTTTTTTTCTTCTCTTTTCTTTAAAATGAAAAAAATATTTCTAGGTATCTTTCCTATCTTTTGCTTATCCCATATTTATATTTCTCTCTACTAAAAAATGTTTCTTTCTCTTACAAGAGAGAAAAGAACTGTAGCATTTAAACTCAATTATCACATTGTTTATTGGACAATTTTTGAATACTATATGAATTTTTTTTTCGAAAATATGCATAAATAATTATTATCGTATTCATTTTTTCTTTTAAGGGGACAAGGGACCTTCAACCTGGTTTTTTTTTTTTTAATTTTCAATATTTTGCTCAGTATACCACATGAGTATAACTAATGTTCTTTTTTGCTACATTGAAGTCACTTAGAATTCACAAATAAGCATTTCGCAGAAGAATAAGATTTGTTTTTCAAAAAATTCGTCAAAAATGCTAAAATCTTTCAAAATTTTCCCTGCTCCCTAATTTATTTCTAATTTCTTTCAAATTTCTCAGGATTGTTAACGAATGTGCTTGTCATAAAACTGGGCATCGTTTTTTGAAAACACGTTTATTTTTCAAATTTATAGACCACGAAATGAAATAAAAACATGGAAAAATACCAGGAAGAATAATACAAAATATTAATATTTTAAATTCACTCAAAAAACAAATTCAATGCACAATTATGTTTATATGTATATAGTAAACTTATATTCCAAAAATTAAGGTTTTTAAATCTTATGGGATACGTATGGAGCATTTTGAAAAATGTTCGAATTTTTGAAAAAAAATTTGAAAAATAGGTAAAATTTTACCAAAAAAAACTTTCATTTGAATTCTAAAGGTGCTCAATTTGTAAAAAAGAATATTAATTATTCTCATCTGCATGTAGAGTAAAAAATTGAAAATTAATAAATTCGATTTTGAAGGTCCGTTGTTCCCTTAAATATAATTACCCCTTCATTTCATATGCAACGGTATTCATTAGCTAGCAAATATTTATACCGAAATAAATTGAAGCATAATTCATACTGTTTATTGGACAATTTTTGAATACTATATGAAATATTTTTCTCGAAAATATGCATAAAATAGTATTATCGTATTCATTTTTTCTCTTAAATATAAATATCCCTTCATATATCACGCTATTCACTAGTTAGCAGATATTTATACTGAAATAAATTAAATCATAATTCACACTGTTTTTTTGGACAATATTTGAATACTATATGTGACCTTTTTTCGAAAATATGCATAAATAATTATTATCGATTCATTTTTTTCATTTAAATATAATTATCCCTTCATATGTCACGCTATTCAGTAACTAACAGGTATTTATACTGAAATAAATTAAAGTATAATTCACACTATATATTGAACAATTTTTTAAACTATATGAAATATTTTTTGGAAAATATGCATAAATAATAATTATCGTATTCATTTTTTCCTTTTAAATATAAATATCCATTCATTTCATATGTCACGCTATGCATAAACTAGCAAGTATTTATACTGAAATAAATTAAAGCACAATTCACACTGTGTATTGGACAATTTTTGAATACTATATGAAATATTTTTCTCGAAATTATGAATAAATAATAATTATCGTATTCTTTTTTTCCTCTAAAATATAAATATCCATTCATTTCATATGTCACGATATGCATAAACTAGCAAGTATTTATACTGAAATTAATTAAAGTACAATTCACACTGTGTATTGGACAATTTTTGAATACTATATGAAATATTTTTCTCGAAAATATGCATAAATAATAATTATCGTATTCGTTTTTTCCTCTTAAATATAAATATTCATTCATTTCATATGTCACGATATGCATTAACTAGCAAGTATTTATAATGAAATAAATTAAATCATACTTCACACTGTGCATTGGACAATTTTTGAATACTATATGAAATATTTTTCGCGAAAATATGAATAAATAATTGTTCTCGTATTCATTTTTTTCTCTTAAATATAATTGTACCTCCATTTCATAAGTCACGCTATTCATTAACTAGCAAGTATTTATACTGAAATAAATTAAAGCATAATTCACACTGTTTATTGGGCAATTTTTGAATACTATATGAAATATTTTTTTTAAAATATACATGAAATAGTATCATCGTATTATTTTTTTTCTTAAACATAATTAATCCTTCATTTTATATGTTACGCCATTCAATTGCTAGCAGGTATTTGTACTGAAATTAAATAAAGTATAATTCCCACTGTTTATTGGACAATTTTTGAATACTATATGAAATATTTTCCACGAAAATATGCATAAATAATCATCATCGTATTCATTTTTTCCCTTAAATGTAATTAACCCTTCATTTCATATGTTACGCTATTCATTTGCTAGCAGGTATTTATACTGAAATAAATTAGAGCATAATTCTTAGAGTTTTACAATAATTATAGTTTATGTTTCTCTTACGACATGATAGTCTCGTTAGTTAAATTATTAGAATGCGTAACAGAAATTACGGTAGTCCAGAATTCTGTGTACTAAGCTGGTAGAATTACTTTAATCTCCATAATTATTTTAATTATGTCATACACAGCATATGAGCTGAAACTCCGTGTCGTGTTTCCTAAATTTCCCGTTGGTGAGAAATTAATTTTTAAACTCCTACGAAATTACTTCTGAATAAATTCCAAAACCTTCCTTCGAATAAATCTCCTTCGCAACTCTGAGATGAATTGAAAAGTACGTGTTGAAAAAAGTACTGAATTTTCCATCTGTTATTACGTAAGTAATTGTATCAAGAATATGGAAATATAGATTTTGAATTCGAAAAATCCATGATCCTAACCCTTCTAGACGGGGTATTTTCAGCCTTTAACTATGGCTTTCTGAAAAGCATTGAGAAAATATAACTTTCTATGTACTGCTCGTTTACAATGGAAATTTCACAAACGTATTTTACAACGCTCATTTGAATACTTTTTTAAAACAACAAACCCAGAAATATTGTTATTAATTTAATTTTTAACTTCGGGGATCCCCTTTTTAGATTGCAGTTGTTAAAGCTGCTGTGTACTACCCCCTACTGGATTCTCTCACCTCAGTGTTAACCTACGGAGAAAATGTGTCTACTATTTACAGCTACATAAATGCTGATAATCCAATAAAAATGGTTTTTCCAGATAGTTTGAACTTTTATGTACTTTGCAACACGATTCATTTTATAAATTTCGTCCAACAAAGGAATTTATGAACGTCTAAAACACACTACACCAGATTTTTCCCCGAATAATTTAAATTTTAAGATATTATTTGCATTTTAAAAAAAAGGAAGTAACGAAAAATGCCCTGAGGTGTAAAATTTCTTTCTCTATTACAGAGTATATATATATATATATATATATATATATTTAAAATCTTAAAATCCAAGTCGGCAATCCAAGTCGGCATAGGTTAACATTGAGGGGAGCAAATTTATAGGTTAACATTGAGGTGATTCATGGGTAATTCATAGGTTAACATTAAGGTGAACAATTTTAAAAAAATCATTAAATCCAATTCGGCAATCCTTGGACACATTTTCTCCATAGGTTAACATTGAGGTGAGCGAATTTATAGGTTAACATTGAGGTGATTCATAGGTATTTCATAAGTTAACATTAAGGTGAGCAATTTTTAAAAAAATCATTAAATCCAATTCGGCAATCCTTGGACACATTTTCTCCATAGGTTAACATTGAGGTGAGCGAATCCAATAGGGTTAGTACAATGCAGATTTTAAATGGTGTTGTATTCATAAAATTCATGAAGCCCATTTACGCAGAATAATTATCGTTAAGTCCCATTTAGAGTCTCAAATAATTTTTTTTTAGTTACATTCTCTCATTATTGTTGTTTTCGACCACCCACGAAGATCAAGGATCGAATCTTCTTGCCATTAACCATTAGGCGGATTTTCAATCAATCGAAATATATCGATTTGAAGAAATTCTTATTTGCAATGGCTTTTCCATAAATGTTTCCTCTCTCACATTTTAAAGCTACTCGCACTTTGGTCTGATATGTTTAGTTATCAATGTCGCCCACATGGTGTAGTGGTTATCTTCGTGAGCTTCCCCGTGGTGGACTTAAAAATGACTGGCAGTAATGACCTTACAATATGTGGCTGTATACAGGGTCATCGAAAACGGTTGGACACATTTCGGAAGCTCATAATTCTAAAATAAATTGAGCTAAAGGAATAATATTTTTTTCAAACAACTTGGCTAGTGTTCAAGATTTCTAAATGTAACTGGTACGCAACCGTGATATTGAACGTTGCGCAGAAGGGATGCGAGGTGGAAGAGGTCGTCGTTTGGCTTTCCGTCAGTGCAATGGCGACCGTTCAAAAGAAAGCTCAAGCAGTTGTTGTTTGCGATAAACACGACGGTAATTTCGCTGAACTGTTTTAACAGATTTGTACTCCGCTAACCACAGCACATATTGAGCTTTCTCCTGAACGGTTGCCATTGCACTGCCGGAAAGCCAAACGAAGACCTCTTCCACCTCGCATCCCTTCTGCGCAACGTTCAATATCACGGTTGCGTAGCAGTTACATTTAGAAATCTTGAACACTTGCCAAGTTGTTTGAAAAAAAAATATTATTCCTTTCGATCAATTTATTTTAGAATTATGAGCTTCTGAAATGTGTCCAACCGTTTTCGATGACCCTGTATACAGCCACATATTGTAAGGTCATTATTGCCAGTAAAAGAATATAGTACTATTCCTCCTGAATGAACTTATATCACTGTTTATATAACGTTCCTTTACCACTTTCCTCAATGGTGACCATCTGCAAGGACTAGGGATCAAGCCCGGGTTGTCTAAACTTCAGGCTGGCATTGTATTAACAGAATTGCTTGTATAATATTCTTTTACCACCTTCCTCAATGGTGATCATCTGCAAGGATTAGGGATCGAGACCGGGTTGTCTAACCTTCAAGCTGGCATTGTATTAACAGAATTTTGGTGGGCAATCTGTGAAACTTCTCAGTTAAGATCCATTTTCTTCTCGGTGTTTCCAAAGACTTTTTACCTCACGTACGTATAAGTGCGGGGGGGGGGGGGGTTATAACCTCTAAAAAAACAAAGGATATAGATCTTGTGTTCTTTGTTCCATAAAAAATGTGTTTTTTCTGGCAATAATAGTGCATAAAATGACGTCCAAAGACTGAATTTCCCTGGCCGAGGATTCCTTGAACGTAATCTATATTTATAAAACAGTTTCGTAACTGACTGACTGAATGACAGATAACGCACAGATCAAACTGCTGGACCCAAAAAGCTGAAATTTTGCATGGCGATTCTTCTTATAGTGTAAGGGTGCACCAAGAAAGATTTTTGAAAAATTCTTCTTAGATTTTATTAAATTAAATATTTAAGCTGTTTCTGTAACATTCTGCAAAGTTTGCATTTAAAATAATAATTTGAGGGTTATAAAATTTATATCACGAGAAAGATCATAAAAATTCCTTTAAAATGAAATCTTTTTCGAATCTTCCTCCATTTTCTGATTTTTGGTGAATTTTTAAAGATCTACTTTTAGAATTTAATTTATTAAATGCTGATCACGTGGTTTCTTTTCTTATGTGATACTTTGAACTAATTTTGCGTCACGTGCATAACAACGAAATACGTAAATTGACAATTTTTTTTCTTTCTAATGCAGCAGACGATTGGACATTATCCAAAAAAAATATTAAAATACAGTAAAAGAAATGTTCTCAAACTGTACTACATTTTTTAGTATGTTCTATCAGATTAAATTTGAATATTTTCTTCTACATTATTTTGCCTATAAAAATATCCGTTACGAATTTTTTATAAATATATATATATATATAATTTGGGGAGGCATTAATTGCATACACTGACCGTTGTATTTAATTTGAATGTACTCCGTAGCGAGGCACGGGTATTCAGCTAGTGCATATAGTATATATAATGGATCTTTTAATGAGGTGCGTTCATTATATTCAATCTGCCACAGTTCTTACCCTTTGAAATATTAATTTTCTAAGCATGGCATTTCAGTATGGTGTCAAAAACCTGGTGTCGGAGAGACGTTTTGATAAATGATTAATTTTGTTCCCAAAGTAACATTTATATTTTGCTTTTCAGACACCTTAAAAAAAGGAGTTTAAGTGGCTTAAAACAAAACCTATTTACTCTTGTATAATCAGCTATTATAAAGTCTAATGACTGTATTTATAACGCTTATTATTCTCTCAAAAGACCAGCAGGGCTGCCCGGCAGGATATCGTGTAAAACACGATTTTAATATAAGTGACAACTAATTACGCATGCACTGCGTATCAAAATCGCAGCTCAGGCAATCATAAATGTCAAACAGTATTGCATGCAAGCGCCTAATAGTTTATTCTGCGTGAACGGGAAACGTTCATTGCTTCTTTAAAAATGTTCAGAAAAGTTTTTGCAGTGATTTATTATGATCCATTTCTACCTGGAATTGACTCTACACAAATTCAAAAAAAAAAAAAAAAATATGCGATGTATTCATATTCGTCTAAATTGTCAGAAATCAAAACTATTAATACTGTGATGATGGTTTTAGATATTCTTAATGAATTATGTTGTTGTTTTTAATGCCCCCTGGCAGGAAGTAATTCCAGATCAGGTCAGTGTAGGTTAGCGGGCTGAGGGGTGCGGCTCCGGTTTATAACGGCACAGCATTTAATGGTACTTGTCGGGATTGGATCCGAACACCCTCTGCGCCGAAAGCCGACCCTCTACCAATAGACTACCCTAGCCAATTTAATGAATTATGTCACACGTATTGAAGGAAAATGCTCCTAATATAAATATGGATTTTTTTTTAAATAACAGAAGAATGCTATTATCAGTCTAAGACCAGTTTAGGGTACATATATTTTACACTTTCGGGTAAAACAGCAAGTGTTTCATGTAATTACTAAAAGTGCGGTCCATTAGCTTGAAAGGAAATTTTTGATTTTTTAATGGACACCAGAGAAAAAGTAATACTAGACTGTCAAAGAGAGAAAAGGATTCACATATTCATAATAAAAAAAATATAAAATTCTATTCGAGAATTTCAGAACCCTTCACAGTTTTTTGAAGATGAATTATCGGTAAAATTAACGTTTAAAGTACTGGTAATTTACTAACGATTTACCATAAATTTTACGGCAGAATCTGGTAACACCATGGAGCTTTCCCTTTCTATAACTGTCACATTTCAATGTAGATTCATAGCCCAAGGTTTAGGTAGTGTATTACTTGGTCTGAAGACGGACAAATCGCAAAAAAAAAAGAAATGATCTAGAAGTCTGACTAAAAGCTACCGAGTTACGTAAAATACAGTGGTGAGAATAGCTCTGTAACAACCCTCTTTCAGAGAGTTAAACAAAGAAATGAACTGAAAGATGTAACTCCAGATATGGAATATTAAATGCCTTTAATCATTCTGTTGCTAATTATTAAACTATCCTGCAGAAGAAAGTTTTCTTGTATGACTACTGATGGACAGCTCACTACATTGGCAGTAGAAAATAGTATTTTAAATATACGGATGTTTACCTTCAGTATCTACGGTAAAAGGAAAAAATAGCAAGCTATATACAGTATGGCCACTAAAGTCCCTTCCCACCCTATTAACTTCGGAATGGCTGCTGCTATATTCATAAAAGTGGTGTCTAGATATAGTAACGTAGCCATGCGCTACTGAATGAAACCACCAACCGCGCCACCTGGTGGAAAACTGCTGAGTTTGCATTCGTATCTCAAAAACGGAACGAGATAGGGAAAAAAAGTGATTAACAAAGTTGTAGAGCATCATCGATTTAGTAAGAAAAAATACCTTGTGGACATCAATGCAAATAATAGAATGGTTAAAACGCGCATTTGTTTTTTCGTGATTTCCTACACTGTGACGTGACTAAAGGATCTGAGAAAGAAAAAAACAACTAATTTTAACAATGTACCTTTATTTGAGATGTTCAAACTTCTCACCGTCAGCTGCAATACACATTTGGATCCTCGTTTGAATCTCACGTTGCACACGTTGGAGCATAGAGCGTGACACGTGGGCACAAGCGTCCGTAATGCGTCGTTTAAGGTCCTGCAATGTTTGTGGAGGGGTCGCATTCACCTGCTGTTTCAGGTATCCCCACAGGAAAAAGTCCAGTGGAGTCAGATCAGGCGAACGTGCAGGCCACTCTTCGAAACCGCCATACCCAATAATTTGGTCCCCGAATTCCTGGAATACTCAGCCATGACCACGAGCATCAACATCTTACAACCCCAAGAAGATGTCTCTTTTATAGCTGTCTCAGGTGAACAGGCGTGACGTTTCTTACGTATTTGCATACTGCAAAAATTTCGAACACCAAGCGCAAGTTGCGTTGAGTTGATGCGACACCATTTTACACGATCTACGTATTGTCTACTCTGTTTATAAAGACAATCAGTACAAGGATGAAACCCCCGAGGTTTGAACCGCGGTCCTTTTGATTGGGGATCAAAAGCGATATACCACTGTGCATATTGCAGTGTCGTTTTTTGCCCGAAAGATAATCATTTCTCCTTTCGTTCAAGTTTCGTGACGTCACAGTGTAGGAAATCACGAAAAACAAATGCGCGTTTTAACCGTTCTATTCTTTGCAATAATTTCCACAAGGTATCTTTTCGTACTAAATCGATAATTTTCTACAACTTTGTGAATCACTTTTTTTCCCTATCTCGTTCCGTTTTCGAGATAGGAATGCTAACTCAGCAGTTTTCCACCAGGTGGCGCGGTAGGTGGTTTCATTCAGTAGCGCATGGCTACTTTACTATACCTAGACACTACTTTTAGGAATATAGCAGCAGCCGTTCCAAAGTTAAGAGGGTGGGAAGGGACTTTAATGGACATACTGTATATAAAACAGTTCCGTAACTGACTGACTCACTGACTGACATACAACGCACAGACCAAACCGTTGGACCTAAAAGGCTGAAATTTTGCGTGGCGATTCTTCTTATAGTGTAGGGGTGCACTAAGAAATATTTTTGAAAAATTCTTCTTATATTTTATTAAATAAAATTTTTAAGCGGTTTTAGTAATTTTTTTTAAGTTTGCATTTAAAATATTAATTTGAAGGTTATAAAATTTATATCACAAGAAAGATCCTAAAAGTTCCTTCAAAATGAAATCTTTTTCAAATCTTTACCTCCATTTTCTGATTTTAAGATTAATTTTTAGAATTTAATCTATTAAATGATGATCACGTGATTTCTTTTTCTGGTACTTTAAGTAAATTTATCGTCACGTGCATAACAACTAAATATACAAAAACAAATTTTTTTTCTTGCTAATGCGGCAGACGATTGGATATTATCCAAAAAAATATTAAAATACAATAAAATATATTATGTTCCTCAAAATGTACTATATTAACTGTACTATATTCTTTAGTATGTCCTCTTACATTTAATTTGAATATTTTGTTCTACATTATTTTGTCTATAAAAATATCCCTTACGATTTTTTTATAAATATATATATATATATATATATATATATATATATATATATATATTTTTACATCAATTGTATACATTGATCGTCGTATTTATTATAAATATATATATTTGGGCATTAATTGCATACATTGACCGTTGTATTTAATTAGAATGTACTCCGTAGCGAAGTGCGGGTTTTCAGCTAGTCATGGATATTTTTTCTAATGTGGTAGAATGGCAACACTCTGTACATGTTATTTACCTATGATTGCTGACCTAATGTGCGTTCTTTTGCCCAGCTTCGGAATGTAGAAAGACGTATCGTCTTTTGAAATTAACAAACATAATTTACTTTTGCTAATTTATCGTAGTAAATAACTTGTGCAATAAGCCCAGTACCACATTCTAAAGTCCCGGTTCGTATTTGATATCCTTGTTTGTTGCTTTTGTCTTATAAGCAGATTTATCTACATTGAAAGAAATCAAGAAACATTTGACGATGTGATTTGAGACCCTCATTTTCGTGTTGCTTTAACATTTGGTAATATAGGTATATGGACGCCCCGTGGCGTAGTGGTTAAAAGTGTCAAGCTGCCACGCCACGGGTCCAGGGTTCGACCCTGCGACTGGGCAAGGTCGACTCAGCCTTTCATCCCTCGAGTGGGTCGATAAAATGAGGACCAAGTATGCTTGGGAACTAAACTCTGGGGGTCCCACGGCCAGCATATGTCTCAGTCAGGTTGACAACTTGACTGAGACATATGTTGTATGGCACCCCAAGTCCACGATTATGAAAGCGGAGATGGGAACCGCCGGCCTTGGTCCATAGCGGACAGTTGCGCCATGACTTTAGTATATAGGTATGTAAGGAAGAGATATTAGAAAATGAGAAATCCTTTCATTGATGAGATAATACATGTGGTAGAACGCCGGCCTCGGGTTAGGCATCCCGGCCCAAATTCCCATTTCATTCAGAGGATTGCTAACGGACTGTATGGCAAGCATGCAATAAAAGTTCATGGGATAGTAAAAACACGTGTTAAATAAATAAATTAATTAAAAGAATAGCGCAAGCTAGCAAGTAGAACAATTAAATATGTGTGGCCGACATTCTGTGCATGTCATTGGCCTAAAAATGAAAGGAGTGGGGGGTGGGGAAGATGTGAGAGAATTAAAAAAGGAGAATTCCTGATATTACTGGATTAACTTCGCTTACTAAAGGGTCAGCCTAAAATTGGGGGAGGGGGAGACAGGTTTCAATCCTCGGTCCGAGTATAAGGCTATTACAAGACACCGAATACAGTATTCCGTTTCACAATCATAGCCAGTTATAAAAGAATCGCTTCTAAAATCATATTAAATAACCATAACTATTTCTAACTATCCTTTGAGATGACCATCTTCAGGGTGGAACACTTAAATTCTTTCCTATATATAGCCTCATATTTAAAACATTTCCATAGGTACTTAATCTATAAATATGCAGCATCTAAACAACACTACCGGCAGTATAACCTTGCTCCCCATTAACTGCTGACTAACTTCAAAACGGATCAGGAAAGGCTTTTTCGGGATAGGATTTTGTGTTTGCCCGTAAGTGTATCAAGGAAGGATTTGCAAATATAGTTAAATACTTCTATGAGCTAAATAAATACAGCTAAACAAGGTCACGTATCGCATTTTAACGGGGCTGCCTTTAAGCGTAAACGGTTCATAGATAAACCAAATTATAGATATTAAACGTAAGAAAAGATGTACTGCTTGTTATAACTACTATTTTTTTTATCCAAGCTTTGAAAGTTTGAACAACATAATATTGAGCTTTAAAAAGGGTTCCAAGATTCCTAACTAATTTATTATATCCACCCTAATAAACAATTGAATTTCTTCAATTATAGTGACTTGGATGTACATTTATAATGATTTTTTTAACCATTTTCTTATTATTTAATTAAAAGGCATTGTAATCGTTCGGACCAATCAGATTTCAGCTCGGAGTCTCCCTTCAAACACAAAGAATTACACTAACCGTACGTGTGAAATCATACACCGATTACGCATTCACAGCCCCACGCATATCACGCTATCAATCGTAAGAATAGATGTACTACCATTATTTATAACTAATATTTATAACTATTTATAACTAATATTTATAACTAATTTATTTAATATTATTTTTTTAATCTAGACTTTTAAAGTTTAAACTACATGATATTGGGCTTCACAACTGGTTCCATGATTCCTGTCTAATTTCTTATATTCACCCTAATAAACAATTAAATTTATTCAATCGAAATTACTATGATTTGCATTTATAAGGATTTTATAACGATTTTCTTATTATTGTATTAAAATACATTGTAATCGTTCCGACCAATCAGATGTCCGCTTTGAGTTTCCCATCTAACACAAAGAATTACACTAACCGTACGTGTGAAATCCTACACTGATTAAGCATTCACAGCACTTCGCATATCACGCTTTGAGGAATACATGGATTGGTTAATTGCTCTTAATGCGTCCAGTGTAACACTTTTCTCGGCAAATTGGTGAGGCGAAATTACTCCTAATGACCAATGAAAATGATAACCGTGCCTAATTTCACGCACTCTCTGCTTTTGAGTAACGCTATACGTGGGTATTTTAAAAATGAAGGTTTTACTTCAGTTTAATGAATACGAGCCGACCTCCCACGTTGTCCGAAAGAGATAAAAATAGTTAACATAAATCATCACAACGGAACTATTAGCAGTGTGTTAATCGTTGGGTTTTAATAGTTATGGAGAGATACTGTTTTATACAATTTTCTATTTTCATGCGATTTTAGTAGTAGACTGCCATCCAACCCGTCATTTTGACGTCATAATACTAATAATGACGTCATAATGGAAAAAAGTATATGAAAGTTAAAAAATATCCCGAATTATCTAACAATATTGCATTTAATCGACACCTTGTAAAAGCAAACCCTTTCATTATTTTTTATTTATTTAGTTTTTCATGCGATTGGAGTAGTAGACTGCCATCCAGTTTTTCACAGCTCACTACGCGATATGAATACTTGAGCTACTTGATTCATTCACATTCAAGTTTGTGTACTTTCAGAATTCATCGCAAAAGTAAACAGATTTTTAAAAACTGTTAAATATACAGCTAAAAGCATCCAATTTTTTTAATTCTGAATGTTTTATAGAAAAATAGGCTGAACAAACGTGATTTGATGAAGAAGATATTAGTTTTAAGGTAAGAACAAATTCTGATCCACATCTGAAATTGAAATTAAGCCTAACCGGCTGTTTGTTTACTGAGGGCTTCAATTGAAAGATGAGTACAGCCCGGAAGTGTTATACAGAGACAACGGCTATTATATATATAATGAATAATAAGATTATACATACCTCCCCCCCCCCTAACACGTAGCAAATATGGCTAAAGAAAGATCTCTAAAGGAATCCAATGAAAAACTTAACTAACAATATTAGTAAAGGAAAACTCATATAAAATAACATATTTTGATAATTTACTTGATAATTTACAATTTTAGTGAAAACTCGAGTCTCCCCATAATTAAGTGCTTTGAAAAGGGAAAAACACTTTTGAAAAGAAAAATCTTAGTGCACTTTAAACAAGTCAAATTTATTAACTAGTCTAAGATAAGAAAAGACGATGAAGCCGTAGTTTTCAGAAGCGGTTTATATTTTTAATAAGCGTGGAATTGATTCTAAGTCTAGTTCGTATGTAATTAGACCTTTTTTGTTCCTAGCAATTAGATGCTCATCTTTAACAATAACCATCATTTGCTACATTCATAATTACTTTTCTTGTCTCTTTAATGGTTGCAAAGTCAAAACCAAAATTATTCCTTCCCACTCGAGAAACTTCAAGCACACCAACGCCCAATGGTTTTATATTGTTCTTCTCAGGATTTAAATATTTTGAAGTTATTTTAATTTTGATATGTAGTTTCATTTAATGGCAACTTCTCTCAGTTCAACATTTTTAATACGTGTCCTCTTATAGAATTTCTACATCACTTGTACAGTATCTGAACAAGCTTCCCGCAAATGTTATGCCATATAGGAACATTCACGATTTTGATGAATGTCTGAATATTTGATATTTTCATTCGAGTGAACAATCAACATGCGAGAAAACAACCATTGGAGATATCAATTTTAAGATAACCTAAGTTGAGAGAAAATAGCATAAATTGAGTATAAATTAGTTTTTATCGAGTGATTTATCTCATTCTATTGACTAAAAAGTTTAAATGACGTGTGACTTTCGATTAACAATTTTCGATTAGATTCTCATAAAAGCAGTAGAGTATTAAATTTTTGCATCCGATGTACTGGTAGTCAGTATTCATGATACTGGCATTTTAATGACCTTGTAATTGCATCTAATTCCACGTTATAATGTAGTGTTTTTAAAACATATCATTATATCTCTCTTAAGAACACGCTAAAATGTTTAGCTATAATCGGTAGAGGGTGCGAATAATATAAGATGGTTACGCGTGCCATATATGCGAAGAATAGAGTGTGCCTCGAGGTAGCGCGCTGGCCTTTGGTTCTGAGGGTGCGCGTATCGAATCCTGACACGCGCCATTAAATACCTCCGTGTCTAGGTCGGATAAGGGCACGTTAAATCTGTAGACCGGGAAGTCCCTCTATGAGGTCAGAGAGGGTGGGAGAGAGTACGATCCCCCAGATGTCACCCCTGGGGTTGCTCGGTTTAAATTGAGGTGGCAACTAGCTAAGATGGTCTCCGACCCTTATGGTACTATATAAATCGGAGCCGCACACATCAATCCGATGCTTATATGGACCTGTTCTGGAACTGCTAAGACGGTCTCCGACCCTTATGGTGCTATGTAAATCGGAGCCTCACACATCAGACCGAAGCCTATATGGACCTGTTCTGGAATTGCTAAGACGGTCTCCAACCCTTATGGTACTATGTAAATCGGAGCCTCACTCATTAGCCCGAAGCCTATATGGACCTGTTCTGGAACTGCTAAGACGGTCCCCGACCCTTATGGTGCTATGTAAATAGGAGCCTCACACATCAGCTCGAAGCCTATATGGACTTGTTCGGGAACTGCTAGCCGGCAGCATTAGGAACAACAACAAGATCAGAATAGAGAGTAGTTTCTTCCACAGTTGACAAGAATCTCACTATGTCCACTGATAAACTCTCCATGAAGTATTTTTGGTGACTATGAGGTAGTGTAGGAAATAACAAAGAGTAAGATTTTGTTATTTTACAATTAAAACAGGAAAGTAGTTTCGGCAAGAAGAATGTCAAAAAGGCCTTTAAGATAATCAGTGCCTTTAAATTCTTCAAAAAGTTCAAAATAATGAAAGATTTCCAAAAATGTCTGAAGTTTATCCCGATTATATTTCATAAAATGTATTACTCATTATGAAAAGGGGCCCCGGGTTGCCCAAATGTCGGCAGATCTGTACTGCCCGGCCCGCGCCCAGGCCCGTAGGAAACATCACCGAACATAGGAAATTAACCTTCGGCTGTGTATACATGAATTGCTACGCAGCTCCGGTCTTCAGTTTGACACTTGCTATGTGGACTGATTGTCCGGGACAACATAATCTTATCGCATTACTCATTATGAAATACCAGCAAATATATTTCACTTATGAGTTTAACCTGACGATTTAAATTATTATACGATATACAGTAGAAACATGCGGGGCCAAGGAAGAAATCAGATTACAGCTGCTATAGAAAAAGGCATCATATACAAGTTTACCAGGCGTTTAAATGGTTTAATAAAATAATGCTTAGATGTCTGTACTGCCACGTTCAACAAACTTAGATGATAATGCAGAACTGGAAGAATTATAACCAAAAATGTCAATTTTATTATGTGTTACGGCTATCTTTTCAGATAACCGTAACACATAATAAAACTAAGATCTGAATAAATAATCTGAAAGACTACTTAAAATTTAAAAAATCAAAAAGCATATAAATTTACATTTGTTATTCATTTGGATTTGAAACTTGTTGGTGAACATTGGAGCTAATTATTTACTCGATTTTTCATCTATATTAGAATGAAGATTAAATTCTCATGTTAGTTTCTTGATTTGCGGTGACCCTGCAGATTTTCAGATTTACAACATTCCGGAAAAGCAATAGGGAGATGATGAAACCGTCAATTCTCCCGATACTTACAAGTTCGTTTCCGTGGTTACCTGACTGCCTTAAAGTGTAATCAGTATTCTACATTCACTCTCGAAATATATCTACGAACATTTAAGACCAATGGAAGGTGAATAGTCCCACAAAGATCGACTTAGAGTCGTTGATAGCAGCCTGTTGAAATCGCCAGTATACTATCTCGGGTCACAGGATGACAGGTATCGGTCAAAAACACACACCTCTGTGAGATAAGCTGTTTTTCCCAGACACCATCAATTTTCTGAGACTGAGTTAAGTATATATATATGACCGCATCAATCCATAAACAAACAAACCGCATGAAACAGATTGCTTTTCCAACTCCCCCAGTAGTATCAAAAACTGACGCCAAGCCCCATAACCCTAAAATTAAGAAAGGAGATTATAATGGAAATCTGCCCTGTCCCCTGAAAATCTTGGGCGTGGAAAATTTTGTTCCTCTTTTCCTATCTTACTGGGCAGCTACTTGAAGATATCGAACTTTGAAGCATAGAGACAGTGAAAGTTGCAGGAAGAAAGCTGATCATAACCTCCGAGTCCTTTTATCAGACTTTGGCCCTTTGGAATCCTTTGGTCATTATCGTTTGACCTCGATTAATCATCAGGTCTCAGTTTGGTATGGCAGCACAATTTACATTTCTCAATACAGAAATGGAAATCTTCCGAAATAGTTGGGATTTCGACGTGAGGAGTTTATAACATTATTCAACATATAAATTTTTATATAATAAGAACAAGTCATCTCGCAACAATATCTTTTTTTCTTCGAAACAAATGTCTCAAATATGTCCAAAATTACAGGAAACATAAATATTATGCAGTAATTCCCTTTAGAAATAAGCAATAAGTAGACTTTATTAAAGCAAAGTATATGTAATAGAATATACATGGCTCAGTTGCAAAACTGAAATTGATTAATCAACTTATCATCGATAACTTTTGGGTGTAATAGCTTAGTACAAGCTTACGATAATATGTCCTTTTCTTTTATATTTCTGGCAGTGATTTTTTTACTTCTATCCCTAAATTATATCATTCCTTCATGCTGCTTTCAAACACCCTTGAATCTTTATTTCAAGCCTTATTCAAACGTACTTGCCAAGGCGGAATCGTCGACTGTGTTAAATTATTCCAAATTTCTAAATAAAATATAAAATTCTTCCTTTTATTTTTTAAAAACCTTTTTTAAAGAAACTAACCGCTGCGCGACCAGCATGGTCGCTTTTAGTTTTATACTTTCTTTTGCAAATCAACTCAACTGAAAGAAACATATATAAGGAATGTTACCATTACCTGTCATCATAAATATACGTTGTTAAGGGGTAGTGGAACCTCAGCCAAAAAATTTATAATCATTACAATATTCTCTATAAGGCTGATTCTAAAACATCGTGATTAAAAAAATGTGAATTTCCATTACTTCAGAACAAAGTTAAAGATAAGACTGAGAAACCCAACACCAATGATTTTAAAAATAACATCCCTCTCTGTATGTAATATTTTTCAAAATTAAGATAGCTACACTTTATTATTACATCGAATGAGAAATTGGAGAAAAAAATTTTCACTTAAAAAAAGGAGTAAAAATTCATTAGGTACTAAAATATAGTGTGGAATACATCACCCTCTATATGTAGTATTGTTAACAATTCAGATATCTACACTTAATCATATCAAATAAAAAATTGTTGGGAAAAATCTCTTCCCTTAAAAATGGAAAAAAAAAATTCAGTTATTAATATTTTACTATGATATCCCTAAAACTCCTTGATATACACAGTTGAGTATTTCAGAAGTAGGAGATACTACAGTGACAGAATCAAAAGAACGGACTCTAGATAAACTTACATACAACTGTCCATGACTAAACACTGGATTTGATAGGTCTAAACATATTTTCTCAAAAGTTTGTCCTCTTACATACATTTAGAAAAACCGATGGAACAAATGAATAGATTAAAATTATCTCGTGAATAAATTAAAATTATTCACTAGTAAAATACAACAAATAAATTGTACCCAATTACGTGCTATCGTCGAGCCACTACACACACGCGGTTGGCCGCTAATGTTTACATCTTGTAGTTGCAGCCGTTGCCATTCGGAGTGTAGAAATGTCGTCGATTTTTGTGCCGCATACCTAAGCGTTTCATATAAATAGATCTCAGGACAGTATAAGAGTTATATAAAATCATTTGTCTATTTATGTATGGACTTATTTTTGACCTGAAGCGTACAAAGTTCCTCTTGAGTTGCAAAGTTACCTCTATATTTTTATTATGTATAAATTTGTGTATGCACATGTGTATATAAAGAAAGGGATGAAAGCCTTAATAATTATCATTTATCACTAAAATATACCATTAAGGCAGCTGTCAGTAAAGATTTTCTAACTACTATATCATCAATTTCTATTTAAGCAGAGGAAAGTGATACATACAGCTGAAGAATCGCTTGATCGTAGGCACATAATCAAGAGAAATCAGTTTTTAATTATTGTACTTGCTGTTTTTAACGAATACTTAAATCCATCGATAAAGATCTATCAATTCTTTGGAACGCTAATTACTAACGAATTCGACTCATTAATGCACATAAATTAAAATGATTTCCCATCGACCAAAAAGAAGTTAGATAGTTTTCAAGTGATACATCAATCAGTTGATAGCATGGTCAAATGAAATCATGCAGGTTTCTAAATCCTTTTTATGCAAGTTATGATTTTGTAAAACATAATTATGTTCAGCCGGTAGAAATAGATTTATCATATTATAGATTAAATGCTTTATATATACCACTAAAATAGTATTTATGCCTTTTTATTTACATTTATCAATAAGTACAGATAAAACTTTTAAAATGCCATCATATTATGCTTTTCGAGTAATATTTGGTTACAAACCCGTCGGACGGGTTTGTAACCAGTTGCGTCGTGTGCGTCGTCTCCATTCAATTACATAGGTTGCGACTCATTACGGACTGGTTAGTGATTTGAGTCGGTAATCAGTTTCTTTTGAGTTGCTTCGTGTGCAGACGGGCTTAGTGTCTCCACATTAGACAAACAAAAAAAAATTCTATTGGCTGATAGTCTCAGCGAAGTCATAGGTCGTTGTCTTCTATTAACTAGAGTTGTTAACATCTGATAATCTTTTTAGATGAGATCATATTTGAGATCACTGAATTCAACATTCAGTTTGTTATTCACAATCCATAAAACAGATAAAACTCTGATGATGCATTTTGAACGCTTGAAAAGTGCCGACCAGGTATAACCAACGCTCTGAGAAGATAAAACTCCTCTTTATTACTCACATGAAAATTGTAGAAAATGCATAACTGGAACATACAGCTTCTTAAGAGGCCACAATGAAAAATGCGTGTGTGTCGAGTGGGGCGAAGGGGGGGGGGCAACTAGTTTCGAAATAACCAGTATTTGTCCATTTCGCCGAGGAGCATTAGGTGGGATTGTCTCAATGGACAGGTCACAATTGTGAGGATCATAAGACTCTTTGACATAACTCTGAGACTTCTACCTACCTTCTGTCTCAAGTGTTGTGTCTTCCATCGATTATTGTATCCAGTTTACTTCTGAAACTGACACTAAAAACGAACTCCCCTTACTCGGTGTTTTTGTTTCTAAATCCGAATCTACATTCAATACTTCCGTGTTTAGAAATCCATTTTCTGTATCTTTGCCAATTTGTTTATTCTAATCATCAATCAAGTTAAAATAAAAAAAAACTGCGCCCTTCTACTCTCAAGTTTACCACGCCTTGAATATAAGTTCGCACACCATTTATTTTAATGCCGACATCAACTTTCTGGAACCTTGCGCTATACAGCAGAGGTTTCAATTCTGCGGTCACCGATAAAGCCATCAAAAAATTCTGCTCTGACACAAAGAAGTCTATTCTTTTATAAGTCTCAGTTGCAACAGGTTAGGGGTCCTCCCATTGTACCCACACGTATGTTTTGAACTGAGAAAATCCTGTCCCTTTGACTTTTACAGCCGTCAATAGAATTTAGTTTCCCACATGAAAACCCCAATACCTCCATTTCGTAAATGGCTGTCTTATAGTATACCTCGAGGCAACTGTAACTGTTCTATATAAGCGAAACTATATGTGCCCTTGATACGCTCATTGAGGAGCATCCAAGGAATTTTAAAAATCAGGAATTATTTAAATCCATGAGAGCTAACTCTCCTGGGATCTCGGACGCAAATTTAAATTTTCTGATTCGAAAATTATACTCTATAGTAAATCAGAATCTGAATAAAATTTTGCAGGAAATTTTGCTATCTATACTGATTCATTTGATTTAGTCAATGATATGTCTACGTTTTCTTTATATGCTGCCTGGAAAAATATTTGCAAGTAATGGCGTCTTTTATTTTATAATTTCCTTCCTTCTTTCTAATCATTTGTTATTATTCCTTTAACGTTTCATTCCTTTTCTTATTCCCATCTTCTCAGTTATATTTTTTCCCCTTTTTCTGAAATTCCTGATTTATTTGCTCAGTTAACAGGTGTGAACCGACCCTTGGTAATAAAAAAAATTCTATCTTTTTATCCTTCAAGAGTTTCCCATTTCATTTGCCTGCTTCTGCCGCCACCACCCACGACATTCATTTGGAATTTTCTAATGATTCTCCTGTTTATATCATATGATATAAACAGGAGTTTGATGATTCTCGCATTTGTTAATTGTTCATAGAGGTAGTTCTGTGAAACACTTCTCGGCCTGATAGAGAAATATTAATTTGTTCGAAACTAGTTTCCACTTTCTAGACACGAAAAAGTTGTGAATCACTGCTCTAGAGCATAGATGCACAGAAGTCAATGAAAATCAATTGCGTGTTTGCGTGTGATGCACGGTAATCGACTCACTGCCTGTAATCAGACCCAAGGTTAAATCAAATTTTGTTTTACGAGATGATGTCTGTAACGGGAAATTTATCTCGCAAATTATCAACTACAACCCAAAAATTACACGAATTTCACGTTCAAGAAAAGAAAAAGTGACTGTCCTGTCTGCTAGTATAGATCCCGTTGGTTTGGGGCCTAAATATGATGGACGTTTATTAATTTCACATCTGTAGGAAAAGGTAGGTTACAAATAGTTGTTAAATTTCGGCCGGAAGGTTTGGCGAGCACTAAACGTTTTTGCTTTTAGAAAGATATATATTTTTTAAAATTAGTATTGTTGTATAAATAATTAGGAAAAGGGAAAAATATTTGTTAGAAGGGTGTGTAATTACTCCATACTGGATTTCTTTAACGACGGTCTGTTTAGTTTTTATGCAACGTTGTATACACTGAATAGAAACTAAACGAAATCAGTAAGAAGTAAATAAACCCGCTGTACTCCATACCGATTTATTTCAAAAGAAATGTTTAGTCAACGTTTCTTTTGTACATAAACAAAAGGAGATCCATTTGTAAGACAAATTTAGTTATGAAAACTTATTTACCACAAAACTAAGCTATAGGAATAAAAATATATTCGTCTAATTTTAGATTTGTTGATTTGTATCTTAACTTTTGGTGGTTCATTTTATTTCTGAAAACATATATAAATGTGTTACATTGTTTTAAACCAATCTAACACATTTCGAAGGTAATATTTGTGTTTTCACTTTCCATATAAGGCGACATCCATTAAGTCAGAAATGGCGATAGAATCTAAATCAGGTTTCTGTCAACAGTTACGTTTTCAACTAGTTATATTTCAAAAGCGAAATATATTTTATTGCAAGATAAAGTACGTTTTCATATATTATTTTGAAAAGAACTTTTTTGAGACGTAAAATTCAGTTGAGTTTTTTATGTATTTTATCCTTTAATAACTGTCGATTATATTGGGGTGATCAGTTTTTCAAACCATGTTTCGTTAATTGTTCAAGAATGATTAAATTTAAACAAATAAAATAAAACATTTCATTTGGATATAGGAAATCGCTGTAGAGTATAGGGACAATTTTAGAAATAAGAGCTATAATATAGAATCCTTACTATAAAAATAGATGTTGTATTTTTACTATGCAACCTGTCAGTTTAGCCCTGGCTTAGCAAAAGATGAATTTCAAATTCTACATACCTAATCTATCTACCTTTGGGACCCTCAAAATCGATAAATTTTTGGGATGAACTATACCCTACTTGTCCTTTATACATCTGAATCATATAAAACTAGAGATTTTGAGAAGTTAAATCACCAGCAAATAAAGATGAAATTATAAAGGAAAGTTAATTAAATTGGTTACAACTCCAGAAGATGGTTGACAATAATAAACTTTAACAATAATAATATAATTTGACAATAATATAATTTAATAATGTAATTTGACAATAATAAAATTTATTGGCTCTCTAATTTCAATTGAATTTCAAAGTGTTTTTTTAACCTTGTCACGTGTAGTTCATATGCTTTCTATTGTAGGAAAAGAATATGAAAAATAAGAAACCCCACTGTCTTGTTAACTGCGAAATAATACAAACTGCGAAGATGGCATTCTCACATTCCCTTTCTAAGTATCCGCTGTTACACATGAATAACAATACCAGATTGTTTAAGAGAAGGATAATTTCCCGTCACCATCTCAGATCGTGTGATAGTGTAAATTCAGTTCGTTATCTCTATTCAATTGTCTTTATATTATCAAAAACTGACAAATCAGTCTACAATTTAAACGCACCACAAAGGCTCAGTTTGCGGAATACTAATGGGTAATGATAGATATTAAAGCTAGTCGGTCTATCGAAGAGGATGATAAACATTTCTTTATTAATACCTTGTCCATCATATTAAAATATTCATTTTTTTTAAGTATGCGGCTTGCGTGGGCATCACACTACAGACCTTATTTATTTTACGAATGCAAAACAGATTATAAATATTAATTAGATGAATTAGACATTTGTTGACATCACTGCAACGCTTGAAATATATGCTGTAAATATGTTTATAAAGATAAATTCATCAAGGCGTGCACAATTTATGCGACAAACGGAAAAGGGGGTTTAAATTATCTTGAAACGATTATATAGCTCTTCCTCTGAGAAAATGAGCATTGATATATTATTTAATGCTTTAATATTTTATTTTGCATGAAACAAATATATTCTCGCATCCTTTTAAAGAAATACACTGAAAGTGCTGTATTATATGAATAAAAAGTACTATAATAATAGAAGTACACTGCATTAAGCTGATTTGTTTACAATGCTAAAAACATTGAAAAAACACTTGTGTTTGAATAAATGATCAGTTGTAAAATATAATTCATAACTTTAAACACACTTTCTTTTCAGAACCAACATATAACCGCAAAAAAAAATGGTTTCATCTGCATGGTAAAATAAAACAAAATTTCTGAACTGATGCAAAAAAGAAAAAAAAATTTCAAATTTAACTACCCAAAATAGAAGCTTTTTTTCATTGATTTTCCTGAGTCCCAAATTCCAAGTATATTTAAAGCGTAAGGGGAATTTTAACCCTTTTCTGAAGTTCATTTTTACGCGTTATGTTGTGCTTTTCGGGAAGTACAATAAAGGAATCAGATCTAGTTAAAACAGGTAAAAAGTGTTGGTCGTGGTGGTGTTTCTAAAGCCCCCTGGAAGAAGTACCAAAACGAGACGAGATCCAGATCAGGTTCATATAGGCTAGCGGGCTGAGGGGTGCGGCTCCGGTTTATAACGGCACCACAAGGGTCGGAGCCTGATTTAGCCAGGTGTCACCTCAATTTTGTCCGATCACCACCAGGGATGACATCTGGGGGATCGTACCTTCTCCCACCTTCTGTGACCTCATAGAGTTTTATCCCAGTCTACGGATTTAACGGGCCCATATCCAGCCTAGGCACGGAGGTATTTAATGGTGCTTGTCTGGATTCGATCCAAGCACCCTCAGCAACGAAAGCCGACGTGCTAATACTAGGCTACCTCAGGCCCAGATAAAAAGTGTGTTTATAGGGAAGATATGATTGATTATTGAGAATGTACAATGTAATCTGGATTTTATTTCTGGCCATTTATCTGTGTCTGCTTCTCTAGGGGTTTCTGACCCTAATTTCTACTTTTAGCTTCACCACAGATTCTGAATATCAGGTGTACCATTTATCAACGTTTGCAATAGACATTCATGCTCTAAAACTCTTTGCTAGGAGCCTAAAATAATCGAAATAGCAATACTATATAATATTTACATATGTACGATTCCATTAATTAAATTCCATTATTTTATGTCAAAATTAGTAATGAAGGAAAAATGCGAGTATTCAATAATTTGATTTTTTCAACATAATTTTATCAGCTTTACCGACCTACTTAAAATACGTAAATTTACTGATGCGAGTAGCAAATTTCAACTGCGTACTTAAATCGATTAATTGCTTGAAATAGATCGAAATAAGTTTAAAAAAAATTAATCAATACATAAAATTATGATGAATCTAGTTGTAGGGAGCATATAGACCCAAAGTAATGACTTTAACGAAGCCAAAAGATAAAATGACGAACCTAAAAATTTATATTATTTTTTTTAAAACTTTATTCATTTATTAGAATGCTGCATTTCACTAGAGCCTATAGTAAACAGTGTTTAGTAAGCATTAAAAATGGCTGGAAGACCGTAATATTCATCTTCCGAATCTCTATGTTTAAGGGAAGGCCGATATCTCTCTGTTCATGCATGGTCATTTTTTATATATATTTCGACAACTGTGTGCAAGTTTTTTAACGGAAAATGCCTGCATCTAGTTTTAACCCAACGCGCATTCCAAATTCTCTTTTTTAATAAAGCACAACCCCTTTTCCAAAAAGCGACCTAAATGTAACTTATCTGATATTTTATATTTGCCCTTAATACACATGCCGATCATTACGCAGGCTCTCGAAATATCTAAATATCAATAACATTAACATATCTGGTTCGAATATAGGCCTCAAAAAGTTTTATATAATAAATAAGGCCTGTTTACAAATTCCTTCTGACTAACGGAACTCGATCGGGACCCATTCTGGACTGTTTCACCATCATGAGACATACAAGTGTATAAACCACGTGACTAATATTAACCAGTAATATAACTCTAACCCTGGTCGTGAAATAAGAAAATGTCCATTTCATATAAACCAGCACGGAGGACTCTTCCGCTTTTTTGGAAGTCCGAGCCAATATGTAAGGCCACGGCGCTTTTTGTAACTTTTCGTCATGTAAACACCATCGTGCATTTTCTCTGTCCGCTCCCTGGCTAATTCCGGCAATCTTCTTATGCTTTCTACAATGTGGCCAATACTGCTAATATCTTCACAATGCTTGTATGAATAAAGATACCTTGATAATGTCTGTGCTCTCCATGCTATTTCTGGCTCCACGATTGTGGTCTTCCTTCATTCTTCAATGGTTTTATATGTTTACTAGCTGAAAACCCGTACTTTCCTACAGAGTACATTCAAATTAAATACAATGGTCAATGTATGCAATTGATGTAAAAAAACGAAAAAATATATTTATAAAAAAATCGTAACGGATATTTTTATAGGCAAAATAATGTAGAAGAAAATATTCAAATTAAATCTAATAGAACATACTAAAGAATATAGTGCAGTTAATGCAGTACAGTTTGAGGAACATTTATTTTACTGTATTTTAAAATTTTTTAGGATAATGTCCAATTCTCTGCCGCATTAGAAAGAAAAAAAATTGTAAATTTAATTCGTAGTTATGCACGTGACGCAAAATTAGTTTAAAGTATCACAAAAAGAAAAGAAACCACGTGATTAGCATTTAATAAATTAAATTCTAAAAATTAATCTTTAAAAATTCTCCAAAAATCAGAAAATGGAGGTAAAGATTCGAAAAAGATTTCATTTTAAAGGAATTTTTATGATTTTATATAAATTTCATAACCCTCGGATTATTATTTTAAATGCAAACTTTAAAGAATATTACAAAAACAGCTTAAAAATTTAATTTAAAAAATCTAAGAAGAATTTTTTAAAAATCTCTCTTAGTGCATCCCTACACTATAAGAAGAATCGCCATGCAAAATTTCAGCCCTTTAGGTACAGCGGTTTGGTCTGTGCGTTGTATGTCAGTCAGTCAGTTGCAGAACTGTTTTATATATATAGATTATCACCCCCCCCACACACACACACATATATATATATATATATATATATATATATATATATATATATATAATAAAATAAACAATTCTCTTAAATAAATAGCTGGGGCCAATGAATACCAGTACTTCTAGCTTCTTTCGTCACTACCTTGAGAGCTTTAACATATCATGGGCTAGATTTTCTGTTTTTCTAGCAGCATTAATGATATATTTTGCCTTGGATTCCACCTTTAAAGAAACAGACTGAATTTAACAGACAATTTCTATCAGTTAACCCCATGGGTACCGCAACACAGTGGACGAGACCGTATTAGACTTTCCATTTCTCAAAAAGAGTATAAATTTTCTCCGAATCCTGTAAAAACGGGAAAGCTCTCGATATGCAAATTTGAAAATACTAAGCACTTTTTTTTCTTTGCGAAGTAATTTCACGAAGGAATGTCATAATCTTAACGAAAAGAAAGACAAAAAAAAAGAAGGAAAAAGAACTGCAAAATTAAATTATTATCCTTTCACACCCTTTCGACGCATCAAATATTCATCAAACTCGAACAGAGAGCATCGGGCACTCTTCCTGGAACAAAATTGACATCCTAAAATAAACATGGCTCGCCCCCCCCTCCCCCCCCCCCATCCCCCATCCCACCGAAATCTTCAGATAGATGCTCTAATTTAGCTCCACAGCCAGCGTCGTTAAATAACACTGAAAGAAAAGAATTTGGAACGCGAAAAGGAGCAAATGCGCTTTTTATCGTCTTTTCATGATCGCTAATATAGGTCCGAAAATTTTTTAACTCCCCCAAGCTGGCAAACGCGCGAGCGGCGTCTCAAGCTGCCCGTTTGCTTAATTACATCCGATTATTTCCCCCTTGCTAATTAGGAATCCGAACCCGGCTTTTTGTGCAAGAGAGAGGCTCGGTTGTTTTTAACCCGTTTTCGCCCAGATCGGGAGATTGATAGGGATTTGTGTAGGGACAAACATCCTGTTCCCCGATTTCCCTCCAGGGAAGCCTCAGTAATGGAAGAAAGTTGTTCCAGAGCGTGTTGAAGAAGTGTTAAATAATTAAAGGATGTTCCACGTGTGTCAGACTGGTGTCGGAGGCATACGCTGGATTAGTATTGGTCATAAAAAGAATTGAGAAAGAAGAAAAAAAAAAGGTAGTGTTTCACAAGTGTTTGAATGGAATTTTAATTTATTCAATTTAGACCCTGAGGAAATCACTCTGAAGTTGGGGAATTATGAATGATTCAATTCAACTCAACAGATTTAAGTGGAGAAATCCTCCTAATTGTATATCACTAGAAAAGAGGTTCTGAATGAGTGAATATTAAGTACACTTAAGCATTTTATCCGAAGATTTTTTTCTATTAAATCACCTAAAAGTTGTCCAAAAGGTTAAATTATTAAGATTTTGTTAAATTGGGCTCACTTTTGGTGTTATTTGTTTAGCCAATGAATACGTGCAAGTAGTTCAGCTGTAGGCCTCGAGGTTTTTGTAAAAAGTTTTTAAACATAATGAGATTTTTTAAAAGAAGTACCCTAATTAAAAAATAGTTTAAAAAATCCTTGTTTTGAAGCATTTTTATATTGTTAACTTTTCAAAGCTATCATATTAATGTAACGGTAAATTTAAAATCAGCTCTATATATAAAAAAGAGACTGATCTCAAATACATAAACTTTAAGTTTCAAACTTTAAGTCTCAACTTTAAATGTTCTATAAAGTCCAATACCAAAATATAATAAAGCTTTTAAATGCAATATCTGGCAACAAAATTTTTATTTAGGTTATTTGTGTCTCCACTATTATGAATTACACATTTTCATAATTTTGAAATCAAAGAATAAAGCACTGCCCTCATACTGATGCCAAGAGAGTATTTTAAAAAAAGTAATATTTTATAAAAGTATTAAAAGTGTACTTCTTTTGAGGAGATATATTTTCTGAGGTAATATATTTTAACATAAGCTGCAATTTTAGTCTTCAAAGTTGTTAAATATATATTTGTTCTTTAAAATGAGTACTGAAGTGCACCTATCTGCATACTCCACCATGGTACAAGGCACTTCAAGAAAGTGGTGACCCGGGCATGATGTGAACACGCAACCTTCTGATTTGGACCTCTAGTACTGTGCTGCCCATGTTTCAATGACCAACAATATCCTTGCATATCAGGCAAATCTCAAAGTTTGGAAACTGGATGAGAATGAAGTCTATTACTCGAAGAATTGACTATTACGTCATAAGTAGGATAATGGCGTCACTCGTCAGCTGGCCGTAGTTGGTATTACGTCCATGATATGCAAGGATATTGTTGGTCATTGAAACATGGCCACCATAGTACTATTTCGAAGTATTCATTCATTACCAACAAGAATTATTGTAGATAAGACCTTCAAATATGTTTAGGTGTAACTGTATAAATTATTGAAAAAATCAATAAGAAATTTTTATTGTAAATTGAAAAATAATTTTCATAATTATATTTGTATGGTGTTCACTTGAAAAAAATCCTAATAACGAGGGACTGGTTATCGGGGCTGTAAAGTCATACTTATAGCTTATTTAAGATCACAAGCTTCAACCCCAATGAAAATATATATATAAGGAAAGAGAAGCACAGTGACTTTTTTCTGAGAACGCATGAACTATTTATTGCTTTAGCATTGCGATATTTTTGCTAAAATATTTTTCTACGATACTGATGGAATATTATAGTTTTTTCACCTTACTTGTTTCTCTAGATTTAGAGCTACATTTTGGGGCAAAAACGTGATTATAACACACTGTCTCTCCTCACAGAATATCGCTTTTGTGTAGATATTCCAATTATTGGTTGCAATAATGTCAGATCATTTTCTTGTCAGGTAACTTGAGAATGATACATTTTTTTTCTGGATAAAAACTTTTCCCAAATCACTCCTGAAATACGCAGATTTAAATCCAACCTGTAAATAAAAAACATAAATAAGTATTCTATTTTGAAACACTTAACAGATATTTTTTTCCGTCAGAATAATTCTACTTCATAAAATGATTCTTTAAAAATCCTGAAGTGTATTGCAAGAATACTGATAGAATCGATTCGTACAGTAACTGAGAAGAAAACAGGCATCAGGAGGAAAAAAACTTAAAAAATTCACTAAAAATAACTGAAAAGTAAACTCTATTCGTGATTTTCAAAAGCCAAAGAAACTTTGCTCTTCAAAAGCAGAGCAAGAGGACACCTACATATAATGACTTTTTTAACACCATATGAACTATTTTGCTTGCCTTTGCTACTATATAGAGATATTTTTGTGAAAATAATTGGTTACGATACTAAGTGATTATATTAAGGTTTTCCTTATCTTTATGCTTCACTTGTTTAGGTTCTGTATTTTCGGAAGAGGCGTAGGTCGTGACAACTGAAGCGTATAACCCTGGTGAATTGGTTAAGACTACATTCCCATAATTGGTATCATTTGGCATAAATAATAACGTATTTTTATCCCACACATATTTATAATCAATTCGCATACACAGTTTCATTTGCTCAGTTCAAAATAATAATGGTTAAGGAGGATGAAATAAAAGCTGTTGCTGTAAATAAGATCTTAAAAGACTTTAAAATTAGCCACAACAATCAAAATTCTTCGACGGTTAAAATTCTTAAGCCTCTGCGAATCGCAGAGACTTAACATACTCTATCGTCTTGACCATACGTTAAACACTGTCCTAGCAAAAATTACGCACAGGTTACTTCTGTTATATGAAACTACTAGCTGAAAACCCGAACTTCGCTACGGAGTACATTCAAATTAAATACAATGGTCAATGTATCCATTCCAATGCGGAGGCACTTGTCGCGAAGACATTCGCCTATAATTCACCGCAGTTTCGCTGACCATTTTATTATTGGGGCAGCATATAGGCAGACCAGCATTGCCCCCTAAGAAGGGACGACACGAACGGAGGTATTTTAGTGGCGCTTCGCCAGGATTCGATCTGAGCACCCTCAGCACCGAAAACCAGCGCACTGTACAACAAGGGCGCCACGGCCTTTAATGCCAAAAATATGTATATATATATTTATAATAAATACAACGATCAATGTATGCAATTAATGTAAAAAAAAACAAAAAAATATATTTATAAAAAAATCGTAAGGGATATTTTTATAGACAAAGTAATGTAGAAGAAAATATTCAAATTAAATCTAATTGAACATACTAAAGAATATAGTACAGTTAATGTAGTACAGTTTGAGGAACTTATCTTTTACTGTATTTTAATGTTTTTATAGATGTCTAATCGTCTGCCGCATTAGCAAGAAAAAATTTTTTTTGGCCATTTCGTTGTCATGCACGTGACGATAAATTAATTTGAAGTACCAGAAAAAGAAATCACGTGATCAGCATTTAATAAATTAAATTCTAAAAATTAATCTTTAAAAATTCACCAAAAATCAGAAAGTGGAGATAAAGATTCGAAAAAGATTTCATTTTAAAGGATTTTTTATGATCTTACTCGTGATATAAATTTTATAACCCCCAAATTATCATTTTAAATGCAAACTTAAAAAAAGTTAATAAAACAGCTTAAAAATTTAAATTAAAAAAATCTAAGAAGATTTTTCGAAAATCTTTCTTAGTGCACCCCTACACTATAAGAAAAATCACCATGCAAAATTTCAGCCCTTTAGGTCCAGCGGTTTGGTCTGTGTGTTGTATGTCAGTCATTCAGTCAGTCAGTCAGTTACGGAACTGTTTCATATAAATAGATTTAAGTCCTAATTAGAAATGAGCTTTAATTTCAAGCCCCGAGTTGTAATTCTTACCCTTTTGTCAACAAATTACTCCAGGGATGAGAAATTTACGCATCTAAGTGACAGTTCGCCATTATAAACCAATAAAAGTTTCGTGCACTTGTGCTTACTAGACAGTTTCTTTTTCTTCTTATTCCATAATGCAAGCGAAGGCTGGTAAGATCGATACCATGCAACTTTAAGGCTCACGCTTCACACTTCTCAGAAAGAAATATTGAACAACCCTGTTAGTACCTCTTTACTTTTGATGTGTTTTGAGAATATCTGTTTCATTTCGGGTGTTTATTTGATCTAATGATTCTTCCCCAATCGTTTTGATTGTTGGCTCCGAGGACGTAAACTAAGTTTACGGAGTCAACAATCGCATGATATTTCTCTTGATGAAAATAACTGCAAATGTTACCCAGCACTTATTTGGGAATCGATTTAGCATCGTTAAGAGGAAAGTAGTGAGTGTGTAAGCATAAATTTAACGTTTGTGTGTATGTCTATGCATGTCAGAATATTTAAGACAGAAATTAAATTTTTTTTTAAATCATCAAAAAGTTTCTTTTTTTTCTGAACCTTCTCACTTAATCTATATATATAAAACAGTTCCGTAACTGACTCACTGACATACAACGCACAGACCAAACCGCTGGACCTAAAGGGTCGAAAATTTGCATGGCGATTCTTCTTATAGTGCAGAGGTGCAGTAAGAAAGATTTTTGAAAAATTTTCCTTAGTTTTTTTTAAATTAAATTTTTAAGATCATTTTGTGACATTCTTTAAAGTTTGCATTTAAAATAATAATTTGAGGGTTATAAAATTTATATCACGAGAAAGATCATAAAAATTCCTTTAAAATGAAATCTTTTTCGAATCTTTACCTCGATTTTCTGATTTTCGGTGAATTTTTAAAGATTAATTTTTAGAATTTAATTTATTAAATGCTGATCACGTGATTACTTTTTCTGGTACTTTAAATAAATTTATTTTCTTTATAATGCAGCAGACGATTGGATATTATCCAAAAAAAAAATAAATATCCCTTCTTATTTATTATAAATATGTATATATATATATATATATATATATATATATATATATATATATATATATATATATATATATATATATATATATATATATATATATATATTTGGCATTAATTGCATACATTGACTATTAAATTTAATTTGAATGTACTCCGTAGCGAAGTGCGGGTTTTCAGCTAGTCTATATACATAAAACAGTTCCGTAACTGACTGACAGATAATGTACAGACCAAAACCGCTGGACCTAAAGGGCTGAAATTTTGCATGGTGATTCTTCTTATAGTGTAGGGGTGTACTAAGAAAGATTTTGAAAAATTCTTCTTAGATTTTTTTAAATTAAATTTTTAAGCTGTTTTTGTAACATTCTTTAAAGTTTGCATTTAAAATAATAATCTGAGGGTTATAAAATTTATATCACAAGAAAGATCGTAAAAATTCCCTTAAAATGAAATCTTTTTCGAATCTTTGTCTCCATTTTCTGATTTTTGGTGAATTTTTAAAGATTAATTTTTAGAGTTTAATTTATTAAATGCTGATCACGCGGTTTCTTTTCTTTTTGTGATATTTAACAATACGTGCATAACAACGAAATAAATTGACAAAAAAATATTTTTTTTCTTTCTAATGCGGCAGACGATTGGACATTATCCAAAAAATACAAAAATTCAGTAAAAGAATTGTTCCTCAAACTGTAATATATTAACTGTACTATATTCTTTAGTATGTTCTATTAGATTTAATTTCAATATTTTCTTCCACATTATTTTGTCTATAAAAATATCCGTTACGGTTTATTTATAAATATATTTTTGGGGTATTTTTTGGCATTAACTGCATACATTGACCGTTGTTTTTAATTTGAATGTACTCCGTAGCAAAGCACCAGTATTAATCTAATTTAAATCATAAATTCATTGAAGTCTATTAGTGGATGTGTATCAGGAAAGACAGAAATTTTTTTTTTTGCCCATAAGAAGCGTCTTTAGTTTCTAAGGTAAGTTTAAAATGCAGTAAAAAAATATCAATATGTACTGCATTATCCATCTCACTATTCTTTTATACGTTATTACTAAGATATCACAATTTTTTTCGGTAAATCATAAGATTCTGTGTAAAAACACTTAAAAAGATAATATATGATAGGGAAAAATCCATTCTTCATTAGGGATTTTACTCCCTATCTTTGGGAATCGCAATTCGAACTAAAAGAAATCCCAAACAAGCAAACCAATGATTTTCTGAAAACAAAAGTGTCGCTAGCTTTAATTAGGGCATTCACGCGGAATCAAATTCTGTTTAAGAACTACTTAGTCCTGCAGATTCATGTAAGCAAATAAAGATTTAGTAATTTTTATCCTTTACAGCTCTGAATAATGTCTTTTAAAAACAAATTAAAGTTGGGTCGTTTATTACATGTTTTCACTGCGACCGTCATTAAGTAAAAATAATGTTGCGCCATTTCGCATTCTTGTAACAAAACAAAAGAATAAAATAGTATTTCTTAAGAAAGATTCATTTGCTAAAAGAAATAATCTTTGTAGACAATTAGTGCTTCATTTGTGCATGAAAATTAAGAACTTTTTTTTCCTCGGGCCGTTTTAATGGAATTATTTTCGTTATGTTCGAAATATCCAATTTCAATATTTTTCAAGAATGCGAGATGAAAGAATAAAGTTTTGTTTAATTACAATTTTTACGGACTGAAGAAACTTTGAGTGAGAAAGTTTTATGGTGAATTTGTGAGCAATATTATTTTTATTTCTTTGCTCAGAATTTTTACTGGGGGAAAAATATACCATAAAAATATCTGACTACCCTAATTAAACTGTTTTCATATATTCCCAGTAATGATATACCTATCACTCTCTAACATTAATTAATACTTGAAAACATAAAAAGGAACATAATAAAAGGCTAAATGTATGCCTTTTCTCCGAACAAATTTTTCAGAAAAGAGATTTTGTAACCTACAAAAGAATTTCACAGTTTTCTTTCATTCAGACGAGTCTTTTGTTCCGTAATACTACATTTCGAAATTTCGCTAAAAATACATTCTATATTAGTATTAGGGATATGTAATACCAAATGCATTATTATTAGTTAGTTCATTTATTATTGGATGTTTATTTGGAAATCATCTCAATAGTATTCAGCATTAGGGAATGTCATGAAAAACGAACAGCAATTATACATAGTGCTTTACTCTACACTGCAGAGTATTCCCTTTGCTGTAGAGTCTACAACAAAGAAAATGCAGTCATACCTCGTTACTCGTCACATTTCGACGCGAAAAAAAAAATTGCTTCGGTACTCGTCACATTTCGACGCGAAAAAAAAAATATGCTTCGGTACTCGTCGCATTTCGACACGAAAAAAATGCTTCGGTACTCGTTGCATTCCGACGTGAAAAAAAATGCTTCGGTACACGTCGCATTTCGACGCCAAAAAAAAAATGCTTAGGTACTCGTCGCATTTCTACGTGAAAAAAATTTCTTCGGTACTCGTCGCATTTCGACGATAAAAAATGCTTCGTACTCGTCGCATTTCGACGCGAAAAAAAATTGCTTCGGTACTCGTCGCATTTTGACGCGAAAAAAATGCTTCGTACTCGTCGCATTTCGACGCGAAAAAAATGCTTTGGTACTCGACGCTTGCTCGGTTCTCGTCACACATGTTCAAACATGTATGAGACAAGACGGCATACCTGGATCCTGTCTCTCCGGGCGAAAAGAAAGTTCGAAATGGATTGAAATACGAAATTTTGCTCAAAATTATCATCCTGAGAATGCTCTAGCAAGCCGAAATGTGGACTCGTTTAATGATCAAGCAATGTCAGAAACATTTTGAAACGCAGGAAGAAGCAAGTTTCAATTGATAGGTTTGTTGTGGAAATCTCTAAATCTGAGTATGCAACAGGGATCGGGGGTGTTAAGAGACAGAAAAGGGAAAGAATCACTGTGTAAGTGCCTGGTGTTTTATTAGAAGGAGACTCCCCCTTCCAAGCAGTTACCCTCTCCTCCTCTACTTCGCCACTGTCCCATTAGGCCATCAACTCCTTTTAGTACGGGTTGAGCAAAGATAAATTTTATTTTGTCTTATCTAATTATTGTTTCAAATTGTCTGTCTAGCTGGAAGATTTTATATATATAAAAAAAAAAACCCCATCAATTTTAAAATTCCCGGTAAAATGTAAAATTTCTGGTTTTCAGGAACGAATTAATTCAATTTACATTAATGCTTATTGGAAAATTTATTCTGCACTCGTCGTGCCTCCTGTAACCAATAAATGATGAGTACTGAGGTACCAATCTATTTTATTTATTCGATGATAGAAAATTCTACATTCGAAAATTACAGTTACTAGTTTGTTCTATTTTTAACTATATCTCTTTGTACGGTATTCAAAGCTTTTTTTTCAAAAATGGAAGTTAAAGGAAATTGAGAACAAAACAGTTTATTCATATAACCTCCAATATTAAGAGTTTTTTCTCTTGGTATAACAGTAATAGCACTTTTATTTAAATATTTTTTATCATTATTAGTACTAAGGTGATATTGTTAAGACTTTCAAAGATATGCGTTTCTAGATTCCGTTCTAGTGCTATTTCACCAAAACTTTCAACAAAGCAATTAATTGAGAAATGCCTTGGCGATTTTTAACAGCGGGAGACAAAATGAGGATTTAATCAATAACCTGTTCGTGCATATTTGAAATCTCCAACGGAGTATTTTTTATATTTTTTCAAACATTAATTTGTTTGTCAACAACCTAAAACCGTACCTACGGTTTTTTCTACTAAACCCAATTTTCAAATTCAATCACATTTTTATTTCCTGAAGCTTTACGCAAAAAAAAAAAAAAAATGTCAAAATTACACATTATGTGTAATATGTAAAATAAATAAATAAATAAAAGGTTAGAAATTAAATATAATTTCTCTGGAAGTGTCAGATTGACTCTTAAACAAAAGATTCGATTTTTTTTCAGAACAAAAACTAAAAATCTATTTAAGTTTTATTTCAATTAAACCTTTAAATCACTTTATGTAGTTCGTTGAAAGTCTGTCTGATTACTTCCATTTTTCACAGCAAAACATTATTTTTCGATTATCCATGTTTTTGTTTTTTTTTTGTTTTTTCTGTTTGTTTTTTTGTTTTTTGTTTTTTTTTGCTTTTTTTTTGCTTTTCCGTTCTCGCACATCCGTGCCGCAATTAGCACTGATAACTGGGAGTTCATTGTTTCCTCTGTTAAATCAGCAATATATCCCAAAATAAGTGACACTAAGCCAAATCAATACGGCATATGAAAGATTCTATCCTCATTTTAAAGACATTATCGGGAGAAAATAAACACCATGTTTGAAAAAGTTGCCAGATTTAAAATAGTTGTATTTTCTAAGCCTTTTTTAAAATTAATCCATGGGAAATCAAATGAGGAACAAGCATTACTTACAATACAAAAATAATGTACGATAAAAATAACAGGAACTGTCAGTTGATACTACTGACAGCTAGTTACTATCTCAAGTGTTATTTCTTTTAACTTTAAGCAGAAAGTTAAGATGATATAAAGCCCTCCCCCCCCCCTAAAAAAAATTTAAAAAAAAAAACCATAGAATTTTTTTGAAAATTCTCAAGATTTATTCACTTGGATCTGGAAATATTCCTCATAGTTTTATGTATGTGAAATATAAATACTTCTATATAGGTACCACAACAATATATATCTGAAGGGAATTTGTCCTTTGTTCTTTCCGTGCACTCCCAAAATTATTCCTCAGTTCAGTAAGTGACAACTTGTCCTGTTTCAGTTGGGACAAAACAATATTATTGGTCTTTCTCCAAACAGAGAAAGCTAATTTCTAATTTCTTGATTTTATTTGAGAGCTTCAGGGTGTCCGGGACACATTTGAAAATTTTTTTATTTGTTGAGTTAAAGTTTTGAATTTTTTTTTATGATGGTTAACCGTATAATTTGTAAAGAAAATCACATCATAAAACTTCTCATAAAGTTTTTAAAAATTTTTTAATTTAAATTTTTTTAAAAAGTGGGTAATTTAAAATTGCTATAATTCGAAATATTATTTGTCTAATTTCAAAATTTTTTCATTTAATTAAACAGTTTTATTTTTGATTCATCATTTTTTAAATATTAATTTTAAAAGATTTTAAATATTTAGAGTAATTTTTTTTAAATGTAACTTATTTTTAAAAAGTCATAAATTCAAAAGTAAATATTTTTTTTAATTTGCTGAATCATAATTAAAGTAAAATAATTGAAAAAGACATGTTCCAAGTTTGAACCATTTATCTTTAACGGTTCTTGACTTATATCAATTTAAAGACTAGAAATGGAGAAAAAAAACCATCATGCAGAAAAACGCATTTAAAGGTTTAACCAAAGATTGGCTGCTTTTTGAATGTTGCAAAAAACAAATTACTATCTTCTGTTCTAATTAAGATAGAAACATGATTTAAACGTCATTTTAAGCGGAAAAGAACACAACATTTTTTAGTGCAATAAAAATTTTTTCGAACATTTGAAGAATTTTGTGACGTGGACCCCCTTAAGCAGTTGCAGTGTTTCTAACGTTGTGTTGACAAATATTGTACGATTAATAGTTGAAACAAAAAGAAGTGCCTTCACATTTAATTTTGCCTATTTCTGTTTATTAACATTGTTTCGTAAGTATCAGATTTCTTAATATTCTAAAATGGCGGCAATAAACTGTTACTAGTTTGCAAAAAAATTCAATTATGCTTATTTTGAATTATTCTGGAATGTGCCACTTGAAATGACCCATTACGTAAGCTTGCAGGATAAATTCCTCTATCACTATTAGGAATAATTAAATCCGTTTTAGAAGAATATTAAATAACTTTATACCATTAGTTAATCCGAATGTATAATTTTAAAAGTTAAGTCAAATAACTTACATTCGCCACTAAAGGTAAACTAATGTAATCGAATTCGAGGGATTCGAAAGCATAGGAGACCGTATGTCTCAAGATTTCTGTGTTATTTGTCTATTATTCCTCGGTTAAGAAGGTGGGCTTTCCTGAATATTATGAAGATTTGTTAAGATTCGTTATTACCTGAATATTGAATCTTAACAATATATGCAAGGTCTTTTCTAGATACAACCTTGAGCAGGAATGCTAGCCAAAATTCAGGAGTCTCCCCCCCCCCCCAAACTCCCTAAAAAAAAGAAATAAATGCATTTTACTATTGCTGAAATGGAAATTAAATTCCTAAATGAACGAAATGTATGAAAATATGGAAGAACAGAAAACATAAATAGATTATTGTTCAATTTCATTCTGGGATTGCACTTCGCCTTAATTTTTCAAAATTCTCTGACTACTCTATTCTTGCTACTCTGTTTCTAAAATGACAAGAAACGATATTTCATTTAAAGAAGTTCGGTATTGATTATGTTATATATATATAGTCGAATCCCATTATAGCGAACCCGGTATATAACGAACTCACGGATATAAGGAACGAAAATTTTGGTCCCGCCGTTTTCCTATTGTACGTAATTTAATTAGTATTGTGTCAGTTTAATGTAATCAATTTTAGTCGATTTAATTCATTAATGATCATTTTTAATAAATTTTATTATTCTTTCAATACATCATTATTGAATACACATTGCAACTAATGAGTTATACATTTTGCGAACTCTAGCAGTTTTCTTAACGGTTCGGATAAAGCGAACAAAACCTTTGGTCCCTTGAAGTTCGTTATAAAGGGATTCGACTGTATATATATATATATATATATATATATATATATATATATATATATATATATATATATATATATAATATGTGTGTATGTATGTATGTAAAAAGGAAACAGAGGTCTCTGTATTCGTCTAGGCAAGAATAGTAAAAGTTAATTTTTATTCAAAAATATGTAAATTTTTAACTTTTGCTAAAAATTCTCTGTATCACTCCGCTAAATGTACATAAAAGTAAACGAAAAATCTGTTTACTGTTACTTCAGCCAGAAATAGCTCTAGATTGCTCTTTTCCAAAAATAATGTTCCGTTGCATAAAACTGCCAGTGGTATACAAAGCTACTTGTTAGATTTCTCTTTGTATATAACATGCTTCTTTTTTTTAAAGTTTATATAATTCGGAAAGTCTGGATTCAAGGTGTTTCTTTATTACAGAGTCTCCCTCAATCACCTCTAAAAATTTCTTTTGTTTCTCTGACCTACATAATGAAATCCATTTTAATCAAATAGTAACCAAACATATCAAATTCTTCTATCAATCTTTTTTTTTCTCTCCCTTGAAAAAAAAAAGGGGGGGGGGGAGGGTTGCAATTTCAAAGCCTCGCAGCACCATCATCTGCAGTCTCGGTGTACAGCTGTAACCGTTTTGACTGTTCCACTTTGTACAGCAAATCCACGTAAATTTAATTTGACTCACGAACACAAAAGAACAGTAACTTAATATGCGACCCCTCTCACGCACAACCAATCCGTGAACAAGTCACATGGAAAGGCGAAATAATCCATCGTCATCGATGACTTAGCGACTAATTACACTTCAGAACGAAAAAGCTGGCCCAATCAAATTGGAAACACGATCGTACGGAATTCCTCGCCCGCCAGACACATAAATAATAGCAGAATAAAACACTTTTTGCATTAAAAAACTCCATACATCATTGGGAGGAGAGAAAAAAAAAGAAACCTCGCCGCATCATCTGGCTTCTCTATCAAAAAGTGGGTGGTTACCAGAACATCAATTCTATCGGGAGAAATGCTTTTACGAATACTTCTGACCAATGGGATGCTAGAAGCAGATCGTGCCAGGTGGGCTGGAGGGGGGTAATTCGAAACCCGAAATTAAGTCGGCCCCCGTATCAGAAACACATGATGGATTCCATTCGACCGAAGTTGGGGAATAGGAACAGACAAATGGAGCTTCTTGGTGGCTCGGAAAATTCCCTACGGTTTCGGCCAAGATTTCTTTCTTAGATAACATTCGGACTAAAAATCAAAGAACCACGTCGATAGAACATTTAATCGATATCTAAAATATTATGATATATACACGCCTTAATTCACATTAAATTATGTTGAAAATGAAATAGGTCTAATAAAAAAGATATACCTGCGTAATCTAGCAACTAAAATAATACAGGATTTAATTATATTTAAATGCACACCAAGAACCAATGTGTTATTGATTAAATTAATTATTTTTCCCCCTGTTAAGGCTGCTGTGTACTAACCCTATTGAATTCAGTCACCTCAATGTTAACCTATGGAGAAAATTTGTGCAAGTATTGCCAACATTTTTTAGAAAAATTGTACTCCGTAATACAGAAAGAAATTTTACACCTTGGGGCATTTTTCGTTAAAAAAAAAATACAAATAATATTTTAAAATTTAAATTATTCGTAGAAAAATCTGGTATAGTGTGTATTAAACGCTCCTAAATTCATTTGGGGGACGAAATTTATAAAATGGATCCATTTTCAAGGTGCAGAAAAGTACAGGCTATCTAAAAATATCATTTTTATTGGATTATCAGCATTTATGTAGCTGTAAATACTAGACAAATTTTCCCCATAGATTTACACTGAGGTTAGAGAATCCAATAGAGTCTCCAACGTTGCGAAGGCATTGCTTTATTGTTTATTTTATTGCAAATTTTGGCGAACTTGGAATAGGCAGAATCACAAGTCTGACCAACAGTACCTTAGTGATAAAAATGCATTATCAGTCAGTAACGATAACCACATAACTAAAATAAAAGGAAAATATTGTTTACTGAAAATAAACGAGTTTTCAGAAAAAATATTTTTCCCCGTAAATGTTTCTAAATGCTATTATGCCGGTTTTAATTTTCCCGTTGGTCAAAATTGTTAAAAAACTTTCAGCAATGGAAATCTTATTTTTAATGACTTTATTGTGAAATGCATCTGTAAAAACATTTATGTAGAAATTGAATGCCTTGTGATTTCTGCATCGAATATTATCGTCTAAATAGATGATGTACATTGTGAAGTCTGTACTTGTAAAAAAAAATATATATATATATATATATATATATATATATATATATATATATATATATATATATATATATAACGACAGCAATGAAGAATTATTTAACAAATAATAAAGAAGTAAAAATAAATGCATTGAATGTATGGTTTATAGTAGAAGTAATGATGAAAATAGTAACACAAAGTTGGAGAAAAAAATTGCATTTTTTTAACTTACAAAGTATCAAAATTACGTACTCTGCAATGCAAAATATAATTTTTTTTTTTGTATGTACCACGATCCAGCTGTTCAGATTCACTTCAAACTTTGCAACGCGAAATTAGCAGTGTAAGTATTTTTAATAACAAAATTAAATAATTAGTGACCTACAGTGAAAGCAAATTAGTCATTAATAACTTTGAAGAAATAATAATTAATGATAGTTTCCAATAGTAACATTAATGTAATTACGATAAAGACGTGATTAATAATTTAAGTATGCTCCAAATACTTTCTTATGTATATAAATATACGTGATGTTCAAGAGTGTTCATGATACTTAAAGGATAACTGTACCAGGACAACATTTCTTCCTACATTTCTTCCCTTGGTATTTTTTTTCGAAAAAATTTCCACTTCAAAAATTTTCATGTATTTAGGATGCACTTGTTGTTCACTAATGACTCAAATTTTCACAGACGTTAATAATTTGGAATTTTTCCTGTTAATTTGAAATTTTAATTAACCAACTCCTATAAGAAGGGAAAATTTGATTTCCCTTGCTTTCTTATCAAGTAAAGCTAATAAACTGACCTTTTTTATTAACTTCTCTGCGGAGTACTTTCGAATCTGGGTACATAATATCTGCAGCTGTGATTGACATCATTGAATTCAACCAGCGTATCTCTTATGCTCTAACGCTACTTTCGGATTTAAAAAAAAAAAAAAAAAAAATTACCAATGGTATTTGTCTGTTTGCTGCCATTATTGTAAATGGTTTTCATTTCACTCTAATTTGTGGTTATGTGTGAAACAAACGTAGCGATGTCGCCTCGTTATCCGAATTTCAGCACCAGGGACAGCGAAAATCCCTAAAGTTAGGGAATTCCGATCAGTAGGTTACCAGTGGAATGACGAGAAGAAACTTAACAGAGAGGCAGAGGGGCGTGGGGAATGAATATTATTTAGGCTATGAGAAAGATTACATCGCGCCTTAGGGGAAAAGGAGGGGGGTTACGGAACACGAGAAGGAATGAACAGATAAGATTCGAGAAGAGAACTTCCAAAAGGTGGGGGGGGGGGAATGGAGATTTCTGGCCGAGTGAATATAAGGTTATCAACTGCGTCTGATGGCTTACACCACTGAAAGCGATCCTAGATAGGGGAGGGACAAACTTGGCCGTGTGGGGAAAGAAATATTAATAGCTCTCAACCTTTGGTCTGTTAATGATCCTTGTTATGAGAAGATTTTGCGGGAATTTGTTTTTATTTGCTTCGTTTCATTTTGGTTTGAATGATTGACGAACTTTAGCGTTTTATCTTTTTTTATGCGACGTACACGCCGTTTGTGGTTGCCTTAAACAGAATTATTGTTGTCCAACCGTTTAGAGGGGAATTTGAAGGGTATTATTCGCTTAAATTGCGTGTTTCTGTGAAAGCTCTGTTTGTATTATTCTCGGGGGATTTGCTTAAGAATTTTTATGGTCGTACCGTAATGTTTGGAAATAGAACGTTTATATTTATGTGTTGCCTTAAACAGAATTATTGTTGTTCAACCGATTAGTGAGCCATTTGAAGAGTATTATTAGCTTAAATTGCGTGTTTCTGTTAAAGCTCTGTTTGTATTATTCTCGGATGATTTATTTAAGAATTTTTATAGTCTTACATAAATATCTGGAAATGTAACGTTTATATTTATGTGTTGCTTTAAACAAAATTATTGCTGTCCAACCGATTACAGGAGAATTTGAAGAGTATTAATCGCTTAAATTGCGTGTTTCTGTTAAAGCTCTGTTTGTATAATTCTCAGATGATTTATTTAAGAATTTTTATAGTCTTACCTAAATATCTGGAAATGTAACGTTTATATTTATATATTGCCTTAAACAGAATTATTGTTTTCCGACCTTTTAGAGGGCCATTTGAAGAGTATTATTCTCTTCAATTGCGCGTTTTATAAAAACTCTGTTTGTACCATTCTCGAGTGATTTATTTAAGAATTTTCATAGTCGTACCTAAATATAACGTTTATATTTATGTTTTACCTTAAACAGAATTATTATTGTTTTCCAACCGTTTAGACGGCTGATTGAAGAGTATTATCCGCTTAAATTTCGTGTTTCTGTAAAAGCCCTGTTTGTATCATTCTCGGATGATTTATTGAAAAATTTTTAGTCGCACCTAAATATTCAGAAATATAACGCTTGCATTTATGTGTTGCCTTAAACAGAATCATGGTCGTCCAACCATTTAGAAGGGAATTAGAAGTGTGTTATTCGCTAAAATTGCGTGTTTCTGTGAAACCTGTGTTTATAATATTCTCAGAGAATTTATTTAAGGATATTTACAGTCGTACATGCTTATTTGGATATATAACATTTTTATGTATGAAGGAGATTTTTTTTGTATAAATTTTCTTGTAAACATTAAACCGCCACCTAAAGATATGGGACGAAATTTGTTCTAGAAATAGATCTATCTAGCTCTGCTACTGTGTTTACCTTTCCGCTTTTAATTTCGGTTTATTGGTGATAGTTCAAATCAGTAAGGATAACAACTACTTTTGGTAATAATTTATAAGCTATTCGAGAATCCATAAAGTAGAATTTCCATTCACATTTTAAGTAATTTTTCACGGAGCATAAAAGCAAAAGGTTATGCTTTAAATAGTAATTCTTTCATAAATTTCGTATATACGTTATTCATACTTTAATTTATATGTCTGTGTGAAAAATTATACATTTCCCTATACACATAGCATAATCATATACATGCAGTTCTTACAGTATTTAAATATAGGCCGAGTGTAACAGTAACCTGAAAGAGAAGATTCAATTTCATATTTCCCTTCCATACAGCAGTAAAACATACAGTAGCTTGCAGTACCTGGGTGATAGTGAAAAATGCGCTTTATAGGGCTCTCTGTTTCGACTTTAATGCAGATAATTAAAAAGTGGTTTGTGGAATTTGGAACTCTATCATTTATCAAAAAAGTTAGAAACTAATACAATAGTTATCATTATTTCTCCAAAGTTTACATCTTCCTTTGAATTTAATTAATTGGTTTCATGTGTAAAATTTCAGTCACTAAGATCAGGTCTGTTGTGTTAATGAAAGGAAATTAAACTGTGGTTACAAGAGGAAAAGTCGGAATCATGCGCACGCGCGCACACAAACACACGCACACACACACACACACACACACACACACACACACACACACACACACATATATATATATATATATATATATATATATATATATATATATATAGGCTGTTTACTGCAAAAAGTAGCAGAGTCAACAAAGGTGTTATGGGGGAAATCGCATTTGAATGTTCTACATATCTTGAAAAATCTGGTTTTGAATATTTCTTTCTTATTAAATTGGGTCTTTTTACCTGATTATGACCTGGGACAATTATTTCAATAAAATAATGGCATTTTTTAAAGTACTAAGTCATCTTAACTCACTAAAATATTTTTGATTTGATTAGTTTTTTCTGTATAACAACGATACACACACACACAGATCAGATATATATATATATATATATATATATATATATATATATATATATATATATATATATATATATATATATATATATATATATATATCTGTGTGTGTGTGTGTGTGTGTAAAGGAGTGAGGGAGGGAGCTAGAAAAAAACCTCATACAAATTGATTCTTATAGCTTCCTTTTTAACTTCGGAAAATAAGTTAAGGATATTTACCGGTTAATCCCTAGTAGAATAAAATTAAGACAAACTTAAATGCACGAAGACGCTAATACTTTAAAATCAAATACGGTATGAATCCTGCATTTTTCTGAATTTACTGGAAATGAAACGTTTTTAGATTTTACAAAAAAAGGGTTACATTTCAAGATATTTTTGTACAGTTTCTGCCTATATCTATTTAGTACTTTATGAGATACTAGCTCAATACCCATGCTTCGATACGGAGTACATTCAAATTAAAGACAACGGTCAATGTATGCAGTTAATGCCAAAAAAAAATATATTTATAAAAAAATCGTAACGGATAATTTTAGACAAAATAATGCAGAAGAAAATATTCAAATTAAATCTAATAGAACATACTAAAGAATGTAGTACAGTTAATATAGTACAGTTTGAGGAACATTTCTTTTACTGTATTTCAATATTTTTTTGGATAATGTCCAATTGTCAGCCGCATTAGAAAGAAAAAAAATATTTTTTTGTCAATTTATTTCGTTGTTATGCACGTGACGCAAAATTAATTTAAAGTATCACAAAAAGAAAAGAAACCACGTGATCTGCATTTTATAAATTAAATTATAAAAATTAATCTTTAAAAATTCACCAAAAATCAGAAAATGGAAGTAAAGATTCGAAAAAGATTTCATTTTAAAGGAATATTTATGATCTTTCCTGTGATATAAATTTTATAAACCTCAGATTATTATTTGAAATGAAAACTTTAAAAAAATTACTAAAACAGCTTAAAAATTTAATTTTAAAATATCTAAGAAGAATTTTCCAAAAATCTTTCTTAGTGCACCCCTACACTATAAGAAGAATCGTCATGCAAAATTTCAACCCTTTAGGTCCAGCATTTTGTCTGTGCGTTATCTGTCAGTCAGTCAGTTACGGAATTGTTTTATATATATATATATATAGATGACCATTTCCATGTGCTATAATTTTTGTGTGCACTTTCATAAATCTACCCAATAAATACCTTCTTGTCAACCTGTGATATTTACAAGGATGAACTTTTATTTAGATTTGCATCTCCTGGAGTCTCCATGTTAATTGTAATTCTACTTATTAATGTAACTTAAAATTTACTTCAGCCCAATTTGCATGGAATTAAGTCCTAAGTTACTTTCAGAGGCGACAGTTTTTTAATTATTATTTATTATTTATATTTATTTTTATTTTTATTTATTTTTTAACTGTATCTTGATGAATAAAAAGAAATCTTTATGGTGAATAGCTTAAGTTTTTTAAAGATTATTTAAGCATTTTACGTATTTTTTTTAAGGAAAACGTAAAACGTAAAGCATGTGAAAACTACCATTTAATTTCAAGTTTCAAGTATAAATAATAAAAAACTACGCTTTTAAAGACTATATCTTTAAATTTTTTAATAAGCATGCAGCACTGTCTGGGGTTTTTTGCAATCTATTTATGACAACAGGCATTTTTTTCGTCTCATAAATTATAACATTCACTAGAATTACCGAAAGTCGACCGCTATGCATTTAATCAATGCAATTTTTTAATACAAAACAATGAGCGATAGGAAAAAAAATTAAATTTTGTTCAGTTTGGAAAGAATACATCATTATTCTTATGAAACACGAAAAAAAATCGTTAAAAACTGGTATCATTAAATAATTACATGATTCGCGTTATACTTAACTTGTTCTTTAATAAACTACAAAAACACGTTCAAGCAGTCCTTCCATTTAAAAAAAAATATCCAAAGACAGCCTTGATTTATAGAGTATTTGATGCCCGTAAAATAATATTTTATGAGTTTAAGTTGAGATTTTGTTTCAAATTATTCACGCATTGGTTTGATTTATTGCAAGCAAAGGCTGCTTCAGGCCAGAAGTTCCTTTTTTTTGCGTGCAATCATTAATTTTAGTTTGAATAACACGATTCTACTAATAAAAAAGCAGCACAATACCATTAGGAAAAGTGGGTGCATCAAAATGTTTGGTTGTTAATGTGCCTTATCCAGCAATGATCTAAGTTTAATAGTAATAAATGAATAGGTAACAGGTCAATATACGAAAAGTTTTCATTAGAGAAATGGGTGTTTAACAATTACGAATGGGAAACATTTTTTCCCCGCTCCTTTTTAAGTCCCTTTGATTAAGAATGTTTTAATTCACTGTTTTTAAGCATTTTTTGTAACGTGGTGAAGTATTTTATGTTATTGCAAAGAATGATAATGAAAAATTATGGCCTGTGTGCTAAGAAGAAGTAAGGATAATGTAAAGAGCCCAAATTTAAGCTGAATTTTTAACTGCTTTTGTACTAATTAAAGTGACTTAGAACAAAATGAATTCATATAACTTAAATACACCTATACCTCGCTATACGGCCGTTCTTTATACGGCATTTCGATATAACGGTCTTTTTTAATTATGGCACTTTTTCGATTTACGGCCCACAATGTTTCGTTATACGGCCACAACAGCGAAATGTGATGATGGCAGCATATTACAGTTTAGTGATTCTTCATGTTAATGTTCGTCATCACATTAAAGCAGTTTTTAAGCATTTTATTTTATGTTTTTATTATATGTATACATATGCGCATATGATTTCTTTTCTTTCTTTTTTATGTGTTTATTTTTTGAATTCCTGTTTATTATTACTTTGTTTTGTACTTTTATTTTTATGTAAGAAATTTTATAGGAAATAAAAAGTATAAAATGGTTTATGAACTAAAAACTATTTTATTTATAAAAAAATTGGAACAGATCCAATTAAATTTGAATGGGTTTGTATCAAAATAATTGGTTCGTTATATGGCTTTTCGCTTTGCGGACAACTTTTCCGGAACTTATCTAGGCCGTAAAGCGAGGTATGGATGTATTGAACTCATATTTTCAAAACTAAAATTGAAAAACTTTTATATTTCTGCAAAGCCATCTTTTATTTTTAAACGAACTTAAAATTGTTTCCTTCAACTAGACTTTTCTTGGATGTAATCTATATATATAAAACAGTTCCGTAACTGACTCATTCATTCACTGACTGACTGACTGACTGACATACAACGCACAGACCAAACCGCTGGACCTAAAGGGCTGAAATTTTGCATGGCGATTCTTCTAATAGTGTAGGGGTGCACTAAGAAAGATTTTTCAAAAATTCTTCTTAGATTTTTTAAAATTAAATTTTTAAGCTGTTTTTTAAACTTTTTTTGCGTTTGCATTTAAAATAATACATTGAGGGTTATAAAATTTATATCACGAGAAAGATCATAAAAATTCCTTCAAAATGAAATTTTTTTCGAATTTTTACCTCCATTTCCTGATTTTTGGTGAATTTTTAAAGATTAATTTTTAGAATTTAATTTATGAAATGCTGATCACGTGATTTCTTTTTCTGGTACTTTCAATAAATTTATCGTCACGTGCGTAACAACTAAATAGACAAAAAAATACTTTTTTTCCCTTGCTAATACGGCAGACGATTGGACATTATCCAAAAAAATATTGAAATACAATAAAAGATATTATGTAGTATATTCTTTTGTAGGCATTAATTGCATACATTGACCGCTGTATTTAATTTGAATGTACTCCGTAGCGAAGCGCGGGTTTTCAGCTAGTACGTTTATATAAATCTATGGTGCCCGGTATAAAAGGCTTAAGTCAAAAACAGCGATTTAAATATACCAAGTCATTGGCTTTTATACCAGTCGCAGAAATATAATTTCGACTTGAGTCTTTTGTACAAAGAAATGTACTTTTGTACACAAAATTGATAGATTCAAACCGTTTATACAAGTTAAAAGATTTTTTTATCAATAAAAACAAATATCTAAAAATCACTTTTTTTTCACTTAAGCCCTTTATACCGGGCACCATAGAAATAATGTTAGCGAATATCACTAGACATTATAATACTACACAAAATACACAAATGCAAAATACAAATACACAGTTGTTAAATATTGTTCAAAAGCAATAAATAGGTAACTAAAGGACTAAGATAAATCGACATAATTTTAGCTTAAAAAAACATTTAATTCTGCTTTTGATGTCAAAATAGTTTTATTCCTAATTTTTTCCCTGCGTGGAAAATTTGAAATATTCTCTTTAAAAACAAAAAATTTACAAACGAAAACTTTTTATTCAACAAAAAAGTACCACTAATTTAAATAAAGTTTTAATTTGCTTAACAATTTTTTTGTAAATTTCAGGTTCTTTTACATATACCCAGGAACTATCGAAAATTAATATATGATTTTCTACATACAGAATGGCTTTCTAAGCGCCTTTTTCTGTAACCGTGCAGGTTTTTTACAATACCATAACCATAATTTCATTTCAATAATATAAAAATTTACAAACGAAAATTTTTTATTCAACAAAAAATTACCACTAATTTAAATAAAGTTTTAATCTGCTTAACAATTTTTTTTAAATTTCAGGTTTTCATATACTCAGGAACTATCGAAAAGCAATATATGATTTTCTACAAACAGAATTGCTTTCTAAAAGCCTTTTTCTCTAACTGTGGAGGTTTTTTTTATAATACCATATCCATAATTCTATTTCAATAAAATAAAAATTTACAAACGAAAACTTTTTATTCAACAAAAAATTACTACTAATTTAAATAAAGTTTTGATTTGCTTAACAACTTTTTTTAAATTTCAGGTTATTTTTCATGTACTCAGAAACTATCGAAAATTAATATATGATTTTCTACATGCAGAATGGCTTTCTAAACGCCTTTTTCTGTGACTGTGCAGATTTTTTACAATACCATAACCATAATTTCATTTTAATAATATAAAAATTTACAAACGAAAACTTTTTATTCAACAAAAAATTACCACTAATTTAAACAAAGTTTTAATTTGCTTAGCAATTTTTTTGTAAATATCAGGTTATTTTTCGCATACCCAGGAACTATTGAAAGTTAAAATATGATTTTCTACATGCAGAATTGCTTTCTAAAAGCCTTTTCGTGTAAGTTTTTTTCAATACAACAAACCAAAAATTCCAGAAATGTCATTGCAAAAGAGCATGATCAGTTTAACTGTTTATATTTGTATATTACCCATTTTGTTCTTGTTATTTAATCTCATCAAGAGTGGTATAACAAATTGATGGTACCTAATCTAGAATTTTTGTCCCACACGCTCGATCATACCGATAAATCAAATCCATCTTGTGAGCATTTTCGGAAGATAGCTTCCTAGTAAAACACACAGATGTTATGGATGTTATGTAAAATTATGTTTTTATTTAACATTATTATCCACATTAAATATTCATAATTTTGATTTAAACATCTACACTGCGTCTAAGAATAAGGGTTATGTCATTTCCGTTTAGATTAAATTTTTAAAATTAATTTTGACTGCTTTCAGGCAATTGTGCAAAATAAATACGGGATTTAGAACTACCATGCGTATCAGTATAATAAATCCTCAAAAGGTAGGAAAGATGTTAGATTTATGGCGTAAAAAATTAAATTAAAATTATTGATCATTTTGTCTTCCAAAAAATTTGATTCAAAATAAGAAGGAAACCTATCACGGAAAATTTTCATGTTTGGAAAAAAAAACGAAATTCAAGAAAAAAAATTGCTGCTTAAAAACTTATTGTATTAGAACACAGGCCCACTGTGTGGAAGCTCCCGACACTAACCAAAATACCATGTGGACAGCCTGACCTCAGAAATTAACCAGTTGGCCTCTCACCTGCTGTGCATAAAAACTTCGATGATTTTGTTTAATTAACACTAAATTCCAAGAGTCATATTTACACAATTAAATGTTGAAATCTGAGCGTTGATCTGTATTTTGTTAAAAAGAAAGAAATTGATAAAAATTTAATATGCTGATGAAAGTTCCTGGTGTATGAATAGTTTGCGTTTAAACCGTCAATTTTGACTATCCTTAATCCTTTATTTATGCATATGTATACGGATTCATAACGTAAGTAGTTCAAATTATGGTTTTCTAAGACCAAAGATTTGTTAGGCTGAGAGGCTTGTAATCTTGCTTGTGCGAAGTGTGTGATCTATCTGATTTTCAATTCGACAAAACATTCAGAGTGAACATATCTAATGACCAGAAAAGTACTATGATAGAGTAATTTTAAATAGATAAAAGAAGCATTGAAAAACAAACTTAACTTCAGTCTTCAAGTGTGGATGATATAAAAGAATTGGAGGGAGCTTATGTCTGAGAGTTTGCTGGAAACTTCATCTAATCATATGGCCCGGATTTAGTTTGAACGAGAGTAAGGTAATGACAATGAATTGTTTAAGCTAGATCGCTTCGTCCCTTGTTAATAATGTCTCAGATCGGCATTGTGTAAACCTATTTATGACATTATTGGACACTTAGCCCATGGATCAGAATTAAAGAAACGGAACTTTTTAATTTTAATATGGCATTCGTACGGCCCAGGTAAAAAAATAAAGATATTTTAAGAGAATGATTCTAAGAAAATGAAGTGCTGTTATTACCCACACTTGTGTATATATGTCCACAGTTGCAATCTCAATTCCGAACTCTTAACCATCATCCATTTAGAGGCTGAATTGGATCAACAAATAAAAAATATTCCAACTTGTCCTACGTTCAAGGCATCTGTGGCAACTTCCTTACATGAAGAATGGGAAGGAATTCTTGCAGATATTTAACAGAAAATCGTGAAGAGTATGCCACTGATGATTGCGGCTGCCTTTAAGGTCATAAATGGCCTTCATCTTTTTCAAAAAGCTTTTAAAAATACGTTGAGCAAACTAACAGTTTCCGCATCATAATGAACTTTCTGTTCAATCCACATCTGCTCATCGCAAGTGCTTTTACCGCTTTCCAAACTACTACATTCTTCCCAAAACCACGAAAACAAGCAGAGCTTACTAACAAATAGCCCTATTCCCTTAAGCCAAATTTTCAAACAACTATCATTTGCACCCTCGAAATCGGTGCGGTCAGCACCAAAGGGATGCTTATCCCGCCACTGAGTGCAGTAAACGATGACCCGCCGCTTGACCTGTAACCCCCGGTGATGAACTGCACCCCTCAAGGGGGAACCTCCCCATTCCCAACTGTTAAAAAAGGATACTTTATACGGATGGAGGAGGTTCCGTAAAATAGAGAAAAAACGGATACATCATTTTTTAGTTTTTATCAGGGTGAGTCTAAACCACAGGTTTTCGATGAATTCGAACGGACTTTTTTTATTTTTTCTCGAGAATCGTAAACAAGTATTATTTTTTCTTGTTTAATTCATTCGGCTTAAGTTCTTTCGGAAACAGTGGGCTTGATTAATTTATACTTTTGTAGAGTGTTGATTAATTGTTTTTGAGCGATACAATCAGTGCCCGAGGACCTATAGTGGCGTCAGTAATTATAAGATCAAAATTAATTGTGGGTGTGAGCATTGCATTTTTAAGATTCTTGCTCTAAACTTTTGTGAGCGTATAAGAGACTTTATCACACGTCTGCACAATATTTTTAACGGTATGTGTCTGTTCTGCATATTTATTACTTCAGTGCGTTCTAATATTAGTAGACGGTGAGGTCAATATCTTCCGGGAGTCACACGCATAATTATTCTTTTGACCTTGGATGGTACCCACGATCTTTGACATATATTGGAACCAATTACTGGACTCTACATACGTTTTATGATCGAGAGAGGCATTTAAGAGAAGGTTGAAATAGGCCGTTCAGGTGTCCGATTTGAAAGTAATTCTCTTTCATGCAGTTCTCTCGCAAACGTATATATGATTCTAGGTTTCAGGATCTGAACAGGGCCCGATTTAGAAAATTCTTGACTATAGGCACAACTCGCGATGGGGGTCCCCTAACACTGATGTGTCCGTAAAATTTCTAAAATTGACACAGAAAAAAAATAATCATGAATCATTGTGAAAGTACCATTTTTTCTTTTTTTTCTTTTAAAATAACAAATTTAAAATAAAAAAATTTCTCGAATTAAAATAAAATCTTGAATTTAAAATAAAATTTTGGGGGGCCCCTAGGCCCGGATCTACCAGGCCAAATGGAAAATCAGGGCCTGGATCCGAACGAGCGACGTATATAGGAAAAGTCTCAGACATCCCCCCCCTCACACACACACAAACTTATATTCATCATATATTACCACTATGTATTCATCTCAGAAATAGCCATTAAAATTTCTGTCAGAAATTGCTGGTTTACCTAAAAAAAATTCTGCATAGTTACTGATTCGAACTATACTCATGAAACTTTTTCTGGACATGACTCTATAATGTCAATTTTTTTCCAATATTTTATAAGTCAATTTTTTTACAATTTTTTATAAATCAGATTAATTCTTATAAATGCATTAAATGAGAAATTTAAGTATTAATAATAACAAAAAAAAATTTATTAGCAAACAACCAACCAATAGATCACTAAACACTGCTAAGACCTCCTAACAAGAAAAAATGGTCTGTGGCTGATGCATGAAACCATTAGGGATTCATATTGTCAACGTTTATTTATAAACCTCTTCCTTTAGGCCATCATCTTTTATATTCTTTTCAAATTTATGCTGATCGTGCGCGAACTTATTATAGTTAGCACCGCTATATGTCAAAGGTCAGTTGCTTCGTGATGCGGGATTGGCAGTTAATGATTTTTACCATTATGGTTAATTTCTAACTGTGGCAAACATCTTTCATATGGAAAATTCATATAGCCCGTGTATCCATAAGATGACAATAAAACACCTAATAGTCGTTGTAAGCCTACAAACGCAAAAGGCCTGCACGGCATTTACAGTGCATCTCCCTCAAGTATTAAATTCAGGCTGAAAAAAGTTATTCATGACGTCAGCTGACGACTACAGCTGAAGGGAGCAAGAAATTATTACCAATTACGTTAATCACTAGAATAAAGTGTGATGGAAAGATACATTATCTATATATATAAAACAGTTCCGTAACTGACTGACTGACTGACTGACAGATCACGCCCAGACCAAACCGCTGGACCTAAAGGGCTGAAATTTTGCATCGCGATTCTTCTTATAGTGTAGGGGTGCACTAAGAAAGATTTTTGAAAAATTCTTATTTTTTAAAATTAAATTTTTAAGCTGATTTGTAGCTTTTTTCAAGTTTGCAATTAAAATAATAATCTGAGAGTTATAAAATTTATATCACGAGAAAGATCATAAGAATTCCTTTAGAATGAAATCTTTTTCGAATTTTTACCTCTATTTTCTGATTTTTGGTGAATTTTTAAAGATCAATTTTTAGAATTTAATTTATTAAATGCTGATCACGTGGTTTCTTTTCTTTTTGTGATACTTTGAACTAATTTTGCGTCACGTTCATAACAACGAAATAGACAAAAAAATATTTTTCTTTTCTTGCTAATGCGGCAAACGATTAGACATTATCCAAAAAAAAAAAAATACTAAAATACAGTAAAAGAAATGTTCCTCAAACTGTACTATATTAACTGTACTACATTCTTTAGTATGTTCTATTAGATTTAATATGAATATTTTCTTCTACATTATTTTTTCTATAAAAATATCCGTTACGATGTTCTTATATATATATTTTTTGTTTGTTTTTTGGCATTAATTGCATACATTGACCGTTGTATTTTTCTAAATATATTTTTTTGGCATTAATTGCATACATTGACCGTTGTATTTAATTTGAATGTACTCCGTAGCGAAGCTCGGGTATTCAGCTAGTTTTCCATAACGCTGACCACTAAAAGAATTACAGCCATGACAAATGGCGGAATCTGTATGCGAATTATTTGTATGATCTCTGTCTTTAGTCAAATGTACTTCTAAAATATGCTCCAAAATCAGTGGATTTTTCCTCACGATCGCAGTACAAGATCAAAAACTACGGTAAAATACTGTAATAATAAGGTACAATATTTTTAATTAAATCATGCCTCAAGGGGTTTCATGGATTCTCTTTTAAAACGGAAAGCGATTCGTACGAATTTTTGCCCCTTCGTCCTTTCTTTAATTTGCAAGATATCCTCCGAAATTGTCAAATGGAATGATTTATGTGAGCGACGATATTATGCCGAGAAGAGTGCGAAGCTCTGCACTCGTAGATACCAACGTAAACATTTAATAAAAAAGGGAGTCCCCTCACCAATCGCGCAACACACGCGTCTCCGTCGCGTCCTAGAGGTAATTGTAATTACATCAGCGCTCAGCAAAAGCGTATCAAATCTCCGCTGGCACGCTAAAAATCAATAATTACCGACTTGTGAGGAATATTTCGGGGGTTTGTGTGACGTGATTAAGGGCGTTGATGGATGGTCCCCTGGTGCTGTTGCCCCCTTGAAAAAGATAGGCCGCTGCTTCATAATATTCAAAAGCATTCTGCGACAGATAAAAGTCACGGGAAGCCTCGGGCGCCGAGAAAGGCCTCTCAAATAAACAGGGGGAGGACAAAATATTTACGCATCCCACGGCCCGAGGTGACAGAAACTTTGTTTCACCCTGTGAGGTAGAAAATGAGGACTTCAATAGCCCTGACCTACCACCTTTTAAAATGCCATGCAATTAACACTGAAATATATCGAGGTCAGAGAATAATGTTAAATAGAAGCGATTTGAGTTCGCATCAAGTATCTTATTCACAGGGGAAGTTTCTGGTATGCAACGACTATCTTTTACGTCAAGGCTAGATACCGTGCTTTACGTATGAAACGCATTTCCAAACTCGTAGTAAACAACTTAGTCGACGCGGGCCAAAGGCATATACGACACACACAAAAAAACACACATCCAGTGAGTTACGAATTTATTTAACAGTTGGCTGCAGTACAATGCGGCTTTTAACGCAGCCTCAGAACTCTGAAGACACACTTATACATATTATACATAAGATGAACAACTAGCCGTTGCCAAGAAACAAAAAGAAAAAGTTACAAACCATGGAAACAAGACATTATTATGCAAATTAAGAAATGAAGTAATGCATCCAAACACAACTTCAGATCCGTATTCCATCATTTCTTTACGATTCCGTTTGGTTTGGAATAATTTACTGAAGCTGCTCTCTGCTATACGTTTACTCGCTATCCTTCAGTTAATAATGCATTTCCTCTGCTAGGGTCTAGTATGTACTGAGGAACAATATAGCCTATGATTTTTAACAAACTCACATTTTGGAGAAGTGGAAAAAGGATAAAAGAAGTTATGCCTATAAATCGTTTTTGTTTCATAGTGTCTAACCAAACTTGGGTGTGCCAAATGTTGGTCCCCCCGTAGTCACCTTTTGATACACAAGAACTAAACGAACGAAATAAAATGTCTTACTATCAACAAATTGTGTATTATCGCAGTTGGAAAAAAAATGTTTCGCGGGTAAATAAATTTAAAGAGGATTTTAAATATACTTTTTAAATGTGAAAAAACTTGCAATTAGTATTAAAATGTTAAGTTTCTTTCTTGTAATTTAAGAGAATTCGATCTGTAAGTCACAACGATGCTATATGACATTAACAACGCTACACTGGCGTGCTGCCACACTGTCTCTCCTGTAACAATTTTTCTCCAAGAAGTGTTCCAGTATTGATTAGTCAACCAAGATTTAACTAGGCATCAACAAGTTTTTTTTTATAAGTATGGTTTGTAAAAATATATTTTTTTCATGTATCAGGACTGGCTCTTATTTCTCCCAAAGAATAATGCGGACAATAGTCGAAACCATGAAGTTATTACTACTACTTTCTATTAACGATTTCTTCTTTGAAGCTATTGGTAGAAATGAGACGCTAAAATGTATTTACAGTCTTTCCAGGACTTTTCTCAATTTTTAGACAATAAATGATTTATAACGCTGCCGCTTCTCGCATTTCAATAGAAACACCTGGTTATTACCTTATTAATTATTTAATAAGGAAAACAGGCCAAAGTACGATATCATTGCCTAAGAGAAGTAAAATTAATATAGCAATCAATTAATTATGAAAATTGATCCCATTTGCACATGGTATAAAAAAAAATGCTTAAAGTTTTATTCTGATTCTCCCTTTCTATTTTTTTCAACAGACACTTAAATAAATAAATAGGTATTGGTTTAAATTATGTGTATTAGACTAAAACACTACACGTATATCTGTAAAGACGCATTCTTAAAGAAGGTTAATCCAAGGTATCAAATTTGGTCCTAATAAGACAATTCGTATGATTGTCGAATGGCTAGAGCCCTGATCTTAAATATTAGATCCTTTGAGAGTTCGAGTCCAGCGGCTACTATCGATGATTGTAGTCGGTCGATACTGGATCGTGCGCATCTCTCTGTTTAGCGTTTTTGTAGCTAAAGGTGGACATAGTGCAAGCAAAAATTGGCCAAAGTAATCGCTACAGATTAAGTGGAACAGAAGAGTACTTTTAAATATCCTATAAAAAAGGTGTTAAGTATCCTTGTTCATTACATTTAAAGAATTTATGTATAGAATTCCCTGAAAAAAAAAACATAGTTGAGGAGAGGTAATTGTCATTTTAGTTTGTATTTTAAAAAAAAAATATTTTATATCAATATAATTATTTCAGCTGAAAAATCTAGCAGTTAAATTCAAGCAGATCAATCATAACGTTGTGAAATTTCCCCTGAAAGAAGGGAATTATCTTATTACACTGTCAAATCACTATTTTATTCACCCCCCCCCAAAAATTTATTAAATTACTAAAATAAGATGCATTTAGTTGAAATTTCATTTTGATTTTTAGAAAAGTTGTTGGCTCAAAAGTCTAAAACTGTATCCACACAGGCTAATAAAATATGTACTTGTTTGGTCAAGCATTTAAATTCTCTTTTGACTTCGATTATCCTTTAATTAATTCTTTGAAAATGTTTAAATGACTGTTTCTAAGGGCCATAACGGCCTGGCCTAAATCCCCATTGCCTGACCTAATCTTTGATAATGTAATAGTATCGCAATTGCCTGGCCTAATCTTTGATGATGTAAGAGTATCACAACTGCTTTTGATAATGTAAGAGGCTCACATCTGCCTGGCCTAATCTTTGTTAATGTAAGAGTACTAGCCTAATATTTGATAATGTAATAGTGAACTACTTTCCCAACTTCCAAGTCACAAATCACAACTACCTGGCTTAATCTTTGATAATGTAAGAGTATCACAACTGCTTGGCTTAATCTTTGATAATGTAAGAGTATCACAAGTGTCTGGCCTAATATTTGATTATGTTATAACATAATCAAATATTAGGCCAGACACTTGTGATACTCTTGTGATATAGGGTACTTTCACAACTTCCAAGTCAAAAATCACAACTGCCTGGCCTAATCATTGATAACGTAAAAGTGAACTGTTTTGGATAAATACTACTGTCTGGTCGAAAACATAAAGATTTTCACCAAAACGTAATTTTTTTCATTCTTTCAGTTTTGAGGAAGAACATAGTTATAGTGTTTTCAAGTTACATCCATCCAGACCCCCCCCCCCCCCAAAAAAAAAAAAAAAAAAAAAAAAAAAAAAAAAAACTAAACGACTCCAGTGCATCGCGAGCTATTTCCAATCTTATTTATGCACCTAAAGGCATATCCTATATATTTCCGCCATATATCGCAGTTAAGTCAGAACCCACTCGCAAAAATACCTATTTCACTACCTACACGAACCCCCGTCACCCTTCCAAACCAGCGCGATTCTTGGGAGGCGGATGGGAAAGGGAAGGCAGAATGCTAAAACTCTCTCCATCCTCTAAGAGATAGGGCAGAATACGGCTAAATCAATGGAGACGCGACGAAAATATGTAAATGTAATAGTTTTAAATTCCTGCCCGCCTGTCAATCAGGTATGACATTGAGTAATGCCGCCCGGCCGCCAGCAATACGAAATAGCTCATGAAACGCCATGAGCTCCCTCTTATAAACCAATTAGGAGACCCTCATGGACAATATCATCACCAGCGGGTTAACCGCCCGGGGCTGCTCTCCAAGCCGAATTACGCCTTATTTGGAACTGTGCAGGACCGATTAAAATTCTCAAAAGGATAAATATCGGATATGCATTGATCGGCGGTTTGAGGGCGATAATGCAGTTACGGGGTTTGTTCCGTTGTGTCGTGGGGGTTAACGCTTTAGATTAGATTGGCGAAAGCACTGGGTAAAGGAATCAATTTTATGGGAAAACAATTATTTAGGAGATTGTTTCGAATAGACTATTCGCTGTCCCACTAATATTTGTAAACAAAAATTAAGTTTGGTGAATTTTTTCCCCTTCTCTAAAAGTTTATTTTGTAATAAATATTGCAAAAAAAAAAACTTTGTATGTATTTGGATATTTTCTGAGCATTTCTTCTGAGCCTTTTGATGTTGTTTCTCTTTTAATATCTCATAAAGAGGACAATTGGAAATAAATATATGAATAATTATATAGAAAATAAACACAAGCAAAAATTGTTTGTGTTTACTTCCTATTGAGTTTGCTTATAGCGGTATGAATTTATTTGGCCAAAGAGCTTCTGCCAATGTTGAAAACTAAAAAATAAATATCGCAAAAACATCAGGAAAGACGACTTCTACTAGATTTGTCCTTTGTATCTGATATTTGGAAAATTTCGTCTTTTCATCTCTTTAACAACCAACAAGTTATACGTATACATATTTCCACCAAACCTATCAAAATGAATGGTTTTTAAATGTAATACATAGTTTAAAAGCTATTTAAAAATTTAATTCAGATAATAATCTTAATACAAGTAAAAATGAATAGAGTTTTTCATAATATATTTCCTAGCTATATTTTCTTCTGTGCAAATTGAAAACGTTATCGGTTTAATCGTCAATGTCCATCCACACGTATCCTTTCACTATCAATAGATCGTTATCATTCTCTAATAACTCTTCAACTTCAGCAAAAAATCACCTTCATCAATTTTGAGAGCACTCTTCGTTTGTGTCACTTATTTATTTAGTCCAACAGCTTAGAATAAATACTGGATTGAATTCTTTGCCCTTCTTCGAGAAAATTTTATGGTTGGAATGAGAAACTAAAATACAAATCTGAAGGTTAAGCACTATTACTTTGTGTCAACTTTTCCTTACCGTAAAATGGTAGTCGTAATATTGAAATATTCACGATAAATGTACTCAATAATCTATATATAAAAAACAGTTCCATAACTGACTGACTGACAGATAACGCACAGACCAAAAAGACTCGCTGGACCTAAAGGACTGAAATTTTGTATGGCGATTCTTCTTATAGTGTAGGGGTGCACTAAGAAAGATTTTTGAAAAATTCTTAGATTTTTTCAATTACATTTTTAAGTTTTTTTTGTAACATTTTTTAAAGTTTGCATTTAAAATAATAATCTGAGGTTTATAAAATGTATATCACAAGAAAGATCATAAAAATTCCTTTTAAATTAAATCTTTTTCGAATCTTTGCCTCCCTTTTCTGATTTTTGGTGAATTTTTAAAGATTAATTTTTAGAATTTAATTTATTAAATGCTGATCACGTGGTTTCTTTTATTTTTGATACTTTAAATTAATTTTGCGTCACGTACATAACAGCGAAATAAATTGACAAATTTTCTTTTCTTTCTAATGCGGCAGACGATTGGACATCATCCAAAAAATATTAAAAAAAGTAAAAGAAATGTTCCTCAAACTGCACTATATTACCTATACTATATTCTTAAGTATGTTCTATTAGATTTAATTTCAATATTTTCTTCTACATTATTTTGTCTATAAAAATATCCGTTACGATTTTTTTATAAATATATTATTTTTTTGGCATTAATTGCATACATTGACCGTTGTATTTAATTTTTAGCGAAGCACGGGTATTCAGCTAGTATTTAATAATGAACAAACAGCGTAACAATTCGCCTAAAAGGATCCTATATGGGAAACTTTTCCTTACTTTAAAATGGTAGTCGTGATATTGAAATAAACACGATAGTGTACCCAATAATATTTCCTAATGAACAAACAGCGGGACTGTCTGTGTGAAAGGATCATACGGGGGGGGGGGACCCATCTGTGTAGGAAGTGAAATGAAATGAGGGAATCCTCAAATTTATCTTGAGAATTTACTGAGACGATCAAACATACGTTATAAAAATAATAAAAATTTCTTAACCAGTTTAAACAGTCAGAGTAATTGGTGTTATATTAAGACATACTATAAATAGAAAAGAAAAAACTTTAATAATTTAGATACTTATATAATACTTAAAATAGAAAATTAGTCCTTCTATCATATCATATACAATGGGAACAGTGCCGTTTTCTAGTTTTTAAATGGTCTCTATCACGTCTCGTCTCAGTACATAAAAAATTGACTATCGAAGCTTAAGAATTTTTATTTGTTTGTTTTTCTTATTTGTGTGCTTAAATTTGCATCATTAAAAGTACAAAAAAATGAGCCGTCTCAAATTTTGTCACATTACCCGAGTCAAAGGAGAATAACTTATTAAAAATTTATTTTAATTTTAAACTCTTGTCAGAAAACACGTTACTATCGCAACCTATGCATGGTAATTTTCTATTAAAAAAATTATAATAATGATTTGCTTCAGTGATATTTTGTTTGGAAAAGCTATTTTTTACTAATATAAATAAATTAATTCCCATGGGTTTTAATTATATGGTTTTTATTGTTAGTCTTTTAATTAATACACATTTGAGTCACTTATTATTTTACACCCTTCATTACATTTTTAAATAGATTCCTTTGCTTACATAGGGATATGGAAAACAACCATAAGTGACCAATTATAAGACTGCTTATGGCATTTAAAGGGTAAACTACTTTGTATGTCATTCACAGGCATACCATCAACTCTGAGCTTTTAATTAGTTGCAGTAAAAATAGCTGCTTTAAATAGGAATTACCCCGTGCTATTATTTTATGCGCACCGTAAAAGGCCATTTCTTTCATTTTACTTTCAAGAGATGTTTTCTCATAATCACAGCGTTAACCTGAGAACTTCCCATCATAACGCATGTTTTTTTTTTTGCATCAGTTTAATATTTATGGGGCCCGGCCCAAAAATACCCAAGTTCAGACGCACACACATTATTATTTCCAATCTCCATTGCAAAAACCAGTCGTGTTCCCAACATAATATTTTCGCCTTCCGTTTCCAAATTCACTCCCGAACGCAGCCCCATGCAAATCAGGCTATTTTAGAGACAAGCCGAAAAACAAAGTTTTCACCCCATAATTTCGGGTTTCATTCATACCGTCCTCTCTCTCTCTCTCTCACTCTCTCCATGAAAATGTGGGCGGATGATAATTTGTTATAAAACAGTCATAATGCGCTTTCTGCCGGCTGAGAATAGTAATCAGTTATGCGGTGTGAATTAGAATTGCTAATGCTCGTATGGGACTCGTTTGAGTGGGGCAGCACGTATTTCATTGTCATTCTAACAGCGGAACGTGTGCCACCAAATGAGTGGGATCACTGAATGACATTCCTTTTCCTAAAACAACCATTTTTGATCACTTTTTTTCTTTTGTTTCTTTTGCAGTCAGAACGAATTGCCTCTTGTGGCTTCTTAACACGGTTACAAGAATTGAGAGTTTAAGAAAAAAAAGTAGAAAATTTCTCATTCAAAGTTTAATTTTGATTGAGAATATATTTTCATTTCTTTTCTTCGAGCGAGGTGGTGACCTAAAAGGGTGGTGTCATGCTTCCATACTAGCGATTTTGTCATTGGTACAACGAAAGGCGCCGACGTTTTAAATGCTAAGATACGCGATGATGTGACCAAACATGGCCGCCCCCGTTCATCTCAAGATGCATCTCTCAGCATCTCGTGTCCTTTGTCACGCATATCCAAACATCCCGCATCAGTCATTACGTTCCACAGTGTCGTAGGTGTGTACATGAAACAGTCAGCGGGGTTGTCGGGCAAATCCCCCCCCTCCTCCCCTCATCAACGGTGTCACGTGACACACAAGCAACTCGACCAATCACAATCACGAAACCTGTGCTACCATTATAATTACTCCATTTTTTACCTTCCGCTGGGAATACCTGCTTTATTTTTACATATCCTCCCGAAATCTTTTTCCACTCGCATTAGGCACTCAATTTGTCATTAATCACGTATTTTTGGGTGTAAAAATCGTTTTTATTGTGGACCCCCCAAAAAAAGTTTTCCTCCGATGTGGAAGTTTAATTATCCGTTTTATTGGGAGGCCAAATGCCTTCAGCAGTTGGTGGCATTTTTACGCAATGACATAATGAGCCGGCAGCACCAGAGTTTGAATATAATTAATAATTGCATGAGCGATATCCGAATTGGGCATCACGTTCTCGCCCAGATAAACCTCGAACAAAGAGGAAATGAATTATGCAAGGATTATGGGCACCGTAAAAATTGAGGAGATTTTCTTTTCTTTTTTTTTTTCTTTTTGCGTTCGCGCGCGTGTAACTAAATTAAATTTTTGTAATATAATTTTCCTGAAATTTTTTTCACGTCGTCCTATATTTCACGTTAACGCTCGGGGTTCTGATAAAATTACTGAGATATGTTTGATCAATTAGTGTCATAAATGTGTAATATCTATGTTCTTCGTGAAAGAAAATTTTTTAATAAATATTAGAAAATGTACACGCCTCAGATGAAAAAAAAATTTAGCTTCAGTTCTTGGACAATTTTCTTCAACAGTCTTTTACAAGATTTTTTTTTTAATAGCAATTACATTAAGTTTTTTCTGTGATGCACTTTCACCCTTTTTTTTTCATTACTTTATTAGCGTTTGTGCTTTAGGTGGTCATAAAATTGAGACAGTATAGTTCCAAAGGTGTTATAAATGCTGAATATCTATGAGCGATGCGATTCAGGTTTTTTTTTTTTTTACCATATCTCATTAAGTTTGTTGCTGATTTTTCAAAACATAACAAGAAAAATTAAACAGTTCAAAAACAATTATTGAAGTTTACTAAATATTTAATGGAATTTGATATCTTAGTTTCCGTCTATTGAATTTAAAATAAATTATCGTATAATTCCTCTTATTTTATAAAAAATATCCTTTACTGTTTGTTTTGCATAAGATTGGAACTCTCGTGAGTTTTTGCCGATTAATAGCCGGACAATGGCCGAATGGCTAGGGCGCTGGCCTTCGGAACCAGAGTCTGTGGTTCGAGTCCAACTCTTGGCATGGGCGTTTGTAGCCGTTCGGAATCGGCTTTAAGCAGTAGGTCCCGGTCTAATTAACCCTCGTGTAGCAAAAGAATTAGCGTAGCGGTCCAAACCAAATCAAACCAAGCCGATTAATTTTTTCTATAAAAATAAACACTTTATTTGTGTTTTCAAGTCGGTAAAGAAGAGATGAATAGATATCATTAAATGTGTTAAAAAATTAACTAGAAAAAAATGTTTTAGACTGATCTTTCCCATTGTGAAAAATATTCTTCAAATATTTTTCTTTCTTTTTGGACTTGTATACCAGATTTTTTTATACCAGATACTTTGTATTGTGGCTGTGTGGTAATTATAATGCTCTTTCATTCCAGCGTAATTCTTATAGAAATACCAGATAATGAAAGCAGGAATGAAGTGGTATATCTGAAAATAAACGCATTTATGTTCGGACCGCTGTGTAATAACCCTATTAGATTCGCTCACCTCACTGTTAACCTATGGAGAAAATTTGTCCATGGATTGCCGACTTAGATCTAAAGATTTTTTAGTTGAGTTGTATTTCGTAATAGAGAAAGAAATTTTACACCTTAGGGCATTTTTCGTTTAAAAAAATGCAAATAATATATTGAAATTTAAATTATTTGGGGTAAAAAATCTGGTTCAGTGTGTTTTTAAACGCTCCTAAATTCCTTTGGTGGACGAAATTTATAAAATGAATCCTGATGCAAGGTACAGAAAAGTTCAGGCTATCTGAAAATACCATTTATATTTGATTATCAGCATTTATGTAGCTGTAAATAGTAGACACATTTTCTCCATAGGTTAACTTTCAGGTGAATGAATCTAATAGGTTTAGTACACAGGAGCCTTAACGCGTGAGAAGAATGACTAAGGTGTGTATATAAGGGAAGGAAGTCGAACTCGTTATTGAATTAGGGTTTCAGTTTTATGACAAAAGAGGGTATGAGTGGCTGTATGGTAATTTGTATGATCTTTCATTCCAGAGTAATTCTTATAGAAATACCAGATTATGAACGCAGGAATAAAGTGGCATATCTATATCTATACTAGTAGGTAACCCGCCATTTTGACGTCATAATGGAAAAAGTATATGAAAGTTAAAAAATATCCTGAATTATCTAAAATATTGCATTTAATCCACACCTTGTAAAAGCAATCCCTTTCATTATTTTTTTATTTATTTAGTTTTTCATGCGATTGGAGTAGTAGACTACCATCCAACCCGTCATTTTGACGTCATAATACTAAAAATGACGTCATAATGAAAAATTTATATGAAAGTTAAAAAAAATTTTTACAGTTCACTACGCGATTCATTCACATTCAAGTTTGTTGTTTACTTTCAGAATTCATCGCAAAAGTAAACAGATTTTTAAAAACTGTTAAATATACAGCTAAAAACATCCAATTTTTTTTAGTTCTGAATGTTTTATAGAAAAATAGGCTGAACAAACGTGATTTGATGGAGAAGATATTTGTTTTTAGGTAAGAAAAAATTCTGATCCAAATCTGAAATTGAAATTAAGCCTATCCGGCGGTTTGTTTACTGAGGGCTTCAATTGAAAGATGAGTACAGCCCGGAAGTGTCATACAGAGACAACGGCTATTATATATAGGATATATAAAACAGTTCCGTAACTGACTCATTCATTCACTGACTGACTGACTGACATACAACGCACAGACCAAACCGCTGGACCTAAAGGGCTGAAATTTTGCATGGCGATTCTTCTAATAGTATAGGGATGCACTAAGAAAGATTTTTCAAAAATTCTTCTTAGATTTTTTAAAATTAAATTTTTAAACTGTTTTTTAAACTTTTTTTACGTTTGCATTTAAAATAATACATTGAGGGTTATAAAATTTATATCACGAGAAAGATCATAAAAATTCTTTCAAAATGAAATTTTTTTCGAATTTTAACCTCCATTTCCGGATTTTTGGTGAATTTTTAAAGATTAATTTATTAAATGCTGATCACGTGATTTCTTTTTCTGGTGCTTTCAATAAATTAATCGTCACGTGCGTAACAACTAAATAGACAAAAAAAACTATTTTTTTCTCTTTCTAATGCAGCAGACGATTGGATATTATCCAAAAAAAATGCATATCCCTTACGATTTTTTTATAAGTATTTATATATAGATAGATATATATTTTACATCAATTGTATACATTGATCATCGGATTTATTATAAATATATATATTTATTTTTTGGCATAAATTGCATACGTTGACCGTTGTATTTAATTTGAATGTACTCCGTAGCGAAGCGCGGGTTTTCAGCTAGTATATATATAAAACAGTTCCGTAATTGACTGACAGATAACGCACAAACCAAACCGCTGGGCCTAAAGGGATGAAATTTTGCATGGCGATTCTTCTTATAGTGCAGAGGTGCAGTAAGAAAGATTTTTGAAAAATTTTCCTTAGTTTTTTTTAAATTAAATTTTTAAGATCATTTTGTGACATTCTTTAAAGTTTGCATTTAAAATAATAATTTGAGGGTTATAAAATTTATATCACGAGAAAGATCATAAACATTCCTTTAAAGTGAAATCTTTTTCGAATCTTTTCCTCTATTTTCTCATTTTTGGTGAATTTTTAAATATTATTTTTTAGAATTTAATTCATTAAATGCTGATCACGTGGTTTATTTTGTGATACTTTAAGTTCATTTTGCATCACGTGCATAACAACAAAATAAATTGACAAAATATATTAAAATACCGTAAGGATAAAGTTTAACCGCTAGACTAATTGAGATGGAAGTATTTTAAGAATTTAATTCAAATTAGTATGTGTTATGTATGTTAAACATACAAATGAATTGCATACATTGACCGCTGTATTTAATTTGAATATTTTCTTCTACATTATTTTGTCTATAAAAATATTCGTTACGATTTTTTTTATAAATATATATATTTTTGGCATTAATTGAATACATTGACAGTTGTATTTAATTTGAATGTACTCCGTAACGAAGCACGGGTATTCAGCTAGTATGTAAATAAACGTATTTAGGACATTTATATTCTTATAAAATTCCGAATGACGGAAATATCCTTTTTTTTTTTTTGTTATTTTTATAGACTCAGAGTACGGTCGGAGCCTCATGAAGCTATGGAACGAGATTTCCTTTGTCAACCTTTCCCTAGAGGAAACGTCAAGACGTGGGATGTATCGTAGGTATGGAACGGCTCTTACCACAAGATGGTAAGTCCTTCAGACATTGATAAAATTGTGATCGACTTTATCCGCTGTAAGTTCGTCTTATTATTACGCTATTTTTAGGACTCTTCAAAGATGGTGATGACATTGTTCATAGTTTTCAAAAAGGATTATTTATGTCCCTTCCACTCTACGGATTTTGAGATTAAAATTGAATTCAGAAAAAGGTTAAAATTTGGGAATCATATGACAGCTGAAATTCTATTAAGAAATATATTTTAATACTTCAAATTGCCAATGGTTACGACTCTGTTAAGATTATGAAAAATAATCACCTATAGTAAATAATTCTCAAAATTCCGTCATTTACTTTTCACGAGCCTTTGTTTAGTTTTCAAATCCATAGTTTGCAAATATTAATGTGTTTAAGATTTGGAATAAAAATACGTTTTTCATGATAAAAATTATGGGAGACTTAGTACAGAATTCTGTCGCTTATTCGGATTTCAAAATGATGAAACTTTTATGATTCACCAGTGAATTATAAATTTCGTTCATGAGATGTTGTGTTTGTAGTTTATGCTCCAATGTGCTAACCTCTCTTTTGTTAGTAGTATGATCGCTAAAAATAAAACAAAATAATAAATATACTCAAAATCTATTATTTATTCAAATGCAGTTAAACTTTTCCATGGCGGCCTATCATGGTTCCTAAAAGAAGTGGCCGTTTTAAGGGGGGCGGGGTGTCTAAAAGAGGTTTCTATAGAGTCTTTAAATGATTCTGAACAAGATATAGCCGTTTAGAGGGGTAGCAGCTAGAAACGTTTTAGTGTATTCATGATTTAAGTCGTATATAAAACTGTTCCGAGACTGACTGACTGACAGACAACGCACAGACCAAACCGCTGGACCTAAAGGGCTGAAATTTTGCATGGCGATTCTTCTTGTAGTGTAGGGGTGCACTAAGAGAGATTTTTGAAGAATTCTTCTTAGATTTTTTTAAATTAAATTTTTAAGCTGTTTTTGTAATATCCTTTAAAGTTTGCATTTAAAATAATAATCCGAGGGTTATCAAATTTATATCACGAGAAAGATCATAAAAATTGCTTTAAAATAAAATCTTTTTCGAATCTTTACCTCCCTTTTCCGATTTTTGGTGAATTTTTAAAGATTAATTTTTAGAATTTAATTTATTAAATGCTGATCACGTGACGCAAAATATCTTTTCTTTTAATTTTGCGTCACGTAAATAAGTCACGTATATTTTTTCACATCAATTGCATACATTGATCTTTGTATTTATTATAAATATATTTATACATATTTTTGGGATAAATTGCATACCTTGACTGTTGTATTTAATTTGAATGTATCCGTAGCGAAGCACGGGTATTCAGCTAGTTCCTCATAAACTTCAGAAAGTGAAAAGTTTTGCAACTAATAGGAATCAAAATAACTATTTAGGGAGAAAAAAGGGTCTATATTTTCAGTTTGGATTACGTCTTGTCTCAATAAATCATAGTACAAGCCGTAGGACTGAGATAGTCATACTGCTTCTATGAGTAAATAAATACGATGAATAGTTAAAGCACATAACAGTCATTGACTAGGCTGTAGTATAGAGATACAAACTTAAAGAACTATTTGATCAGTAGAAAACTTTTCCTTTATAAATTACTAGCTGTTTACCCGCAGTTCGCTACGGAATACATTCAAATTAAATACAACGATCAATGTATGCAATCGGTGTAAAATATATATATATATATATATATATATATATATATATATATATAAATCGTAACGGATATTTTTATAGACAAAATAACGTAGAAGAAAATATTCAAATTAAATATAATAGAGCATACTAAAGAATATAGTACAGTTAATATAGTACAGTTTGAGGAACATCTTTTACTGTATTTTAATATTTTTTTGGATAATGTCCAATCGTCTGCCGCATTAGCAAGAAAAAAAAATTTTTTTTATCTATTTCGTTGTTATGCACGTGACGATAAATTAATTTGAAGTACCAGAAAAGAAAATCACGTGATCAGCATTTAATAAATCAAATTCTAAAAATTAATCTTTGAAAAGTCACCAAAAATCGGAAAATGGAGGTAAAGATTCGAAAAAGATTCCTTTTAAAGGAATTTTTATGATCTTTCTCGTGATATAAATTTTATAACTCTCAGATTATTATTTTAAATACAAACTTGAAAAAAGTTACAAAAACAGCTTAAAATTTTAATTTTTAAAGATCTAAGAAGAATTTTTCAAAAATCTTTCTTAGCGCACCCCTGCCTATACTATAAGAAAAATCGCCAAGCAAAATTTCAGCCTTTTAGGTCCAGCGGTTTTGTCTGTGCGTTGTCTGTCAGGCAGTCAGTCAATCAATCAGTAACGGATGTGTTTTATATATATAGACTAGCTGAAAACCCGTACTTCGCTACGGAGTACATTCAAATTAAATACAACGGTCAATGTATGCAATTGATGTAAAAAAAACGAAAAAATATATTTATAAAAAAATCGTAATGGATATTTTTATAGACAAAATAATGTAGAAGAAAATATTCAAATTAAATTTAATAGGGTATACTAAAGAATATAGTACAGTTAATACAGTACAGTTTGAGGAACATATTTTTTACTGTATTTTAATATTTTTTTGGATAATTTCCAATCGTCTGCAGCATTAGCAAGAAAAAAAATGTTTTTTTGTCTATTTCGTTGCTATGAACGTGACGATAAATTAATTTAAAGTACCAGAAAAAGAAATCACGTGATCAGTATTTATTAAATTAAATTCTAAAAATTAATCTTTAAAAATTCACCAAAAATCGGAAAATGGAGGTAAAGATTCGAAAAAGATTTCATTTTAAAGTAATTTTTATGATCTTTCTTGTGACATAAATTTTATAACTTTCAGATTATTGTTTTAAATGCAAACTTGAAAAAAGTCACAAAAACTGCTTAAAAATTTAATTTTAAAAAATCTAAGAGGAATTTTTCAAAAATCTTTCTTAGTGCACACCTATACTATAAAAAAATCGCCATGCAAAATTTCATCCTTTTCGGTCCAGCGGTTTGGTCTGTGCGTTGTCTGTCAGTCAGTGTCAGTCAGTCGATCAATCAGTTACGGATGTGTTTTATATATATAGATAACTTAATTCTCAAATTTTATATCCATGAGCGAGAAAGGTCATTTTACGCTTCCCATTTTCTACAATTATTCCCATTCTGGTAAAATTTCTGTGAAATCCTTTAAAATCAAGCTAAAAGGAGTGGGAAAATTCCCAAAAGAATGGGGGGAAGATTCGTTTTGGCCGTAAAGGACCCATGTTTTTAAAGGTGCATATTTAAAGGAATCCTGGAAATATTGAAACGCAAGCAATAATTCAATCAACAACCTTCATTAATTTACCCCTCCTCGTTATTTCGCTATTTCGAAGCCCCGGAAAATGCCAAAAACTTCCAACGACCGCTAAATTCCGGGATATGCGATTTGGAGAACAAGTTGTTATCGACAAGTAACTGACAATTTCAGAGTATTGGAACTGTCTGGTGGCGTAGCGCCCTCTATCGATCAGTGAGGCATCTGGTTGAGATGGGCGACCGATATATCGCGTTATAAATAACGTTCGGCTATCAATATATTGTGTTTTCGGTGAACTGAATTCGGAAAGTAGATTATCGACGGATTAGTGACGACGCGGTTAGAATTTGATTGTTTTCATGTAAGGAAGCGTGTTTGAGGGGGGTTGGTGAGAGGGGGGGTGGGTTGTGCGAGATGGATTTAGGTAATTGACTTCCATACATCAAGCGTATGCACGTCAATTTTTGTGGCATTTGATCGGGGCTTATATGAGCATGCATTATGTTAACCGATAAAGGTGTTGCGATAAGCTACTGGTCTAATTATAGAAACCACTTGACTGTAGAAATATGGGAGTCCGATTATACATTAGATATTTATGTTAAATTATAGAAAAGTACTGATGTAATATGTTTACTAAACAGACGGACCGATTTAAACTATTATTGTGGAGGAAATTTTAAAAACGAAATTATTATGCTAGTAACTGTCGTGATTCAATCTCCTTTACTCCTTTACGGAGCAAATATTTTATGCTCATAAAAATGAAAACAATTTTCTTATGAACAATAATCAATTCTTGTTTTTGAATTGTTGTTACTTATACCCAGTCGATAACCCAAGCAAGCTACATCGCGTAGCTGTTTTTTTTTTTCAGAAGAGTAATAATGTTTTCTTTGGAAATCCATATATACAGTTTGGATCCATATATACTAGCATGGAGCATTTCATTACTATGCATGGACTAGAATTTCATTTATTGTACGTGGGGAAACTTTTTCGTCGATCGACCACTTTAATTTCTAAGGGTGTCCTGTTTTGAATCTTGTCATAGCTGTTTTGATTCTTCTCTTTGAAAGGTTAGGGTTCAAAATTTTTGCTCGTTTGTCTGCAGTCAGTATTTTCTTACTTATTTACGAGTTAATTACTTCATCGGTAATTGATAAGTAAATGATATTTGACTTAGGAAAATCCGAACATCTTATTATAAAGCAAGCACACGTTTAAATCTGTTAATCCGAAAATTTCGCCCCGGAGGTTAAGAATTTATGAGAAGAAGGTGTGAACTTTGGATAAATTGATCTATCCAACGAACGGGCAAAATTGCTATCACTAAGAAGTGAAAATATAAGTGGAAAGGACACATGGACCTCATAGATAAGTAGCTCATCCCACAGGATGTATAAAATTGTCTTGGTGAGGATCATAGCTCATGCATGGCTCGCCTATCCATCAGAGGTCATGTCAGTATCATCCGTTCTTGTTTATATGATATGCAACATAACACATCAGCCAAACTTATAACCTCAATTTCAAGAACAAAATTCCCCTACAATGGTGGCTCCAAGGGGGGTGAGTAGGGGCTATTCCCCACCCCACCCCCCAAAAAAAATATCCCGGGATATTTTTTTTTATAGCCTAAAATTATATAATCGTAGACTTAATACTAAATAAGTTTAAATTTAAAATGAGAGGATGTTTGTTTCTTATAAGACAAAGTTGAAAGTGAAACACCAGTATAAGCTCTATAACTACTTGCAGCCAGGAACTAGAAACATGAAAGATAAGAATTAATTAGGTTTTGAACCGCATCTCTTCATCAGCGGTGCCGATACTGTCTAAAAA
>OU015498.1:87239141-87291641 GCA_907164885.2 Dolomedes plantarius
ACCCAGTCCCGACGATCATATTGCTTTGTTATGTTCCCGCATCTATCATTCAGTTCAGTCAGTCCCTTGAAAAACAATAGATCGAGATTCCACTGTATATATATATATATATACGCGTGTGTGTGTGTGTGTGTTAGTTAATTAGTTAGTTATACAGTCGAAGTCCTTTATAAAATAAATATAACTCAAAATTATATAAAAACAAAATTTACGAAACCAATAATTAATGCTCGAAACTTTTAAATTTTTTTCTCTTAGAAAACATGTGGATAACATACTTTTATTCATTCGATCAACTTTAATACGCAATATAACAAATTCTCAAAGTAAATAAAAGCAAACTGTTTACATCGTCATAAATGTAATCAGTGGGAATGTATCATGGACAAAAGTTTAAAGTTACAGTTCTAGTTCTTTAACAACGACCTTGAGTGTTGACTTTAAAAATATTGACGAGTAATTTCTATAAAATTTTTGCTATTGAATCTTTCTTGACAGTATCATATCAACAAATGCAACCACTTTTTCCTTTAATAGAAGAATTTGCAATATTTTTATCTACTCAATATGTATAGCTAAAAAAATCCAAAATATTTTTTCAATTGGAATTTCTATGGAGGAAAAATTATAACCTTAAATTTTTCAGCAAAGCTAATAAAAAAAAATAATAATAAGACAAATCGAGCTGCTTATTCGGATTAACAAATGAAAATTTAAAACCACAGATCTGCCCAAGTCTGCGTCCTGATAGAATTTCAAACCGAAAGGGGAAATCAATTAATCATTCTAATTTCTGCCGTCTTTCTACAGGCCCTCTCGTGAAAAAAAAAGTGTTTTAAACATAACATTGACATAATTTTATTACGGTCTTCCCAGGGCCCGACTTAGCCTAATTGGGGCCCGGGGCAAAAACTTCTGTGGGGGCCCCCTCTGCTTCACTACTTCAGTAATGAAGAACCGAACTTAGTGGAGGTATTTAAATTTTTCACCTCATTATCGATATATTACAAGGAAATTGACTAGAACCTAAAATAGCTATAAAATCCCCCCATCCAATGGTCAGACGAAATATCGTTCTGTCCATTTTGTTGATTTTCTGACAATTCTATGTCAATCATTAAAAAGGATATAGCACATCTGAAGAGCCAAAATTTGACAAAAATGCTATTTAAATTTATATTTAGAAAATGTAAAGACATTTTTAGCAATTTGAATTAGTTAACGAAAAATACCATAGGCAAGTCCTATGCACTTAGAGAATAGGCTAAAAAGCTCTTTTCGATGCATGCCGCATCGATTTGAGGGCCCCTCTCTGATGTGGGGGCCCGGGGCAACTGCCCCGTATGCCCCTGCCTTAGTCAGGCTCTGGGTCTTCCTCTTTTAAAAGCCCCCTAAACCAACTGAATTAGAATAAACTACCCAGCAACTGAAAAAATAGAAACTCCCACCTTCCAAATCATCCAAACAAAAATAATTAAAAGCCTTTTTTCGTCAGAGAGTGTTTATCTCCTCTGCTACAGAAATATCGAGTAACTAAATTTAAAACATCTTTTCTTAATGGATCTTATTTTTATACAAGCATGAAAGGACAGGTGAATTCTGAAAGATCATCAAAAACAGGTGTTAGAAATAAGAGTGTCAAGGGGCCGAGGCCCCCTATTATGGCAGAACTTTTATTTCGGGTTTTTATGAACTTTTCTTCTATAACCACATGTTCGAATTCACGAGTTAAAGATAACTTATTACTGATAAGGATTAAGCCATAGTTTTTTTTTTAAATCTCCTTTTATACCAGTAAGAAAAAAAATTTATATAAAAGTTTTATTAGATACATGAATGTATATACCACTTTTATACTCCTTATATTTTTATAAATTCTATTTTAAGAGTTAATTTTTCCTTAATGAATTGCAGTCGCAAGGAGAAAGTAACTTATAGTGTAAGTAAATATACAGTGGTGTTGGAATTTAAGAGCAGAAAGATACACGACAAAAAAAAAGTAAATTTCGCATGAAATTGAAAGTCTTCCCCAAATTTAACAATTTTTCTGATACAATGTTAAATACATTAGAGAAAATTAATTTTTATTAATGAAATATATTTTATATCGAAAATTTATGATTAAATCATAATAAACTTTGAAATACTCTGAATAAACATTTTCGATTCTATTTTTCAAAAAAAAAGTGTAAGTTAAAACTTATAATATAAAAATAAAGTTTTGAACTTTATTTTTATATTACGAAGATTGAATATAAAATCTCATTTCAAAATTTAAATTTCCATTATTTAAAAAAATTTAATGCGTATTTTAATTTCTACTTAAAATCTTTTTCAAAAATAAAAATATATTGTTTATGGCATCAATTAATGTATATAATTATGCTTTGAAACATTTTCTGAATCTGAGTTAGATAGATATCCTTGACAGATCTTGAAAGAGAGCGAGAGAAAACTTTTGATATTAATTTTAATTGTGAATGCATTTCTGGGTCCTAATTTGTACACTTTAAAATTAATAAATGGAATTTATAATTTTATTTTCAATCATTTTCTTTTCATTATCTTCTTGATACTCTTTCGATGGTAAATTTGTCTCCATGTTCCATACCTTTATGTGGAAATATTCATAATATACCTAGGTCTGAATTCCATTTTCTGCAGAACTTTCTTTCTATTCTGTTTTTATTGATTGTTTAAAAATAGTAAGCATGGGAAAGTATATAACCTATGAGTGAAAGCACATTAAAATCCCCAATAAAACCCCTGAGTAGTGACTATTTTCGGAACTGCAGGTGTAGTCCATCTTTAGTCCAAAGACGGTTTTCTATAAAAGATTACACTGGTTAGTCAGAAACTAGTTGCCAGTTTCAATCATGATTCAAACTTAGATAAATCTTATTGAATGCTGTTCGGTCGGAAAAGATAAACACTACACATTGTTAGACCAAAACTAGTTACCAATCGTATGTTTCATCTTCCTTCAATTTTTAAATCTGTTTGATATGATTGTAATTGTAATGAAATTCAAATTCAATATTTTTAAAAATATCCAATACACTACTAATCACCTGAGTAGTAACTACTTTCGGAATAGCAGGCGTAGTCTATCTTTGGTCCGAAGACGGATTCTATGAAAGATTACACTGATTAGTCAGAGACTCTCTAAAACAAATTATATAAAATACCCAAAACGTTGTAATGAGTATCTTTGTATAAATAGCTTGAAAAAAACACTTTTGAATTTGGTTATTATCTATCGTATACGATAGATAATAACCAAATTCAAGCATTCATAATCAAGCATTCCAAATCAAGCATAGATAGCATTCCTCAATGCAATCTAAGAAATAAAGCTTTAAACTTCACTAATAAGTTTTTTAACATATCACACATGGCTAAGTACCAGTTTATTTCCCAAACTATCTGTTTCTTCATTTATTTGAACATTTATAAACATAATAAGCTTTTTCACATATAATTCAGTGTCAAAACTTTGAACTTCCAAATGTTTTTTTTCATTTTCTTTATTGTATGTTCTGAAAACAGAAATGAACATACCGATGTTGCAGTTATGGTATAAGGAAGGTTAAGTTCCCAGCCATTTTATTTTGATAAATTTCTGCTCTATAGAAGTCCCACACCGAATACACTATTTAAATATCATTACACAGGGTAGTACATAATTTTTTTTTCAGAAGTAGTTTTTCACCATTCGGTTTTTTCCAAATAGTACATTTCCCATATCTGTAATAAAAATTATTTTCTGTGCTAGTATCTATGCATTAAAATTAAAATATCATTATACGGAAGGGATGTCTTGTTCTGATTTACTCAACTAAATTTATGAAAACTTATTTGGAACATGGAATTCTCATGTCTATTTTTACCAAAAAGTTTACATTTATTTTTTCAGCCTAGGAAATAATGTAATATGTAATAATGTGTCTTTTAAAAGTTTTCAAAATGTAATTTTACTTCATGTACCCTCATGGTTTGGACGAGAAATGAATTTACTTCAGTTTTCTTTGCGATTTTCAACCGTTCCATATGATAATGACTTTATTTAAACTCTTAAATCAAAGTTACTTTGAAATATTTTCAATTTAGACAAATTTTATATCTCTTCCCTCAACCAGATTAAGTTTAGCTGTAATTCGGTATCTTCAGTTAGATGCGTTAAATGCTCTTTACGGGATTTAAAAAAAAAAAAAAAAAACTATCTAGACTACTTTGCTGTGATCCCAGAAATATACTTAACAGCAATTCACTTCTACAAATTACGGTTATTTAATCAGTTGTTACAAACTGAAGTTTTCCTTTTCGATAACCGACATACCGAAAAAAAAGGAAAAAGAAATCAAATCATCTCTCAACAGTTTGTGCTCAACCTGGCACAAACTGCTATGTTAGTTTAGCTGCAATTCGGTATCTTCAGTTAGACGCGTTAAATGCTCTTTACGGGATTAAAAAATAAAACTATCTAGACCACTTTGCAGTTATCCCAGAAATATACTTAACAGCAATTCACTTCTACAAATTACGGTTATTTAATCAGTTGTTACAAACTGAAGTTTTCCTTTTCGATAACCGACATACCGAAAAAAAAGGAAAAAGAAATCAAATCTTCTCTCAACAGTTTGTGCTCAACCTGGCACAAACTGCTATGTTAGTTTAGCTGCAATTCGGTATCTTCAGTTAGACGCGTTAAATGCTCTTTACGGGATTAAAAAATAAAACTATCTAGACCACTTTGCAGTTATCCCAGAAATATACTTAACAGCAATTCACTTCTACAAATTACGGTTATTTAATCAGTTGTTACAAACTGAAGTTTTTCTTTTCGATAACCGACATACAAAAAAAAAAGGAAAAAAAAATTAAATCTTCTCTCAGCAGTTTGTGCTCAACCTGGCAAATTAAGCTCTTAGCACGATTATGTTGGAAATGCCGTCGAAAAAATTAGGTGACCTTGCTTGTACCGTCGAATCAGTGCGTGAGGAGCGAAATCTAGAAAAAACTGACAGTGGAGAAAGTAACAAATGGTGATGTCAGCTATTTCTTTCATCCAAGATGACACTTCGTCCTTGGAAGAAGAAGTATAAAATATAATATATTCATCCATCATGTTCATGCCAGTCACACTCGGTGAAATAAATCGCACAGTATTTGGTGAATGAAATACAAATGTTAAATTTATACCTGCTTCACGCATTGTGATGAGATATCCACAGAGCGCGTCCTGTCTGAGTTATCTTTATGAGCTGCCCGAAAGAATATAAACTCGGAAATGCGTCTTTTGATATTCCATTTTCTTGCTTTCTTCTATTCATTTGATCTTCTTAATTTCTTTCTTTTAATTTCTTAATTTCTTTCTTTATTTTTGGAAATAAACCGGTATTTAGCCATGTATGATATGTTAAAAAACTTATTAGTGAAGTTTAAAGCTTTATTTCTTAGATTGCATTGAGGAATGCTACGATAGATAATAACCAAATTCAAGTGTTTTGTACAAGCTATTTTAACAAAGATACTCATTACAACGTTTTGGGTATTTTATATCATTTGTTTTAGCGAGTATTTATGGAGATTGAAATGTGTGGATAGCAGAATCAATCAAAACTGTTGAAGTCCTCTTAGGATCTAAAATACCAATTACTTAACGGTGAATCCTGATTGAAAGTGTTTAACTTGCAAATTGTCTCTGACTAACCAGTGTAATCTTTCATAGAAACTATCTTCGAACCAAAGATAGACTACTCCTGCTATTTCGAAAGTAGTTACTACTCAGGTGATTAGTAGTGTATTGGAGGTTTTTAAAAATCTCGAATTTGAATTTCATTACAGTTATAATCATATCAAACAGATTTAAAAATTAAAGGAAGACAAAACATACGATTGGCAACTAGTTTTGGACTAACAATATGTAGTGCCTTCCTTCTCTTCTTATTTGTCGATTCCATTTCTCAATTCCTTTATCTCGGATTCATTTTCCCAAAAAGACAAAAAAATATGCACACAAAATTTTTTTCACAAAATACTTCTTTATTTGTTTGTTTTGTTTTCGGATATCTCTGTTAGTGGGAACTCATGGTCATAAAATATCTCTACCCTGTTCCCTTTTGAAAGGCGAACGACTTCATGTTTCCACTTCTGCCACCGACTCCCACGATGTTCATATGTTGCCCTTATTTATGGCAAAGAATCCTAAAATTCATGAATTTTCCCTAGAGATAATCACAGCTGTACTCCCCGGCTGGAGGAAGAGCGATATTAATGTGTTGTTCGAAACTAGTTGTCATTCTTATGTTTTAATGTCGATTTTAAGAAGCTCTTATTTAAGTTATGTGATATAAGATTTCTATTCACGCAAGCATGGTTTTGTTCCAAACAAAACGCGTTTGAATACTCTCGGCAGACAATGGATGGTTGCAGATGAGTTCGCTCAGCAGTAATGCTTGTTGAAGCCGATCGAAATCCAAACGTAGTCCAAATCGAAACGAAAAAGTCGAAGAAATTTAAAATTTGATAGTACAAGGTTCAATAAAGATTCCAGAGTGGGAGAGCTTTAAGGTGACTGCCTACGTTCGGAGCCAATTTTTTATAAAAATTGTTTTCTTAAGGATTTTTTGGTCTTTTATGTTAAAATAGCATTTAAAAATTAAAAATAAAAAAAAACTTGCCTGTAAATACCATACTTTTCTATAAATTGGTCAATTTGAAGTAATTTTTAATGAAATTTAACTAAAACGTCTATCACTCTGTACAAAATTTTAATGCTACTATATTAATTTCCTTCTCACATATGATACATATAACAGTTATCTTCAAAATGACCCTCAATCTAAGAGAAATTTTAAAATGCAAAAATAATACAGACAATTTTATGTTCCAATATGAAATTTTCCCCAATTCATCATCCCTTTCCTTATAAAACAGCCCCAAACAAAAAACTATTTATTATACATCAATTATTGTGCCTCATCTCATTAACAATAGCATCTAAAACATTTCCTGGAAATTTCATCAAATTATATGCATTATTATGTGAGATATCATGATAACGGTAGAGATTTGTGCTAAAAAACATAATTCTGAGAAAAACGCATTTAAAGTTGTGTGTTACTTCAATTTTGTATCAGACGATGTTTTTAAAAATAGCTATAACTCTGCTTCTAATTAAAGTAGAATGAAAATCAAAACGGTTTTGAAAAGAGAAAAGGTTGAATTACACGATTCTTGCAAAAAATAAAATTGACCAAAATAGTCAAAAATTGGCATTTTCAACGTAGGCAGTCACCTTAAGTTTATTATTTACATCTATTTACAAACAGAAACTTAATTTCAAGAGCAGCATGTTGCTCGTTGTCAGCTGAGAGCCAAAGCGCGAGTAACAAACTCTAGGACGTTACAAACCTACTTTTTCTTGCGCGCAAATCACCCTCTATATGGGTGGGCCCAAACACTTGTGGTTATCGCATACGTTAGAAAAAGGTATATTTTTATACCAAACGTTACGGTCGGAATTAACATGAAATTCCTAACAAAACACAAATGGACATTTTCTCAACTCGTTGAAGCTTTGCATAAAATTTTGGCTTTCCGTATAAAACAATGGTTTTTAGATGGATCGATTGTTTTAAAGACAGTCGGGTAGACCTCAAAGCTTAAACAAGAAAGGATTTTAAACTTTGACAATTATGGTTTGAGATTTTAAATTACCATAAAAAATTTTCTTGAAGGACATGACACAAGATCAGGGGTTATTGTAAAGCAATTTTAAGATTATTGAAAGCTCTTTATTGGGGGGGGGGGGGAGGACGAGGCTTAGAAAGTTGTGCCAAAGATTTTTTTACCTACCATGACAATTCGCCTCTTCAAGAACAACGAAGACAATTAGGCAGCACGATTTTTGACCCAAAATCTTATTCCAGCCATTCAACAGTCCTGATCTTACCCCTTAAAACTTATTTTGCATTAAAAACTTCAAAGGAAAACAGTCTGAATTCCTCAACAGCTAAAGCTGCCTTTTTGATGTGATTTTAAAAGGATAGCCTATAATTTAAAAAAAAAAGTTATAGATCTATATACGGCCTTTCCACATAGAAATATATTACTTTTGAAGGAGATGTATCATGAAACATGTATTCACGTTTAAGTATTTTTGTGTAATAAATGTGTCTCTGTATTTGTAATAGTATTTGTCAAGAAATCTTTGTACCTCTGTAGAAGTACTCATTTAGTTTTCTCTCTCATATGAAATTCCAGTATCATTACAAAATTTCTCTTCGTCATCACTTGCTAAAAGTATTTCTTATTAAATTAAATAATAAATGCCTCTCGTATATATCTATATATATATATATATATATATATATAATATCTCTATCTAAAGTAATATATTTCTATTTGGAAAGTCCGTATATCCATCTCTAACCCATTCATGATATGTTGTCATATTTTTAGACAAACATTGGTCAACAAAAATCATTTATGTTTATATAAAATACTTCACTATAAAAGATTTACTTTTGTTTTTTCCTCTCTCATTCAGCCCCTTTGGGGAGAAAAATTTATCAATTTCCTTATAAGTCATGGGACTTTCTTCTTTTTACTAAGTCACCCTTTCATTAAGATAGGAAAATTTTTAGCAGAGTTGAGGGATTTCAAGCCACCGTTAAGCAAAGTTTTCCTTCTTGTCACTTTGAAAAGACCTAGATAGTTATTAACACTCTTGAATAAGGAACATCAACAGTGATTATGTTGTTATATTTACAGACACACATAGATCAACTGAAAGAGTTCTTGAATGAAAAGTTCCAGCGCTATCCGAAAGTAATACTAGCTGATTACATTTCAATATCTTTCATAATATCATTACCTTCCATGATACCTACCATAATATAATTATCTCAGCCTTTAGAGAAATTCGGGTAAATTCAAGAACCGTTATTTACTAATTAATAGGTGGTATAAAGCCATGATGCTCAGACATATGACTGTAAACAATTAGACCCGAAAGAAAATCGATATGGTAAAATTACTAAAACTGTCATAAAAGAGCATTCAATACCCGGCCACAGGAATACTTGAAGGGTCTTTAACAGAAGATAAACTACGATCCTTGATGGTTAAAGTCAGGTTATGTACGATTTCATGGCTACTAAAGTTGTATGAAAAAGCATTTACCTTAAATGCAGTAGTTCAGTGTATCCGTTATTTTGTTCATTCCTTTTGTATTTACAATGAATGCTTTAATTTTCTTATTATTTGTAATAATGTGTCTTAGATCTTTAAAAAATTCTAAATGGCAAACAGGAGGAGTTCCGCAGCTGTTGTAATGAAGCAATTGTACGGAAAATAGGTTTTTAGAAAGAGGCTTATTTTTCAACCATAAAAAGAACCATAATAAAGTATCTTAGATCTTTAAAAAATTCCAAATGGCAAACATAAGCAGTTCCACAGCTATTGTACAGAAGCAACTGTAAGAGAAAAAATGTTTTTAGAAAGAGGTATATTTATTTCTCAACCATAAAAAGAACCATAATAAAGTGTCTTAGATCTTTAAAAAAAATTCCAAATGGCAAACATGAGGAATTCCGCAGCTATTGAACCGAAGCAACTGTAAGGAAAAATATATTTTTAGAAAGAGGTATATTTCTTAACCGTGAAAAGAATCATAATAAAGTGTCTTAGATCTTTAAAAAAAATTTCAAATGGCAAACATGAGGAGTTCCGCAGCTGTTGTACTGAAGCAACTGTAAGGGAAAAAAAGTTTTAGAAAGAGGTATATTTCTCAACCATAAAGATAACCATAAAAAAGAGTCTTAGATCTTTAAAAAATTTCAAATGGCAAGCATGAGGAGTTCTGCAGATGTTGTACCGAAGCAACTGTAATGGAAAAAAATGTTTTTAGAAAGAGTTAGATTTCTCAACTATAAAAAGAACCATAATAAAGTGTCTTAGATCTTTAAAAAAAATTCCAAATGGCAAATATGAGGAGTTCCGCAGCTATTGAACCGAAGCAACTGTACGGAAAATATGTTTTTAGAAAGAAGTTTACTTCTAAACCATAAAAAGAGACTACGATCTCCACTATAAATCGATGCGCCTGTGCCATCTCTCTAAATTTAGAGACTATCTCTAGCTATTATAGTTACTCATTCTGCAGTTGTTACATGAAATGTGCTTGTGGATTATTTTACATCATTTGTTAATATATATAATAACTAATACTGTTCAATTAAAATGAAGATGCCAGTAATTATGCCCATCATTATAATAATTATTTTCTGATAAAAACTTCCTAGCTGGATATTATACACATTCGTACGTTGCTTCCGCATTAATGCAAACATAATAAAATTCATAATTACCTTTAATTCTCTGAAACTTTCGCCCGGGATCTCTAATTTTATGTATAATGTTTAAACAACTTCTGCAGAGGTTGGCTATTGGATGCCGGAGACCTTTAATTTACCTTTTAGTCTGCTATTATTAAACAAATTAGGGTAATGAGTGAAAAAACGCTCCACTCTCTAACACCAGCAGCTTCAAATTATCTGATTAACGTACAGCCCCTTATAATATTTTAAGTGCCTAAATGCAAATCAGCTGATTAAGAAATCTCATTAATCAAACGGGAGCTTTAAGATCATTCTATCCTCTTACCGGATCTGCAACACCTATGTGTCCCTCCGAGCAACCTTGAAAACTCTTTTTTCCAGTCCGCAGCAAATCATTTTCTTTCTTTTCTAATCATCATAAGGATCAGAGTTATGAGTTTTTATGGTTGCACCTGAGTGGCAACACATATCGCATTTATTTAAGTTCTCCTCCCCCCTTACCCTTTCTATGGCATCGTATTTCTCAAACGTGCAGTCACGTTTCTGATACGCCTGGGGAAACCTCGTAATAATCATTAACTCCAGTGGATGAAAAAGGAAGAGTGGAAAAAAAGAGGAGGCTTTTTCGGTATGTTTTTATCTTTTGATCCCGCAAAGAACAAAAGGAATTATGCGGGCTTCTCACCTCTCTGATTAGATCGCGTTTCCATTCTTCTTTCGACTTCAGAGCTACAAAAGGAGGTGGTTAGATAGAGGGAATGTATACGTGAATGCAATCATACACGTCCTGGTATTTTGGAATGGGTAGACGACGGCGTCGTGTTTTAATGTGTCTTCGAAACAAAACTGTGAGAGTCAAATTCATGTGTCTTTCGATCGTGTTTAGCAAACTATTTAACAGGAGGTATATGAATTACAAAACACACTCTAGAAGGGAATTTACCGACTGTTTCTGGCAAGAAGGTTTGAAAGAGATATTTCTTCTCAATTTAAGACATTTGTTAAAAGTATCAAAGTTGTAAGAAAATAACAAATCAAATCTATGTGTCTTGTTTTGCGAAATATTTAACAGGAGGTATATGAATTACAAAACACACTGTAGAAGGGAATTTGCCGATTGTTTGTGGCAAGAAGGTTGGAAAGAGATATTTCTTCTTGGTTTTGAGACATTTGTTAAAGTTCCAAAGTTATAAGAAAATAACAAATCAAATCTATGTGTCTCTCAATCTTGTTTTGTGAAATATTTAACAGGGGGTATGAAACACACTCTAGAAGGGAATTTACCGGTTCCTGCAACAAAATTTGAAATATGTACCTCATCTTGATTTTAAGACGTTCAAGCGCCATAGTTTTAAGAAAATAACAAATCAAATCTATGTATCTCTCGATCTTGTTTAACGAAATATTTAATATAAGGTACGAAACATACTCTAGAAGGGAATTTACCGGTTTTTGCAGCAAGGTTTGCAAAATATATCTCCACTTAATTTTAAGACATTTGCTCAAGCACGATAGTTTTAAGAAAATAACAAATCAAATCTATGTGTCTTTCGATCTTTTTTAACAAAATATTCAACAGAAAGTGTAATATGAATTACTGAACACACTCTAAAAGGGAATTTATTGGGGGGAGGGGGGTTGTAAGAAAAAGGGTTTTCAAGAGATAGCTTTTCTTAATTTCAAACAATTTATTTATGTCCCAAAATTTTAAGAAAATTACAAATCTAATATATGTGACTATAGATCTTGTTTAGCGAAATATTTAACAGAAGATATATGAATTACGAAACACAATCTAGAAGTGAATTTACCGGGTTTTGCAGCAAGGTGGTTTGCAAGATATATCTCTTGATGATTTTAAGACATTTGTTCAAGAACCCTAGTTTAAGGAAAATAACAAATCAAATCTATATGTCTCTCGATCTTGTTTAACAAAATATTCAACAGAAGATGTAATAGGAATTACGGAACACACTCTAGAAGTGAATTATTATTAATATTTTTATTTATTTATTTTTGTAGGGAAAAAGGTTTTTAAGAGATAGCAATTCTTAATTTCAATCCTTTGTTCATGTACCAAAATTTTAAGAAAATTAGAAATTAAATCTATTTGTCTATCGATCTTGTTTAGCGAAATATTTAACAGAAAATATTATATGAATTACGAAACATACTATAGAAGTGAATTTACCGGTTTTTATAGAAAGATAGTTTGCAAGAGATATCTTCTCTTAATTTTAAGATATTTGGTTTAGTACCATATAAGAATATATTTTCCCAAGTAACAAGTCATAGTTATACGAAAATAGCAAATCAAATCTGTGTCCCTAGATCTTATTTAGCAAAATATTTAACAGAAGATGTTATATGAATTACGAAACACATTCTAAAATAAAATTTCCTTTACCAGTTTTTTATAGCAAAAAGGATTACAAGAGATAGATCTTCTTAATTTTAAAACATTCACTCAAACACCAAAATTCTAAGAAAAAACAGTGCAGGGAATGTTTGAGAAATAATGAAATGCAAATCAACCCTCGGCGGGCCTGCACACATATATACATATAGTAAATCTTCTCCAGCCAGCCACCCCTCTAGGCGGCCATTTTTTTGGAACCATTACAGTCTGCCGTAGTGAAGTTCCACTATATATGTGTGTGTGTGTGTCGGAATGAAATCACGCCCTTCACTAACTTGATCACTTCACCAGCTAATTTCCCGAATGATGCTGTCGAGGGCCGGAATATTCACTCTTGGATTCAGAGTTAACAATGCAGTCGTCGTAGTCCGAGTAACACAAATACAAGTCCTTTAAATTTTCCGAAATATCTTTATTCATCCACATAAAACTCTCAGCTCCATTCTTAATACTATCGTTTCACCATTTAACTTATAATGCCTAAAATTCGATTACTTTAAAATCCCTTCTCCGCTCATCTCGATTTACTCCGTCCCTACTCAATTACCTTAGACCTCCCAGCGGCATGTCTACACTCTTTGGAAGCCTACGTGTCTCTAACTCTCATACTTTGTTCGTAAGCGTGCCTAAAGGAAATCTGCTTAGATTGCATCGAATGTTCTCAAACTCTCGCAGGAAGCTATGACGTCACATCCGGTAACACAACGAGAAAAAGCCCACGTAAAACAGTCGAAACTCTATAAATAGCTTTTCACTCCTCGCGAATTCATCAAGGCCATCTCTGCTAAATATTAATCGTGGACAAGTAGCGTCATCTCCTGATTAATTTAAGAACTAACCCCCTTTTGCGAAATATAGTAGGTTTTTTTTACAATAATTTCGCTCTAATCTCCTTAAGTTATCCCATCCTTTTAAAAACCCATATATGTATAGACAGACAGATAGATAGATAGATAGATAGATAAATATATAGATAGATAGATATAAAATTCAGTTCCTCTAGCAACATATGTGTTGCATTGTTGTAACCTTACAACATATATATCACATTCTACTTATTCTGTTCATTTCGGCGATGTCGTATTACATCGTAGTATTGAATTTGTAGTGTATCGGAACAGCGGGATACGCTATTATCCGTCGAATTAATTTTATTATGCATTTTATTACAGGGGGCGTTTTTTCACCAACCAAGCATCTAGCAATATTGCTCTCAAGATGTGTGTATCATTTTAAATAATATTAGTTCTAAGAAAGGTATTATTTACTTAATTGCTCTACAAGCAAATAAATCTAGTTAATTCAAAAGTTCTTCTCACAAATTTTAAGTTAATAAGTAAAATTATTTCCTTTTTCTCCATTCATTTGTTTTTGTATCACGTTAAGATCTTACTAATACTAGATAGACATTTGATTTTGAACAGAAAATTATGAAAATTGGTCTCGTCTGTTGGTTAAAAATTTGACTGCCGTGTAGAAAATTTGTAGTATTAAGAATGGGTAAAGTTATAAATTTATATGGTTTAAATATTTATGTACTAATTTTTCTTCTCTGGCTCCAAGAGCGAAATCCATCAAAAGCATATGTTTAATAATCTCTTGGTACCTTTATGTGATTGCAAAAACTGTCCTGTAATATTAAATGTTATTTATCCTTTTAAGAGTTATTTGAAAACAGGATTTCATTCAAGATTTTATTAGCTAACTTACCTCTTTCAATACCAGAAAACTTCATTCATTTTATCATGATTCTTATTTGTTTTAAATATTTAAGTATGAAGTGTACATGTAAGCAAACTGCAGAATGGGAAATGTAAAACATTTACAAGAATACAAATAAATTTTACGCAACGGAATTGTTGCGTAAGAGTAGTTTAGTTCTTCTAAAATGTAGGGCTCCATGTGTACTGAAGAATGTTTGCAGAATATAATGTTATGTGATAAATAGTTTGTGTCCTATTGGGTAAACAAAGAGCCCAATGGTTATAAAAGTAGTAGAAACGTCTTTTTCGCTTGAAAATATGTCCAGATGTTTCTGTTGTACTGCTTATATTTAATTAGTACTTAATAATGCAATCTGTGACTGCGTGAACCTGGGTTGCAATCCCGGCTCAGGCATGGGCCGTTTAAGGAGTCCCATCATAAGGAGTAGCGCTGGTTGACCTTCTGAGTGCTCCCAAAATACACTAGAGTGCAAGTTTCATGCTGCACCTCAGCGAATGTCCTCAAGATACGGTGCTGTGTGTGTATATATATATATACAGGGTTTTTTTTTATTAAACTGTCACTACTCAGAGCCATCTGTAGCGCGATATATCTGCCGGAATTCCACCAAAATTGATAGAGGAACTAAGGACGACACGAGAAAGATTTTCCGTGAGAAGAAAAAAAAGTTCCAAAAGTCGCCGATAGAGGAAGATATGTCGCTGTTGTTGTCAGCGCACCTGAGAATTTGTCCAAAACGCAAGTAAAACATGAAAATGCAACTTTTCAATTGCGTAGTCGACAGCAGCGTCAATATTTTGGGCTATAAAGGTAACGGGTGAATACCGAAAAATATGTAATAAGCAGACAAATGAATAACAAAGAATTTTCACTGCAACACTGCTTTATGCATCAAATTCACTTCTCCCTCCTTCAATGTTACCACCGTCCTGGTGGACGAAGACACATTGCAAGGTGAACACTGCGTTCTCAACGGCCGAGCGTAACATGTCACCAGAAATGTTCATCACAGTCCGGGATATGTTGTCCTTTAGGTTAGCTAAGTTCGAGACTCCACGAAGATACACCTTAGACTTTAAATAACCCCACAGAAAGAAGTCGCATGGGTTAGATCCCGGGAGCGAGGCGACCATGCAAGTGAATAAAAGCGACTGATTACCCTTCCTTCTGTAAAGTGATGGAGCAACTGATTCCGCAAGATCTTTATAGCCCAAAATACTGGCGCTGCTGTCGACTACGTAATCGTGAATTTGCATTTTGATGTTCTACTTGCGGTTTATACAAATTCTCGTGTGCGCCTACAACAACAGCGCCATACCTTCTCCTATCGTCGACATTTTGAACTTTTTTTTTTCACGGAAACTCTTTCCCATGTCGATCTTAGTCCCTCTATCAATTTTGGTGGAATTCCGGCTGACAGATCGCGCTACAGAGGGCTCTGAGTAGTGTCAGTTTAATAAAAACCACCCTTTATATATATATATATATATATATATATATATATATATATATATATATATATATATATATATATATATATATATATATAAATTAATTTCAGTTGTTCTAGCGACATATCTGTTATATTGTTGTAACCTAAAAACATATATTGTTTCAGATATTTTTTATTCTGAATCATTAGTTTAGAATAAAATTTTAATTCAGCGAGAAGATAGATTCCATTTGAAGAAAGCAGATAGTTCAAGACAGATTTAAAACCAAACTTTTGAAATGACCTCAACAAAAAAATTTCCTCAAAAGTGTACGAAAAAGTTACTCTGATGTTATACGATCTCCGTGTCACAGTTTCTACAGTTACTTTTACGTGCTGAAGCAAGTAAAAATTGATTCACGTAGTTGGTCGTTCCAAAAATTGGTCAAGATGATAAGGTCTCTACACGCAAGCTAAGTGTCACTTTAATAGTTATCTAAAACCTCTGGCTCAGCAATGTCAGGAATGTCTGCTGGTGATCACAACATCTTTACGCAAGGATTACAACGTGACAAAAGAGATAAATATCTAGCCTTCTACGCAAGAGGGAATGACATCCAGACTAGAACCGTCTGCAAGAAAAGTAAGATGATGGTAATGAACAGGAAGTCATTGAATTACCAAATGATACAGGAATGAAAAAGTTTTCATTATCTTTCATGATAAATTCTGTGTGTATCCTTAATATTGTTGAGATTAGCGACATTAATAATGTTCGTAATTGATCATTATTCTGAGTAACTGGGACATTTATAACGTTCTCAAATGGTCATTATTCTGAACACTGGGTCACAGGAAACGAAAGATTAAAGCTATTAGAAAAATGAGCTTTTTCGTTTCAAAAGCGAAAAATAAATTTCCCTATTCTTTTTAACAGCAATTTACATAGTTACAAAATATACAATTATATTTTTTTTTCTTGTTTCTGCAATGCACTTTCTCTACGTCGTTCATTGAATGCAGCCAAGTAAATTATAGCACATGTCTGGAAATGTTTCGTGTTGCGAGAACAATGCTATAAAAACGAAAGGCTGTTTTAGGTATATTACGAAGATGGAAGTAAAACTAGAAAGGTACGAAAGCATGTTATTATACAAAAGTGGGGTACCCAAAACAGGTAAATTTAATAGCCAGAAACATACACTCTGAAACAGGTAGCTTTCTTGAAGCAGCATTTCATTTTTACGGTGCGGTGTCAATGAGGCTAAAGCGAGACCAATCTCCGTACGACAATAGGCTCCGAAGCAAATAACTCTCCATGTCTTCATACAATATTATCGAACAGAATACCCACTACGACCACACAACTTAGTTTTCACAATTATTTTATATCTCCCGCGACAATTCTCTACTGTAGAGAAAATCACACATAAATCCTGAAGAGGAGATTGCACATGCTTTCTACAAACAAGCCTCATTCGTTTGAATTTGCTTTAATATCGAAAAAAGAATTTTGATTGAAATTAGACTTAGTGATTTTTTTTCTAGTTTAGAAATTTATTTCACCCCATTGACATCTGATTGGTATGAAATTAACCATATGTGTGACCAAAAAAAATTTTTACCGTCTTGGTTATTATAAATAAGTATTTTAATCATAAATAAACGAAAAATGATTTTTGTAAATTGTTAAAATAAAGAATATTATGCAACACTATAGAAATTCGATGGTGTGTATAAAGAAATGTTAACGTACAACTGTACAGGGTTCCCACCTATTTCCGTTACACCTACTTAACTTCTAAACGGTGACAGCTTAGGCCATAAAGTTGGTGTCTGGGTATAGTAAAAAGGCTATGCGATATTCGACGAGACAACTTACAACGCCATCTAACGCCAAATTTTGGAATTAGCGATTTTATCTCAAAAACGGTACGAGAAAAAAAATCAATTACAAAGTTGTTCAACATCATCGATTTTGTAAGAAAAGACACCTTGCGCACATTAATACTTAAAACAGAATGTAGAAAATGAACATTTGTTTGGTCACGATTTTGAAAATAGTCATGCCATAAAGAGTGGAATAAAGAAACTGAGACACTTCCCTATCTTCAGAATCATTTATTTATGTTGCTGAAAATTCTCTCCATTAGCCACTACACATATTTGCACTCTGGACTGGTTATTTAGTCCGTGAGGTGGTCTTTTCGAGCATCGCTCGCCATAGTGTTGAAAATCCCGGCCAAACAAATGTTCATTTTTTACATGTTGTTTTGAGTATTAATGTGCTCAAGGTGTATTACTAAATTGATGATTCTGAACAACTTTGTAATTGACCTTTTTTTCTCGTATCTCGTACCGTTTTTGAGATAAAAACGCTAATTCCAAAATTTGCCGATAGATGGCGTTGTAAGTTGTCCCATCGAGTAACGCATAGCCTTTTTATTATACCTAGACACCAACTTTATGGCCTAAGCTGTCACCGTTTAGACGTTAAGTGGGGGTGTAACGGATATAGGTGTTTAAAAAATTAAACAGAAATTCAGATCTAGCAATCTTTAACTGATTCTCCCAGACACGGAATGGAGCTGACATAGCTTGCCTCGGTTTTATCAGCTGGGAGAATAGAGAGAGACTCGCATTCATGAGAGTCAAATAATCTGAATGTTTCTTTATTATCGATCACTTTATTTTTACCTCAAAGCCTAAAGAACTTACTTAAATGGGTAGAACCGTATTATAAGTAAGGACTATTATTTGCTAACTTTTCCAAGTTTCACCCCTAGAGGGTCTATCCAGAGGTCCAGATTTGAACATACTTCGAAAGAGTCCAAGGATCCGAAATGTTTACAGACAATACCAACGAACAGATACTTCTAAACAGGAAAAATATTTTCACACTTAATTCGATGCTGCAGCAGTTTCTGCAAGAGGGGACAGATATTAGCAACTAAGTTTTCTCAGTAGCTGCAGCAGCCACACGGCCCTAAATTTTCGTCTTATTTACAAAAATGTTTCAAGAGGGGATCTGTTTATTAGAAAAGGTAATAATTTATTTCCCTAATAACCGTTCATTTGTCGATGTTAGATTAATACAGAGAGTCGTTTGATTCTTCTTTACAGCCGAAAAGATTTGCATCGCAAATAAAAAGAAAACTGAAAAAAAATTCCTATTTATTTTTTCAGATGAAAGAAATAATTTACAATTTTTCTGTCTTCTAAGACTCAACTCTCTCAAACTCAGTACTATAAAATATGAAGCACAAGCTGTCGGATTTAATGTTTACAGAAAAGAGTATTGTAAGGTTGCCTAATCAATAAGGCCCTTAAATTGAAGGTAATATCAAAATACAAAGTTAAGCTCATTTTTTTAAATTCAATACTATAGAAGCCGTAGTTTGAGTCAAATAGTCGAGGGAGATTGACGTTTGCTATTTTGCTACTAGGTACTTTCTGGATCTCTAATTGATGTTCAAGTTAGTTTGGGAATGTTATTCTAAACTTAATACCCTATCCTGTAAAATCAATTTGCCACCTATACTATAAAATTTTCGTCGACGATAAATCCAGAATTTACCACCGGTATTATATCAACTTGTAGATTACAATTATTGCTGTAATTTAGATGATTCCTACAGGTTAAATACATGCGAAATCATCTATGTTATTTATTGTGTAATATAAAACTCTGCTCGAAATTGTATCAAATTTAGCTTAAACGAGATATCCCAAGTTATTTAGAATTTTCTCTGTAGTAACCTTAACCTTTTTCAAATCTAAATTTGCAGGAAGGCATTTTTAGAAAGTGTTAAAGACATCTTTAATTTACACTTTCTGTTCAATCCTCGATTAACAATTCTCTGTGACTTCAGCAATTTTAAATGCTAAAATTAATTTTAAAGAATGATAGTTTCAGTTCTTCAGCGTCCTTCTATTCGTTTAATATATGCCGTGTATTTCATGACTCGTGTAAGTTTGGTGATTTTTAAGGACATTCGGGTAAAAATTTCAAATAACTTGAAGTACTCAGTTTTAACTAAATTCGACACAGTGTCGAGTAGAGTTTTATCATTAAGTTATGTAATAAACAACATACATCTCCGGTCGATAATTTATACAAGTTGCACGTTGAGAGACTAGTTTTTAAAGCCGAGATAGCAATTATGGTGAACAAAGTTTGCTCATTACCCGAAAAGAAATGCCTGAACAGATTCTGTGGAAATAGAAGGGCAGATGACAATCCACTAATTTATATACAGTAGACGCTCGTTAATTCGAACTCGGTTAATTCGAACTTTCGGTTAATTCGAACTAATCCAAAGGCCCTAAAAAACTTGTATTGGAATTAATGTTAAAAATATCTCATTAATTCGAACTAAATTTTTATCACTTCGGTTAATTTGAACTAAAAATTTGACAAAAAATTTTTTTTCCTCAATTAACGGAGAAAATACACGCTGTATTTATTATTTTGAACGTCAAAATCACCTGTATTTTTTTTTTCTCTGTAAAGAGGCACATGCCCGCATTCCTAGACTATTGCATTTCCGCTAAACGTTAGTGGCTATTGTCCTTATCAGTGCTTAACGGACAAAGCGATTTTCCGTTATTTGTATCGATTTTTCTTAGAATTTCAGAAAAAACCAGTCTTTACTACAGATTCTAGGGAGCTGCGTCAGTTATGCCTGCAGTGCAGACAAGTTAAGGTGATCTGTTTTTCTTCCTCAGTGTGTGATGTGAAAGTGCAAAAATTCAGGATGTCTACGCGTGGAAAGTAAAAAACCCTAATTTTGGAGACAAAGGTAAAAATTTTAAAGAGAGTAGAGAATGGCGAATGTAAAACAAAGTTAGTAGCTGACTATGGAATTTTAAAAAAAATCTTGTCAACTTATTTGAAAAACAAGAAGTCAATTTTAGATTCATGGGAAAAATCAAAATTCGCTAGAGGAAGGAAACGCATGAGAAATGCATCCCAAGAAGAACTAGAAAAAGCTCTACTGCTATGGCTCCAGGATGTTAAATCTCGAAATTTTCCGATAAATGGACCCCTAGTGCTGACGAAGGCTGATGAATTGGCAAGTCGAATGGGTATTGAAGATTTTAAATGCAGTAATGGATGGCTTTCTCGATTTAAGTCAAGGCACAATATTTCTTATCAAACTGTATGTGGCCAAAGCTCTGAGGTAAACGAAGACGTATGCACTAATTTCGGTAGGAAACTGCCAGGGCTTTTCTCTACTTACCTGCCGAAAGATATTTTTAATGCGGCCATAATGGACAAAGCCATAATGGACTCTATTAAAACTCTTAAAACATTTATTCAGATGGAACCTTCCTCTGAAAATGAATTGAAATGTTTACTTCAAATCGAGAAGTTGGCTGAACAATGTAGGCATCATAAACAGAACCAAACATTCACTTTACAGTTTTTCCCCAAAGTGAAATTCGTATTTTTAATTTAAGTTTACTTTCTACTGCATATCTTCTGCTTCATTTTATGATTAAGGCAAGTCTGTATTGCTTTTTAATATGTTAATTTTAGATAACATAGTATAATATATTTTCTGGGGTTATACATACTAGGAGATTTTTCTTCTTCAGTGATACATTTTTAAAGTTATATATTTTCTCTTAACATCGGGTAATTCGAACATCGGATAATTCGAACTTTTTTCCGAGAACCTTTGAGTTCGAATTAACGAGCGTCCATTGTATATATAAAACAGTTCCGTGACTGACTGACTGATTGACAGATAACGCACAGTCCAAACCTCTGGACCTAAAGGCTGAAATTTTGCATGGCGATTCTTCTTATTATGTAGGGGTGTACTAAGAAAGATTTTTGAAAAATTCTTCTTAGATTTTTAAAATTTAATTTTTAAGCTGTTTTTGTAGCTTTTGTTAAGTTTGCATTTAAAATAATAATTTGAGGGTTATAAAGTTTATATCACGAGAAAGATCATAAAAATTCCTTTACAATGAAATCTTTTTCGAATCTTTACCTCCCTTTTCTGATTTTTGGTGAATTTTTATAGATTAATTTTTAGAATTTAATTTATAAAATGCAGATCACGTGGTTTCTTTTCTTTTTGTGATACTTTAAATTAATTTTGCGTCACGTGTATAACAACGAAATAAATTGAGAAAAAAATATTAAAATACGGTAAAAGATAAAATTTAACCACTAGACTAATTGACATGGAAGTTTTTAAAGAATTTAATTCAAATTTGTATGTTTTATGGATATTAAAAATACAGATTAATTGCATACATTGACCGTTGAATTTAATTTGAATATTTTCCTCTACATTATTTTGTATATAAAAATATCCGTTACGATTTTTTTACAAATATATATATATATATATATATATATATATATATATATATATATATATATATATATATATATATATATATATATATATATATATATATATATATATATATATATATTGCCTTAATTGCATTCATTGACCGGTGTATTTATTATATATATATAGGCGTTAATTGCATACGTTGACTGTTGCATTTAATTTGAATGTACTTCGTACCGAAGCACGGGTATTCAGCTAGTCTTACATGTAAAGAAAAGTGAATGCTATTATTAGTTGAATAATGACTAATTTATACAAACCAAATACTTTAAAATTGTTTTACACTTATTTATTTCCTCTTAACATGAAACATATAAGATGCATTATGTATCACCACGCACGCATTCATCTCCGATGAAATATATCTACTACTTCCATAGGCGTGAGTACATTTAAATACTGAGCTCACTGAAATATGACCGCGCGTATGAATTTACTTATAAATGAGTCTCCACCCAACGCGCTCGGGATAAACGAAATAATTGCAGATACCGAATGAGCCAGAAAACAAATTAACCCTATCATTTATAAAATAACCTACCCAGGATCCCCGTACAGAAACACGTGGTGATAAAACCTAAAAAATGGCTGATACTGTATCAATTATTAAGCTCTGATAAAAAAAAAAAAAGGAGAGAAGAATTCCCTGCCTTATTACGAACAGACACCTTCCCATCTGGGACTAAGGGGGTATACCCCCGAGACAGCATGTGTGAGAGAGAACAATATAAATGCTCTGCTCATCCCTTTGATTAGATCTTCTTTGGTTTGAGCTTCGAATTTCGCAGGGCACCACGTTATCTCATTAACGATGCTCTTACTTCGCGGCATTAATATTTCAGAGTTACCTTTCGGCCACGGATTGGTCATTAATTCCGAAAATTTTCCCGAAAAGTCACCAAGCCCACATGTTAATTACCCAGAGAGAACATTCGACTTAAATATGGTGCACACGCAAATGATCTGGAGGGGCGCGGACCTTAATGCGCTGACTGGAGTTTGTAGGATTCGGGACGACGCTTTTTTTTTTTCTTTTTTGTAATCGGTTGCCTGCGAAAGGCCGAGGAGGATTTGTTGATTTCAGGCTCTCTGATACGTTGTGCTCGAATGAGTGAGTCACGAGGTTTCGATTCAAACGACAAATCGATTCTAAATTTCATTGCGATGATTGGGATGTCTTTGCGGTTCTTAATTGCCATGAGGAATTATTCCGTTTAAGGGAGCAAGAGACCTTTAACATGGTTTTTTTTTTTCGACTCTCTAATACGTTGTGATCGAATTAGTCAGTCATGAGGTTTCGATTCAAATGACAAATCGATTCAAAATTTCATTCCAATAATTGAGTTGTCTTTACGGTCCTTAAATTCGTAATTGCTTCGAAGAATTACTCCGTTTAAGGGGACAAGGAACCTTTTACTTTTTTCTTTCAACATTTCTTTCAACATTAATATTATTTTTTGCTACATTGAAAACACTTAGAATTTATAAATAAATATTTTGTGGAAGAATAAAACTTTTTTTTCAAAAAATTCTTCAAAAATGCTAGAATTTTTCAAAATGCTCCGAGCGCTTTAATTTTCTTCTGATTTCTTCCAAATTTCACGTTTTTTACAATGTTTGCTGTAAAGGGACAATAGACCTTCAACCTCGTTTTTTTTTCAATATTTTACTCTATATACCACATGGGTCTAATTAACATTTTTCTTTACTGCATTGAAGGCACTTAGAATTTATAAATAAATATTTTGTGGAAGAATTAGACTTTTTTTTCAAAAAATTCTTTAAAAATGCTAGAATTTTCCAAAAATTTTCTATGCGCATTCATTTTAACGTAAGATTACGTTCCTCAATAACTGTCCTTCGGAGAGAAAATAATTGTCCTGAGTCGCGAGTTATAGTTTTGGCAGAGCGCCAAACCTAGTAGCAGTAAACAGTTAAGCAGAAAAGTACCAAAATGCGTAAAAAACAAAGAGGTGAACAATCGATAAGTAATCTTACGTTAATAACCCGCAGTAGTTTCGTTAGAGAAGACTACCTGAAATATTATTTTTTCTGATTTTTTCGAAATTTCTGAGGATTGTTAATGGAAGTGTTTGTTACAAAACTGTGCATAATTCTTTGAAGCCCTAATTATTTTTCAAATTCATAGACCATGAAATAAAGTAAAAACATGCAAACGCGTAAAAAAATAACAGATTAAGAAAAAATATTTATGGCTTTAGATTCATAAAAAAATCAGTTTATATATATATATATATATATATATATATATATTAAATTTATATTAAAATAATTCAAGGTTTTTAAATGCTATGGAATGCGCACTTTGAAAAATGCCACCATTTTAGAAAATTTTTTTGAAAAACAGGTATTTTTCTGCAAAAAATTTTTTAATTCTTAGGGTCATCAATGTAGTAAAAATATATATTAATTATTCTCATTCTGTATATAGAGTTAAAAACTGAAAACTTAAAAATTTAATGTTGAAGATCCCCTTTCCTCTTAAAATAGTGTAACTCATTAGTCTGTCTTTACTTGCCATGGAAATGTTGACCACATATATATACAATGAATTTTCTATTGTTAACGCTTTCATTTAAATTCGTGCAACTGTTTTTGCTAATAATACAAAGAAAGAAATGAATGATCGGAATATTTTTTTCCTACTTCCATAATGTAGAAATTCGAACTAATTGTTCAAATTTCTACATTAGTATCAATGATTTTTTTATTTCAAATAGTTAATGACAGGTGTCGCAAAATTAACACAATAAATATACACATAACCTGTTCCTCTTTAAAAATGCTAAAATGTATTTTAAGAAGATTAATTGAAGGTTTTATTCAAAATAATATTACTCAAAAAAGTGATCAATCACAATTAAAATTTCAGTTCGTTTTAAATTCTTTTACTAATACTGTTATAATTTTGTAAGTTTCATTACAAGGTGAAGTTATATCAAGAAATTACTATATGTTTCCATCAAGAAATTCAAGCAACTTGCAAATTATTTTAAAGATTTCATAACAAATTTAATACTTGTCATTAAAATTTCAGCACTATCAATTTTATTGATAAATACATCAAAACAAAAAATCTTCCATCTCCATGGAGTTGGCACATTTTGTTTTCCACATCGGTTATCGATATATATCGATAATATAATACACAATTTACTAATAATTAGGCAACAAGGTGTGTAATTTATTTTTACACAAAGCATCAATTATTTTAATTAATTTAATTCAAATAATACTTTACAACTGAATATTTAAAATAAATAAAAAATATATACATTTGAATTTTGTCAATATAAGTTGTCTTTAAAAATATTATTACGAAAGAATTTTTTCTTTACTTCTGTCAAACAAAATTATTTATTTTAGTGACACATGAGGAAAACTTTCAAAGAGGTGATAAGTTGATATAACAGTCACACAGATGTGGTTCCAAATACTAGTTTCGAGTCATCTTTGCCCTGCTTGATGCAGAGTTAGCCAATCGGATATCATACCTAAACATAATTGAAAATAGAATTAAACATGGGAAATCTGAGTGCAACTAGCGTAAAAGTAAAGCAGGGAAGAAGAGAATTATCACAAACTATATTTGAAACTCGTAGTCACACATTTAAGGTTTTCAACGAGCTTACTTTTATTCCTCTTGCATATATTTGTCAGATTTAGTTTATCATTTGATAACTTTTCTGAATAAACTAACTTAAGTTAAAATGAGTGGTTTTTTTTTTGATAAATGTTCCGGTATATTACTTTGAAGACAGAGACACTAGATCCTTTTTATATTTTTTAAACTTAAGAGACGCTGGCCTATTAGCTAAATGCTATGCGCATTTGTCACCAGAACTTCCGAGTCAGTCAAGGTGGCCGATTTTGCTGGTTTTGACACTGGTGGAAATAGCAAACACATCTTAATTGTCTATAGTTCTAGAATTAAGCTTTCAGACAGTATTTCTCAAAACTGTACACTTTAAAAGAAAAGGGTACACTTTAAAAGAAAAGGGTACATAAGGATATTCTGGCTGCGTTGTAGACATGAACTTTTAGCGAACTGATTCGCATTAACAAATTATAGTTTTTAACTCAATATTATAACTAGTTGGCCCCCATCAAACCATGACGGCTGGATAGTAAATAAATATACTAATACCCAAATTATACTGAACACATCATTGTAAAATGTTGAAAATCATTATATGAGAATAAAGAAATACACTTTAAAAATTGCTGTTGAACCCAATAAAAAGAAATATAGTTACTCAGCATCGCGAAATAAGTAATTTCCGCCAGGTTTAATTCTATATCTCAAATACATAATCTATATATATAAACAGTTCCGTAACTGACTCACTGACTGACATACAACGCACAGACCAAACCGCTGGACCTAAAGGGGCTGAAATTTTGCATGGCGATTTCTTCTTATAGTGTTAGGGGTGCACTAAGATAGATTTTTGAAAAATTCTTCTTAGGATTTCTTAAAAATTTAAATTTTAAGCTGTTTTTGTAACTTTTTTTAAGTTTGCATTTAAAATAATATTGGAGGGTTATAAAATTTATATCACGAGAAATATCAATAAAATTCCTTTAAAAATTGAGATCTGTTTTCAAATCTTTACCTCCATTGTCTGATTTTGTGGTGAATTTTAAAGATTTATTTTAGAATTTAATTTATTAAATGCTGATCACTGTGATTTCTTTTTCTGGTCCAATAAATAAATTTATCGTCACGTGCATAACAACTAAATAGACAAAAAAAATATTTTATTTTGTCTTGCTAATGCGGCAGATGATTGGACATTATCCGAAAAAATATTAAAATACAGTAAAGATATATTCCTCAAACTGTACTATATTAACTGTACTACACTAAAGTGCCACTGAATTAGGGATACCTACCTAGTAACGAGTTGGGCCTCCTCTGGCCTTGATAACGGCTGCCACACGACGAGGCATAGATTCAACAAGTTTCTGGAAAACGTTCCCACGGGAATGGGCTTGTCAAATATTGGCTAAAGCTGTCCATAATTCAGTAAGGTTCTTTGGTGCTGTGTGATGGCCTTTCACGCCTTGTTCCAAAACATCCCAAAGATGCTCAATAGGATTTAAGTCTGGGCTTCTAGGTGGCCAATTCATGACAGAGAAGTCAGAGGAATGCTCATCCAACCATCCAGTAGCCCACCGGGACTTGTGAGAGGTACAGTTGTCTTGCTGGAAAACTCCATTACCGTACGGATAACAGATCAGCATACACGGATGGAGGTGATCACCCAGCAACTCTACATACCGAATTGCATTGAGGGAGGTTGGTACACGCACCAAAGATCCCAAACTGTGCCACGGAAAAAAACACCACAGATCATGATTGAGCCACCATGCCCTGTACGTTCCAGCCAGGCAGGCTGGATCCATGGCTTCATGAGCCTGACCGCTTATATCTCAGCCTCCCGTCGGCGTTAAGTAGTCGGAATCGAGACTCATCACTCCATGCTACTCGTTCCAGTCCTCTACACTCCAGTCTCTGTGCTCTCTTGCCCAGGCAAGACGTGCAGCCCGATGGCGAGTATAGAGCAATGGTACTCTCGTAGGTCGACGATTCCCCGAAACCCATACGGTGAAGCGAGCGTTGCTACAGTCCGTTTACTGGCTGTAACGACTGGCACCGGCATTAAACTGGGTGATAATTGAGCTAATGTTTGGCTTCTCTGGCTGGTACAATAAGCCTGAGCCGTCTCTCACCACGCATTGTCAAGGCTAATTGTCCTTTGCCAGTTTGCCCGATCGCTAGTTTGTTTTTCCACCATCCATGTATTCTTGGTATACTCTTGACACTGTCGACCTTGAAAATCCTAGCTGTCTGAGGATCTCGGAAATTGAATGGCCCATGCGTCGCGCACCTACGATTTGTCCGCGATCGAAGGCGTCTAAATCAGGCAGTTTACCCATACTGGCAATTCCAACAAACTAGTTCAGAACAACCACAGTACGCGCTATATATGCAGCTACCACAGCGCCCTCACTTGCGATACATGATGCGCAGCGCTACACAATTGGCAGTAGGCTTTGCTATCCCTAATTCAGTGGCACTTCAGTGTATATTCTTTAGTATTCTATTAGAATTTAATTGGAATATTTCTTCTACATTATTTTGTCTATAAAATATTCGTTCGATTTTTTTTATAAATATATATATATTTTTTTACATCTATTGTATACATTGACCGTTGTATTTAATTTGAATGTACTCCGTGGCGAAGTGCGGGTTTTCAGCTAGTTAAAAGTAAAAACGGCAGTGGGGAGAGCAATCGAGATTCCTCGGAATAAGCAAATTAACGTGTTTATGTGGCCTGTGCATGTACTTGTCGACAGCAGGGTTCAAATGCTCAAATATGTGTAAGTATTGCAGTGGCCTCACATGTACAAATGTAGTTGAACTGCCTCGTGATTTAGAGGATGACGAAACATAGATATGATGCCCCCCCCAGATCATCAAAATAGCTAAAAACAATAGGTATGAAGACTGTTATTAATTTGAAATATTTCCATTTTAGTACAGTTATTGCATCATTTAAAATTACGTAATAATTATAATTTTTTCATGTAATTTCTTCTCTATATATTATTTCACTTCTGCTAGATTTCTTATTAAAATAATGAATTAAACGGTTTTTATGGATGTTGAATACTCAGATTTTTGTAATTTAATTTCCTATGTATCGACAAATGTGTAGTTGTGTACATAATTATATAATATGTACACTATTCAAGTATGTGCGAATAAAAAATATATATTTTGTAATGAACATATTGTGCATTTCTCAAATATGGAATATTATATATATATAGCAATTGTACGAGTTAGTGTGTTAGAGAAGTAAGTTTTGCGTCTTTCTCGACAAGTTGAATAAAATATCCCATTTTCCCGACGCTGTAGCTCGCTTGTTATTGGGTTTAGAAAAAATATATAAATGTAAGATTGTTCAAAATTTTATCTCTTAAGATTGTAATGCAATCTAAGTTCTAAGCTCTAAAACACAACCATTGCGGAGATATTTGAAAAATACCAGAAACAGTTTTAAAAAATTCGTTTTTTTCGGGCACAGCAAATTCCGCTGAGGTCTTTCAAATTGGAAAACTCGATTTTTTCCTTACTGGACTAAAATATACGGTAGGGAAAAAAATCTAATATCCGATCTTTTGCGCGGTAAGGCCATTTACTTGAACCCAGCTACTGGGCGATTAGTTAGATCTAAAGCCAGATTTAAAATGTGACTGATCTGCCAGAAACAAATTACACGGTTTTATGCACGTAATGGCCTCGTGATGAGGTGAGGCACCTAAAGCCAGATTTAAACATGTCGCTGAGCATGCGCAGAAAGTCATTTTTAACTGTAAATTATCTCTAATTAATAGAAATTTCGGTTTACAAAAACAAAATTTGACACTCTATATATTAAAATCTTTCGTTTGAGACCAAATGAAATAAATTGATGTAGTAGTTTTTCTCACGAACTGCCCAGAGAATCGCTTAGCAACTTATACATAAAGATTTTTAATGTTTAGCAGAAAAAAAAAATGCCCAGGTTTAGTTTGAGAGTTAAAAACAATTATATTACGTTTTTACAGAATTATTTAAAAATGGGCATTCTTACAAGAGGCTGTGTTAAAGAGTTTATATATCAAATATACCTGTTGTAAATTTAATTAATCTGATTAATTAGCTGTTAGGATATATTCCTTAGGGTGAGGCAGTGTTAATATTTGAACGATTCGCTGGGTCCTTTAATTCATAATTTATCCATCGACATAGTATAGCAAATAGGACAAATCATGAAATCTTTCAAGGAAAACAGACGCTTTTGGAATAAAATGGGTTATGAAGAAAAGTTCAGCCATCTTCTACCTCTATCCCTAGCTATGATCAGAATCACCTGTTTGTTTCTATTTGCAGTCATGTGCCTCAAAAGTTGCCATAGATGCTTCTAAGTTTAGTTTATTGACAAAAGAAAAATTAACAGAGAGTAAGAATATACAAAATAAGTTCTTTAAATGTATTAAAAACCACTCCCTTCGCATGACAGCATTTGGACTCATAATCTTTCTCTCTATAAACTACAAATACAACAGACTAAATTTGACTATTATGATGATATGGATGTGTTGTGTTATGACAACGAGATAACTAATTACGTGGCAAAAATCGAGTGTGGACATTGTTATAAGGTTGCTATGTACATTCAGAAAATTATGTTTACCAAAATGTTTGGAGATAATAAGAAATTCAATTGACCAAAATTTTTATTCGTGAAATTATATAGAAAAATTTGTAACATTTAAAAAAAAAAGTGAAATCATCTGTAATAGATGTAGAAATTCATTCCTCCTCCTCAAGTGATTCCTGTCAAAATGGCATTACAGAATGTGAATAAAACTTTTTCACAGAAATATGAATCGATTTTGTACCATATTATGGGCCCTTAGTATAATTTTTTAGGGTCCTAAGTACTTTATCTGACAGCTCAATGGAAGTAATTACAGTTTATGCAATTTTATAAATTAATTTTAAAAAATGTTTGGAATCTTTAAAATACGAACATGCAAATCAAACTGAACAGTTTACCAATCTACTTTAAATTTAGCGCGCAACAACACACACACACACACACATATCTATATATATATATATATAAATATATATAATATATATATATATATATATATTATATCTATATATATATATTATATAGATATTATCTACTACATATATATATATATATATATATACTATATATATATATATATATATATATATCTTATATATATATACTCTATATATATATTATTTTAATTCATAAATTTCATTTAGTTAGTTTCCAGTGTGCTTGAATTTTTATATTTAATCGATTCATAGCCGTGATATCAAGAAGAGTACTGGTAAATTTTTTATTTCATAAAATTTATAATAATCTTTTAAATGATGATTATAGAATATTTCAAAGCTAGCATGTAGTGTAAAGTGTCTATTGGGAAGGTCTAGAATTTATGTTGCCATTATTTATGATAAGTTTAAGATGTCGCCTGTGTTTCTTCGTTAATTTTTTGCTATGAACTTTATAAAGTTCCTCCATTGATGGCATTTTTTAAAAAGGAAGACTAAAGAACTGCTTTAATCGTTTCTAGAGAAAGTGTCCTTGTATTTATATTGAGCCCTTTTTTATAAAATTTTTGTTCTAAAATCTTCTAAGCTTCTATTGTAATAAGAAAATTCAGAAACTTTTATTTTGTCCTCTGTTTGGAATAACTGAAACAATAACCTCTTTTGACTCATCTTTTCGAGCATCCTGAAGTTCCTTTGAATCATTTAAGACTTGCTCGAACAAAACATTATTCTTAAGTAGACGATAACATCCTAAAATATTGATTATTTTACTTCTGAGAGAAATTTCTATTCACTATCGTTTCGCACGATTGCGCTATCAAGATAATCTTGAAACTGTTACCCGATCTAAAAGTGTCTCTTTTGTCTCTAAAACGCAAACGCAGAGTTATTTGTATTTCCCCTAAGCATGAAAGCGTGAGAAATCACAGGTTATATGCAAATACAAAGGCTTTATCAATAGAAGAGTTTGAACAAACTTCAAGAAACCTAATGACAATTTATACAAGAAATAGGTTTTCTTGTCATGTCCAAGAAAGCTTACTGGAATCAACAGAGATATGAATTTCTCTTCAATAGATGAGTTTCAACAAACTGCAATAAACCTAATGACAATTTATACAAAAAATAAGTTTTCTTTTAATGTCCAAGAAAGTTTCCTGGAATCAACAGAGACATGAATTTCCTTCAATAGAAGAGTTTGAACAAACTGCAAGAAAACTAATGACAATTTATACAAAAAATAGGTTTTCTGTCATGTCCAAGAAAGTTTCCTGGAATCAACAGAGACATGAATTTCTCTTCAATAGATGAGTTTCAACAAACTGCAATAAACCTAATGACAATTTATACAAAAATAAGTTTTCTTTTAATGTCCAAGAAAGTTTCCTGGAATCAACAGAGACATGAATTCTCTTCAATAGAAGAGTTTGAACAAACTGAAAGAAACCTAATGACAATTTATAAAAAAAATAGGTTTTCTTGTCATCTCCAAGAAAGTTTACTGGAATCAATAGAGACAGGAATTTCTCTTCAATAGAAGAGTTTGAACAAACTGAGAGAAACCTAATGACAATTTATAAAAAAAATAGGTTTTCTTGTCATCTCCAAGAAAGTTACTGGAATCAACAGAGACAGGAATTTCTCTTCGTCAGTCACCAGAGGTTTGTCTTTTAAATTTTAACAAACGGAGTGGGTGAAATAAATTGCCATGAAACATCCAGAGCTGATTATTAAGATATTAAGGAAGAAAGATGTTGAAATAGGACCTGGCCACGTTTTATGTTTAGAAAGACATGCCTCCTGCTTAAACAATCAAGATTATTTGAAACGTCGCCCACAGTTTGAAGGAAAGCCTCAAAATGAGATGAATTACCCAAAGGCAGAGGAGATTTTACTCTACTACGAATTGACTACAGCAAGTGCTTACAGAAAGTCAATTCTTGAAATAAGGTTAAAAAAAGATAATTCAAAATACACAGGTAAACACTTCTTTCGTTGTTTTAGCAACAATGAAGCTTAGGGGAGTGGTCACTTTTACATACCTTTAAAAGTATCATTTTTAGACCTATGTTCGATTGTAGTAATACTTATGATTTTGGCTTGATTTACATGAAATTTTTTGAGTACTGTCTATAATACTATTATTATATATGCACTATTTCAAGGTAATTATAAAAAAAGTAAAATTAATTTTTATGCATAAAAAGTGAATAATTATTTTAAATGTAGCATTTGCAGTCAACTACTGTGAGCATTCTGTCAAAATAAATTATTAAGGTACAGTAATAATTGTTTAATATATGTGATTACAAGACTTCAGGCAACAAAATCCAACCAGCATTTTTTAACCTTAACAGAGTTTAATTATTTTAAAAAAATTTTTATAAGCTTTTACTCAGTCATTTCTGAATTTCTAAATATAAATAGACGTACTAAAATGTTTTAATATATTTTAGAATATGTTGGTGTATATTGTTGCCTGGAAGTATTCAGGTCACATATAGTAAACAATTATTACTGTACCTAATAATTTATTTTGACAGAATGCGCACAGTTGTTGACTGCAAAATGCCCGATTTAAAAAAAATATTCACTTTTTATGCATAAAAATAAATTTTATTTTTTAATTACCTTGAGATATTGCATATATAATAAAACAGTATTATAGGCAGTTACTTAAAAAATTTCATGTAAATCAAGCAAAATCATGAGTAGTACATACGAGTACATCGAACATAGGTCTAAAAATGATACTGTTAAAGGTACGTAAAAGTGATCACTCCCCTTTTAAATGAAAATGAAACTTCGTCTGCTTTTTTTCTTATTTTAACTGAAGGTCTTCTTTGGATATTTAGTATAATAAGCAAAGATGAATTTCCATTTGTCTATTAAAACTTATGAATGCTAAAACAGGATTAAAATGAGAACTTAACGTGTGAATTTTCAAATGTCTTTTTTTTATCTTATTTAAAGTATAGACTTCCATTAAGCAGTTGCTGTAGTCAATTCGTACCGCAGTAAAATTTCCTCCACATGAATAAATTCAGCACAGTATGAGACACTCCTTTTACCGTGAGCAAAGTTTCATTGAGTCTTGATTGTCTGAATAGGTAACATTCCTTGTGACAGCGCCCGAGTAAGCTCTTTTTTTATCTTATTTAAAGTATAGACTTCCATTAAGCAGTTGCTGTAGTCAGTTCGTACCGCAGTAAATTTCCTCCACATGAATAAATTCAGCACAGTATGAGACACTCCTTTTACCGTGAGCAAAGTTTCATTGAGTCTTGATTGTCTGAATAGGTAGCATTCCTTGTGACAGCGCCCGAGTAAGCTTTTTTTATCTTATTTAAAGTATAGACTTCCATTAAGCAGTTGCTGTAGTCAGTTCGTACCGTAGTAAAATTTCCTCCACATGAATAAATTCAGCACAGTATGAGACACTCCTTTTACCGTGAGCAAAGTTTCATTGAGTCTTGATTGTCTGAATAGGTAACATTCCTTGTGACAGCGCCCGAGTAAGATTAGCCAAATATGACTGAGCACCTATATTCATTAAATCCTAAATTTTTAGCTCTTCATATAGGGTACTGATATTAGACACGTTATGTACGCCTTTATACAGACTGAAATAACATCTTCTTTACTAAATAACACTTTCTGAGGATATGTATTTGCTCACGTGCCGGAACTTATCTCATGATCTCATGATTACCCAGTTCTTCAATGAAAATGTATGTCTTCAGTGCCAGAAAAAAAATTTTAAGAATACTCCCTTCGTTTTTTTGTTTGTTTTTTCCTCGAATAGGTAAAAAGTATATTTATTAAGAAATACGCATTCCCGCGAAAATGTTGCTTTCTATTAATTTGTTTAAAGTTTAAACTCTCCAAACGCTGAAATGTATGGCGGGAGTGGCTTTTTTTGATTTTTCATTACAACCCACAAGCTACAATACACTTAATGTTTTATCTTTCTTTGAATAATAAATTGATTAAATTTCTGTACGAGTTTAATTACAAAGTATGGCATATTTTTCGGTACGTTAAGATGGATATTTTAAGATCATAAGGAAGCACCTGGTTTCTTTATGTAGGTACATCACTTTAGTTTGTTAAATTTTATTTTATCCTTACACTTTTTCTCTATACTTCAGTTTCATTTATCTTGTAATTTCTTTCAACCCTCCCTACCTGGCTTCTTCCCTCTGTTAATGAAAACTTAAGACTTAATGTATATTTTTGCAATTCTGTAATTTTTAATGAAATCGAGGTTCCTTTCGCACTTAACATTGCAATCTGAAAACTGGCTTAATTGTTTTGTTTTACTAGGCATCCATCCATTGAATAAAATCGCATCGTACCAACTAAATGAGTCGTTATGCAATAAAAAAGCTACCGAATTTTTTGGACCTAAGACGTTCCTATTTACATAAAAAATAGACTTAAAATTGGCGTGCGTCTTATGGTCCGAAGGCAACATTAAAATAAAATGAATATTTTATTGCACCTATACCTCGCTATACGGCCGCTCTTTATACGTCATTTCGCTGTAACGGCCTTTTTAATTATGACACTTTTTCGATTTACGGTCCACAATATTTCGCTATACGGCCACAACACTGGAAAATGATGATGGCAACATATTATAGTTTAGTGATTCTTCATGTTAAAATTTTCGTCATAAGATTAAAACAGTTTTTAAACATTTATTTTATGTTTTTTGTTATATGCATACATATGTGCGTATGATTTCTTTTGTTTTTTATTTATATGATTTTTTGAATTTTTGTTTATTATTCTATGTTTGTAGACTTTTATTTTTATGTAAGCATTTTTGTAGGATATAAAAAGAATAAAATGCTTTTGAACTACAAACTCTATTATTTATAAAAAAATTGGAACAGATCCATTAAATTTGTATGGGTTTGTATCAAATAATTGATTCGTTATACGGCTTTTTCGCTTACGGGCACAACTTTTCCGGAACGTATCTAGGCCGTAAGCGAGGTATGGGTGTACATTAAGTATATATATATATATATATATATATATTATATATATAATAGGTGTCCGGTATAAAGGTTTTAAGTCAAAACAGGTGATTTAAATATACCAAATTGTTGGCTTTTGGTACCAGTCGCAGAACAATAATTTCGACTTGAGTCTTTGTGTACAAGAAATGTTCTTTTATGTACGAAATTGTATACAAAACTGATATACAAATTATTAACAAAAATGTATACAAAAATTGATAGAGTTAACCTTTTATACAAGTCAAAAGTTTTTATTTTATCAATACTAACAAATATCTAAAAATCACTTTTTTACTTAAGCCCTTTATACCGGGCCCCATAGAAAAATAATATATATATATATATATATATATAATTTATTATATTTCTTATATATATTTTTTATCTTTATTAAGTAAGAAATTGAAAATATGTTTATATACCTAATAAAATACAAAATATTAATTTCTAAAAATCCTCCCATAAATTTAGGTGTGTCTTTTGACCCGTAAAATACTGCAGTTTAGCACCATAGTGGTTTTTTTCATAGAAAAAAAAGGACTTATCATGCTGTTTTTACAATACAGAATGAATGCATTGCCCCCTCCCCCCCCCCCCCCCCCAGTTATCATACACCCAAAAACTCCAGTGTTAACGCGCAAATCCGGCGACAATCTCCTTTGATCGCTCCCGTTATATCTGAATAGTCCCCCAGTTTAACAAACTGCAACAATGCGCCGGCCCCTTTTTTCCATGATATGATAACGAATGTTCGAATTCGAGGGCCCCCATCCGTCATGAGGCCCCACCTCAGCGTCACGAAATGCACGAAATGCCGGGGAGGGGCCAAACGGCGTCCACAATCCAGTGCCTGCGATCGCCCCGAAAAATGTAATTGTTATTGCGACTGAGGTGCCCGTTACCTGGTTACCGGGTGAGTCAGATCGGAGAGACACAATTAGATGCCGGAATGAGATTTGGTTTATTCAGAAACGGAATGGACTCCGGACAAGAGAAATGAGTGGGGGCTGTACGCTGGAAAGGAAATAATTCAGTTCCTCGGGATAATTATTGTCATTATAATGGGAAGTAGCCCCGGAATAATGGCATTCGTGAAAGTTGAACATAATTAGTTCTTTCTCCTTAATATATCATCTTCAGACGGGGTTTTAATGCAGTCACACAATATACGCACGCACCGCCGTTCTTCAGATTTTAAACGAGTAGCAATTCTAAACCTGCGCAAAGGTTTCTAAACCTTGACTTGTTTGCGCTTTAATTTTAGGCAATGATGTGTTGAGAAATAAATTATTCTGTGCTTTCATAAGAGGTGGTTGTCCGTTAGTTCCTTTGATTGTTTATTTCTGAGTAAGAACATTAGTGCCCAAATCTTTGTGTGGGAGAGTAGTGTGTGTGTGGTGTTTGTTGTGTGTATATATTACAGTGGAATCTCGATCGATCGTTCCCCGAATCATCGTTTTCCCGTATGTGTCGTTTATTTCACCCAGTCCAGACGATTATATTGCTTGGTTATGTTCCCGCTATTATCGTTCAGTTCAGTCGGTCCCTTGTAAAACGACAGATCAAGATTCCACTATGTATATATATACTACATATATATACTATATATATATATATATATATATATATATATATATATATATATTTATATTTATATATATATAACAGTTCCATGACTAACTGACTGACAGATAACGCACAGACCAAAACCGCTGGACCTAAAGGGCTGAAATTTTGCATGGCGATTATTTTTATAGTATAGGTGTGCACTAAGAAAGATTTTTGAAAAATTCTACTTGGATTTTTTAATTAAATTTTTAAGCTGTTTTTATAACATTTTTTTTAATTTTACATTTAAAATAATAATCAGAGGGTTATAAAATTTGCATCACGAGAAAGATCGTAAAAAAACCTTTAAAATGAAATCTTTTCAAATCTTTACCTTCATTTTCTGATTTTTTTGGTGAATTTTTAAAGATTAATTTTTAGAATATAATTTATTAAATTCTGATCACGAGATTTCTTTTCTTTTTGTGATACTTTAAATTAATATTGTGTCATGTGCATAGCAACGAAATAAATTGACAAAAAAAAAAAATAAAATACAGTAAAAAATAAATGTTCCTCAAACCGTACTATATTAACTGTACTATATTATAGTTCTCTAAGAAGCAATTTCGTTATTTTTTCATTGTAATTATCCTAAAATGTACTCCGTAGCGAAGTACGGGTATTCTTATAGTATATATATATATATATATATATATATATCAATTTAACATGCTTGGGAGTTTCAGTAATAATACAATTCTTTATATAAAGTAACAAACTGAGTTTTCTTTCTAATCATTGCAATAATTCTTTATAATACATTTTTTAATGTAATACAAAGGGATGATAGTTACTAGTGTAACTATTTATAGAAAAACGACCAGATGCCTCCCTCTCAAAGAGAAATAAATTAATAATTTTTAACATAGAGTAACTATTAAAACACTTTATTCTACCAATGGTAAAACCTGTCATTTGAATGACCTGGTACTCCAATGTTAATGTCGTACAATGTCTCCTTAAGAACTTCCAGTGTATTATTGGGGGGGGGGCGACAAAATGTGTCAAATTTCTTGTCGTACAAAAAAAAAAAAATCCCTTTATAAAGCTGCCGTCTCCTGATGCAAAACGCATGATGGAAGATCGTGGCAAACGAATGGGACACTGTGTGGTCTCCAAATCAATTCCAATATTGAGATGAGAGAGATAAAAACTTCATTTCCTTTTTCTTTATTATTTTTAAATTAATTGTATTATCAGATCTCGCATTCTATTATTTTTTTCCGCGCATTTAATTTGCATGTGTGAAATGCGCCAGCCTTCTTCGGTCGTGCAGATGTTCCACTTTCTTCGCCTGGCTGTGAAGAGTGATTACAAATGCTTATGCGGAGGTGAGCGTGAGCTTCGAAGGGGGCTGACATAAAACAAAGTGACGTGCAAACTCGACAGATGATGTACAGCAGCGTGTTGCAGCGAAGATAGAGATCGAAATAACGGAGCTATAAATGTTATCTCCTTCGATCTGGGACAAAATGAACATCTGATGGAAATGCAATTTTTTTTTTTTTATTTTATTTTATTCCAGGCTTTATAACGTGATGGAACCAGTTTGTGAAAATAGGGAAGGTGCCCCGTCACGTAAGAGCTGAAGTGGGAGTTGGGGCACAATAGAGTGTCCTGAGTTTGATGAAGTCCCCTTTCGATATTTCTTCATTGAAAGTTATACAGTTGGCTCTCTCTTTAACGACTTTCAAGGGACCGTGAAAAATCGTCCTTAAGTAGAGATCGTCCTTAAACAGAATTTGTGAAAAAAATAACATTTCCCTTCACACTTTACAGACTTAGGATTGTCAATATATTTCTTAATAAATGGGCGTGTTTATAAATGTTATTTTTATTATTATTATTTTATTCGCAAAAAGTTATTTTAAATTACATTGAAGAAGAGTACAAACAATACAATAAATTAGGTTTTTTAAAAAGTCAAAAAATTGATGGCTTCCTTTTTTGCCTTTTTTAGTTATTCTCTTTTCCAGATTTTCTAAAATGTTAAATATGTCATCTTCCATATTTGATGTAATATAGCGTCCGAGAACATCTAGAGAAGAAGTTGCATCTGTGCAAGACGGTGGCAGTATCTTGCTTTTCATGTCTTCACCTTCTTCGTTTGATACTGTGTTTTCGTTTACTATATCTTCATAAATATGTTCTACATTTCTGTAATCTGTTGTTAAAACAGATTCATCACAATTGTAGAAATCTTGAATTGAAACAACCCCATCTTCAACAAGACTTCTCCATTCTTCATGGGTAATGTCATCTTTGTTGATTTCTACATCCGTACTTTGCAGTTCCACTACAAGTTCTTTGTGAATTCCAGCAACGCGAATGCAGTTTTTTATTCTAGAGGAAGAAAACTCATATAACAAAATGCGTCGTTAAACAGAAACAACGTCGTCTTTAGATAGAATTTTTTTACGTCGGAGGGGGCCGGGACTGGGAAATATCGTCTTTAAATAGAGATCGTTGTTAAGTAGAGAGTCGTTAACAGAGAGCCAACTGTATTAGCTTGCTTATAATTCCTATATACTGGTAAAAGCTGCCGTGTACTAACCCTATTGGATTAGCTCCCCTGAATATTAATCTATGGAGAAAATGTGTCCAAAGTGTGCCGACTTGAATTTAAGTTTTTTTCTTAAAATTGCATTCCGTAATAGAAACCGAAATTTTACACCTTGCGGCATTTTTCGTTTTTTTTTAATGCAAAATGTTTTAAAATTTAAATGAATCGGGGAAAAAACCAGAAAAATCACCGAATTAAAAAGAAGGCTACGTACTCAATTAAACATTAGTGCCTTTTTTTTTCTTCGCTCCAAAAAAGCGTGAAATTTGCATTCTAACTGAGAACAGTGGTTTTTCTTTTTTATCTTGTATGTATGAAGCATTTATTTACCTATTAATTATTCGTTAAGAGGAAAGTGGCTGACTGATGTTATTTATTTATTTATTTATTTTTGTTTCCGAAGGTGGAAGAAATCCAGTCATATCTGGATTCCGTATCATCTGGAATCAACAGATCATACAATATCTTTTTTTTTTTTTTAAATTTCCGATGGGCACATTAAAAGACAATTGAACATCAAAAAAAAACAACAATAATCTATAAATGAAAGCGAGCATCCGTAACCGTTTCCAGATTGATGTCCGAGGAAGAGCAGGACATCTGGACAGGTGAGGCAAGTCCATTTCCTCGGAAGATCACACAAGGTACTCATACATATCTCATACAAATCTTATTACTATAATATCAGTGATTTATAATATGTACCGAACTTAAGGCTGCTGTGTACTAACCTTATTGGAGCTCAGCTCAATATTAACCTATGGAGATAATGTGTCCAAGGATGGACGACTTGGATTTAAAGATTTATTTTAAACTGTACTCCATAATAGAGAAAAGAAATTTTTACACTTTGGGACATTTTGCGTCTAAAAAAAAAAAATGCAAATAATATCTTTAAATTCAAATTATTTGGGGGAAAATCTAGTATAGTGTGTTTTGAACGCTCATAAATTCCTTTGAGGGACGAAATTTATAAAAGGAATCCTGTTGCAAGGTGCAGAAAAGTTCAGGCTATCTGAGAAAAACATTTTTCTTGGATTATCAGAATTTATGCAGCTGAAAATAGTAGACAAATTTTCTCCATCGGTTAACATTGAAGTGAGCGAATCCAATAGGGTTAGTGCCCAGCAGCCTTAAGGAATATAAATCAACCGAATCATCTTATATAACTAAATCTCTGATACTAACATTTTATACCAGCAATGCACGCCCCGATTTCACCACCCTGTAATTCATCAATTTTAAAATTATTTCATACGCACTGTTATTACGAATGATAAAAAAAAATATAAAAAAATGCAAAACTGATGATTCATTAGAACAAAAGGTTCCGTGTTGCAGAAAAGTTCAGGCTGTCTGAAAATACCATTTTTATTTGATCATAAGCATTTATGTAGCTGTGAATAGTTGACAAATTTTCTCCGTAGGTTAACATTGAGGTCAGCGAATCCAATAGGGTTAGTACACAGGAGCCTTAATATCATCATGCATTTTTTAGCCTATCTTAACACACTGTTGACCGGTACCGAGTAAACTTGTGATTTTACGCGTAAATGTTGAAGACAATTTAGGATAAAAAATAGTCATATTGGAGAAACTTTTGATCTTCTGAACATTATTTTGTTAGAAAACTGCCTTTACTATGACCTGAATGAGTTTCAGGCAAATCCTCTCATTTTATTATTTGAACTGCGAATATCACACGCCCATATAAAGAAAATAGATTTCAGAAAATAAAAATACTGTACTTTTTTCCAAAATTTCAGTCTTTTACGGTGACTTGGATATATATTTAAATAAAATTGCCGGTCAACTTAGAAGAATGGTGCAGCTACGTAAATGTTTCCAAAAAAGGCAAAATTCTCTGTCTACCAAAAAGGAAGTGATTTATTTTCTAATGGAAAAATGGAAAACCTTACTGTGAAATCATATGTTGCTTTTTATAAACTCCCACACAAACATTCCCACATGACAGTGAGCCCCTTTTTACTGAAAAGGATAGTTGTATGAAAAAAGATGTAATCCTTTAAAAAGAAAAATTTCTAGTTTTCAGTAAACATCTGTATATAATATACTGAGATTAGCTCTTTTTTGCTTGGTTAGTAAATTTTTTTGATTTCTATTCAAAACCCCGTAGTGAGGCAAACATTACTACTTTTTTCGTAAATGTTTTGTAAAAATTATGCAGGCTTTTTTTCAACTATTTTTTATATTTATTCAGAATTTTCACAAGATCAACTTAAATTTTCGTATAAATTAATACTATGTAAAAAGTACAATTATTTTCTCTATATAACCGGATATCATCTTCTCTATATAAAAGAGCAATGCTAAAGTCGGCATTACCAGCTGTCTCACAATCTAATTAACAATATTTCATAGTGTAGTTTTAAGGATTTGTTATCTTTTTCTATAGTCACATCATTGTTATACGTTATTTAAATGTCTAAATACAATAAATGTTTTTCCAGAAAACTTAAGATACTTAATTCAAAATAAAGCTCCAAATCATTAATAGTAAAATTAACGTGAAATAAAAAGAAATAACTACTCAATCACAGACACCACACCAACACACATATGGCAATGCACTCTTAATTCTTCCATCTTGTTTTCGTCCGCGAAGAATGTTTATCCTCTGTTTTATTTCGTAATTATTTTCTTAACTTTGATTTGGCGAGTGCCAAGAAAAATTCTTAGCCCTCATTAAGTAGGGGGGTGAATAAAACAAACTATAAGTTAAATTTGGCAAACGCTGGAATTTTGTTGAATATTTTTATTGGAGCGTACTTTATCTTTCATCAATCATTAATTTTGACGTCGTTTCATTTTATTTTGTTTGTTATTTTTACTTGGTCATATTCATTCTCTCAATTTTTTTAACAGAGAAAATGAATCTGCTAATTTAATTTTTTTTAAATATATCTCACCAAAATGCCTCTTTCTCTCTTCCCGCAGGAAAAAAAAAAAACCGAACAGTTAACCTTTTCATATTTTTCACACATTCATACACTAGAATTCATTCATTTAAAAAAACACCATGACCTCGGTATAAAATGTAAAAATTAGACGAGGAGGCAAATTAATATTCTCCTGAAGAAGAATATTTAAAATTGGTTAAGTGCAAAAAATATTTAATCAATGAGTCACTCCCATCCTATTAAATGAATTTATTATTATGGCTTATTATGACCTAACTCTGGCTTCTTCTCATTCTGGAAATATTTATTTTTCATGGTAAAACTAGTTTGAAAGTAAAGAGGCTTTTTCCTTGTAAACAAATAGACTTTTTTTTGTGTGTGAACATTTTATCCTTCCCCTCCCCCCCCCAAAAAAAAAATAAATAAATAAAACTAATGTACGTGCTGTACTTTTCATTCATGTAATAAATTTTTCTTTTTACACCAACTATCATAAACTTCCTCATAGCTAGAATTTAATACTCTGTCGTGGAAATAGGAAAGTGTGAGTAGTGAATGAAAATTCTTTTCTTCTTTTAAAGGAATATAAGTTTAAAAATGAATTTTCGCTTCTCTTTCTATCAGAATTCGGAAAAGATTTAATAATAAGAAAAAACCTCCATGACTACGTATTAGCCTGTTGACCATGAGTTTAGTTTTTGTATTTATGGAACAGTTCAAAGCGCTATATGTCCATATATATATATATATATTATATATATATATATATATATATATATATAGTATATATATATATATAATATATATATATATAATATATATTATTTATTTATTTATTTATTGGGGGTATATATTGGGGGGCATTCAGTAAAATATAACAACAATTAGGTAATATACTAATATGTAACGTTTAAACTGTCACTTATCTTCACCGTTCTGGGACATAACTTTAACCAATTGTGGACTTATCTAGAAACACAAAATTAATTCCTCTAAATTTTCCAATGAGATAAATAATACATACAAAACCTTATTTGACAATAAAGGCCTCTGACTGTTAAATTTTTTTTCTGGTAAGTTCCATTAAAAAGTTAACTGCATGTTAAAATAAGTATAATATGATAATTTTTTTTTAAATGTGTTAAAATTGTTTACAAGGTAACTGAAAACGGTTAACATGTTAAATAGTTTTACTGTTACTGTTAAGTTTCCTTAAAAACTTTTTTGGTTAGCTTTAAGTATATAACTTGAAAAATGTATTTTTTATTTAGTATAAGACATTAAGAAGAAGCCTATATTCTATTCTTTACTTTTAGGAAGATTAACATAAATTCCAAAATGGAATTTCATAAATACTTAATCAATATAATATGCACTATACTGCGTGACAATCAATATTGTATGAAGTGTATTATATAATAATTTATACCGTGTGTATTTTGCTATATAATTAAAGCCTTCATTTTATTAATATGTGGCAAACAAATACTGTATTTTACTGAGGAAGAAGGAGTCAATAATTACCAAATCTCTTTGTCTAATTTATAATTTCACCAAGAATTCTCCAAGAAGAAGTCTTAGATCTATGTTGAGATTAGACATTCAAAATTCATCTATCAAGAATTCCTGCTATAGTAAACCTCATGTCAAAATTCGTATGTGGGGGATGGGATACGCTTAGAGAACGTCTAATATAAGGCTGCAAAATTTTTAGTTCAATATTATTTTTTGAAAAAATTAAACCAATCACATAAATCTAAATTTGCCCCCAGACCTGTCAGTTACTCTCAATATTTTACTTGTTTAATCATACTAACCTTAACAATTATTAAGGATAGCATGTTTATATACTTATTTACCTTAGCAAGTATTAAAGGAAAATTCTGTGAGAATTTTTCTAAAATAAGACCAAAAAAGTCGAAACCTTAGCTTTTGAACGGGAATCAATCGAGTGCAGGAATTTAATCTTGTTAATACTTCATTGAAAATATTGAATCGAATTTTTAAACCTGTGGGATTTTTTCCTGATGATATTGTATTTTCAAACCATGTACTAATATGTAAAAAATTATGGTGTTAAAATCTTATATGAAAATACACAAGTGAACTCTACGGAATTAAATAGGTCCTAGCCATTTGAAAAGCTGCCAAATTAAAATGAAATGCATGAAACTCGCGATTTTTTTCCCGCGTATTATTTTTACTATTAATAGAAACTAATGATCATGTAATATCGAGGAATTTTTGAGTAAAATTTTAGTTTCGAACAATCATCAAAACTCTAGAAGTACCTTTCTGGTTTTTGCAGTTATGTTCCTGTAACTGCAACTGCATCAAGTCAAAGGACATTTTCCGAACTAGATTCTCTTAATGAACGTACAGCATTTTCCCTTCACAAATAAAATCTAATGAAATGGATACGTTGCGTTTATGTTTTAATAAAATTAAATAACTCGGTTTCATAACTTTGCTTTACGTAATTTTTGTTTCATTTCTATGCTACAGAATTTTTCAATAAATATAATGCATACAATTAAGTACTTTAAATCAAATTTAATCAATTGGAGCCTATACTACGCAAACAATGAAACGTTTATTCAGAATTTAAAAAAAAAATTGTTTCTCTCTCAGCAATTATCAAATTAAAATACTTAGCATCATTACCCTACTTTAACATATCCTCCACCCTCCTCTTAAGAGAATGCTAAAGAAAATGAAAAAAAAAGTCACATCATAATACGTGTGTTAAAATACGAAAAACCGTATCCCACTGCCCTTCTAACGGTTGAGTAAAGCGGAGCGTTTAAACTCCGCTCCAAACTCTTTAAAGAGCTATTTTCCTTGAATAAATGTGGGCTATTTTTCCATGGGAAACCAGAGCTTGTTGTGCATTAATAGGAGGTTGTTTATGAGATGTGAAATTATAGGACGCTGCGATCTCAGAACCACCTAATTGAAGGTTATAGTAAATAGGGGTTGACCAAAACCATTAAGCGGGGGAATATCTTCGCTTCCGAAGGTAGTAAGAGAATTTAGCAATAGTAAACATGTTTTCGCGCATCTTCGGAAGTTAAAAAAAAATAGATAAATAAGAAGAAATTCACGTGCTTCAGGAATTTTTTTCCAGATGTGGAGTAGAGCAAAAATGGGTGTTTTTACACAAAAAAATAATGTTCTCCTTTCCAGTGGATGTAAAAGAATGCTGCTTTGAGTAAAGTTCGAAAACGCCTTTTACAAATGTATCGGTCATGCATTTGTGGCTTACAGGAATGTGAGCCAGTTTTGCTTATTATTATTTATACTTGATTTCATAGTGTTTTTAACAGTTTCTTCTCTTTTTTGATAAATTTTATGTCTAAATATGACATCAGTTCAATGCTTGGAATACGTCTGACCTCATGAAGATTTAGAATATAACTGACGAAAGCACGTCTTTCTAACTCAAGTGCAGAACTGTTGAAATAAAGTGACGATATCTATATATATATATATAACAGTTCCGTAACTGACTGACTGACTGACTGACAGATAACGCACAGACCAAACCGCTGGACCTAAAGGGGTGAAATTTTGCATGGCGATTCTTCTCATAGTGTAGGGGTGCACTAAGAAATATTTTTGAAAAATTCTTCTTAGATTTTTTTTAATTAAATTTTTAAGCTGTTTTTGTAACATTCTATAAAGTTTGCATTTAAAATAATAATTTGAGGGTTATAAAATTTATATCACAAGAAAGATCATAAAAATGCCTTTAAAATAAAATCTTTTTCGAATCTTTACCTACCTTTTCTGATTTTTGGTGAATTTTTAAAGATTAATTTTTAGAATTTAATTTATTAGATGCTGATCACGTGGTTTCTTTTCTTTTTGTGATACTTTAAACTAATTTTGCGTCACGTGTATGACAACGGAATAAACTGACAAAAAAAATATTTTGTTTTTCTTTCTAATACGGCAGACGATTGGAGATTATCCAAAAAATATTAAAATACAGTAAAAGATATGTTCTTCAAACTGTACTATATTCTTTAGTATGTTCTATTAGATTTAATTTGAATATTTTCTTCTACATCATTTTGTCTATAAAAATATCCGTTATGATTTTTATAAATATCTATTTTTTTTTGCATTAATTGCATACATTGACCGTTGTATTTAATTTGAATGTACTCCGTAGCGAAGCATGGGTATTCATCTAATTTATATATATATATATATATATATATATATATATATATATATATATATATATATATATATATATTCTAACAATTTGTTCACTTTAAAGAGTTATTTAACTGTAATTGTAAATACGTCTCCTTATGGAAATCAAGTTTTACTCCTTATATTGAATGAATGGGATATCTAAAATTGAGTTTGAAAGTTTAAAATGCATTGGTCTATAATAAAATACTTAGAATTTTTAATTTTTTACGAAAAACCTTCCAATGTAGGTTGAAGTATTAGTAAGCATTATGTAATACAAAAAGATTCTTCCAGCAATTATCATCGAATTTCATTTAATAGTCTTGTATCAAAACAGTTTTTGTCACAAGAACACAATTCATATTTTATATAATTAGTTTCTTCACTTAACTTTGAATTATATTATTTAGAAAAAAAAGCTTTCAGTTATGCCAAAATATTATCTCAAAAATCTACCAACATCGTAGTTAGAAAAAAAATTAACGTTAATGTCAAACGTTCAGAATAGTTGGAAACATCAAATGAAGCATATAAACTAACAGTGTGAAACATGCCTGATAAAATAGGCGTAAAATAAAAATATATTAATGAGAGACAGAATTAAAAATGCATTTTTCTTGTCATAAAGCATATGGCATATCCATTATGGTTTATCACAACGTTTCTCTCTGAATTTTATCTCAGGATGCATTAATATTCAATGATGCTCTGGCAAACTAACAAAAATTTATATTTTTTAACGTTACCTTCTCTAATAATGGGGAAAACGCAATTCTAAAGATTGGAACAGAAGGCATCCACTTGGACACTAATACCCGAGGAAATTTCGAGATCGATAAAACAAAGCTTAAGTATCATAAAAAAATTTAATCGAGGGCTCAATCCCAAATGCGTGGAGTACGTCAACATTTTTTTTGTCAATTGACATATAAAAAAATATTCAAAACACGTGGAACATACATTCAAAACAAGTGGATGCAAGCACATCTATTTTTTCATAAATAAATAGTCTTTAAACACTAGGGGGTTTTATTAGATGAAAGTCTTCCCAAAATGTTATATCACTGCTGAATTTATATATATATATATATATATATATATATATATATATATATATTCTAACAATTTGTCTATCTTTCAGAGTTATTTAATTGTAATTATAAATACGTATCATTGTGAAAGTCAACGTTTACTTTTTATATGTATTTAAAAATCATGGTATCTAAGTTCATACTTAACATCCGAAATTTAAGTTCATTTACATAATACAAAGACTTGTATAATATAGTATATTTTATATGCTTTGTTTTTTTTTCCTTATTGAAGAACTTCTTGTCAAATATAATTTATTTTGTATGTGTATACATAACAAACTTTCCAAAAGTTTACGACAGTATGCATTTTTACCATTTAAGGCTGTACAATGTATGAGTGATTTGAAATTTAATGATATCTGAAAAAAATATCTCAAAATGAGTTTGAAATACAACTGAAAGATTCTTTTTAGAACAAACATTTGTATAGCAATTGAAATTCTAGCAATAAAAGTTGAGACAACGTCTCCGAAATCTGTCGGAAAAAATTTTGACTAAAGCGCAAATTTTAGTTTTCATATTAATGTTTGATTTTATCGTAACATTTAGTAATGAAGAATAGAGCTTTTAAGGCACTCCAGTAAATATTTTTTTTTATCTACTATGGGAAATTTTATAAACCCGTTAATCAAAATTTGTCACCAAAAATGTGTTGACCATTTTTTATAACATATAAAAAAAGTTTTATCAATAAAGTTAAAAGATGTAAATCTCTAAAACACTGAAACATTCAAGTTACAGTAGTGAAATTGTCTGCATACGATATGTGTATCAGGAATTTTTTAAGCGTAACAAAATCGCTGATATCAAAATAGTTGATAATTCTGAAGCACGATATGCATCCCTGTAAAGTCCATAAAAAAACAAATGAAGATATACACATGAATATGAAAGTTTTTCAATGATAGAAAATTAATCTAGACTTCATTTCTAAAAAGAAAATATTATATTAACAATTTCCAAGTATGTAGCGTATATGCAACCAAGATAGGAGCATGTTACCACACGAAACAGTGTAAGAAAATATAATTTAAAGAAGATAAAGCAGAAAACTCTAATTAAAAAGACTGGAACGAAAATGTATAAAAATTAGTTTTTTTTATATTTTCAAAGAATGACGGATGCAAAAATGGATAAAAGCTAGTTTTTATTCCTTTTTGTTGCTATAATTTGTTAATTTTCTTTTATTTTGCTTATGACATTTAAATTTTTAGTATGGTATTTAAAAGATTTATATTTTTAAAGCTGGTATTATTCCCTAAATAGCAACTTCTAGGGTTAAAAGAGAACTTTTAATTTCTTATATGAGGTACACAGAATCTTTCTTGAAAGCAATTATCTATCTTTAATACTCTGAACTGATAACTGGTACCTGTGTTTTTAACATTATTTGTATTAAATGCTTAAAAAAATTTTGACTTCGTTTGAATTCATAATTGAAATAATTAAGACTATTTTCATAGCTGATAATTAAGATCCGATACAGTACCTTTTTATTGCATTAACACATGAATTAGGATATGCATGAAGGAAATCTGGTAACTAGAAACAAAAACTTAAAAACATGAATTTTCTGTAGCTTTTAATATTTTGGCAAAAACATATCACTATTTCAAGTGACAGAGATTTTGTTTGTCGCTTCATTGTTTACACAGATAGGTAGAAATATCTACTTTAGACATAAATGTAGATACTATTATAGTATTTAATTGGTGTTTTCCCTTCCTTTCGTCTAAGAACAATAATATAATGCATGTTGTTCACGAATCAACTCGCTTATATATGTGCAAAAACACTCGCTGATATATAAGAAAGAAAAAGCTTTTAAATATTTAAATATTGTCTGTAAATTTATCGTAAATATTCAGACCTTGATCGTTATTCCCTCATTTGGTGTCATCTATTCTATGAGTACTCCCTCATATGTATTTTAAAAATCTTAAATCCGTCTAGCTCATTTTTTAAATCGGTGGTGTGCAAACTCCCAACCACAGGAGGGGGGGGGGGAGGGGCTCTAAATAAATTGGAGGGATCGTGGATAGTGTGAAGTAAAGTTATATTAAACTGTATAATTGAATTAAAAATTATAGTTTAAATTTTCTATAATCACATCTTTTTAGCAATATTTTTTATATGTTAAAAAATGTGTTATGATATTGTTAAATAAAGAATCAATCAGTCTTACAATAAAAACTTCTTCAAATAACGACTATACTGACATTGCTTCTATTTGCTTCTATCTATTTGTGTGACTGGGTTTTCAAATCTGTGTTTTTAAAATAGTTTGTCAAAATTTATAAAAAAATTTCTTTTTTGTTAAAATTTTCATGATTTTTTAAATTTTGCTTCTACCAAAAATTTCTAAATGATTGAGTGAAATACATAAAATTATGTAGGATTTATACTTGATCGTTGAAGGCGAGGAAATTTTTCCTTAAAGTAACATTAAATTATCGAAGGGTTCCAGGAAAATTACTACTGTCTGAAAAATATTATGTACTAAAAATTGTTAATTTATGAACTGTAGTAGCAGCATTTACTGCTTTTAAATGATTACTAAATCTGAATCCGAAATTCCTACAGTAAAAAGGGCTCTAGAAAAGCGAAATAGTCTTAGTATTTTGTGAAATTTCAAATGGCTTCTTTATGAACAAAAAATATAGCAATTCCTGTTATCTCACCGATGAATTTAAGCACTTGTAAAATTCCAAAAAAAGGATTAAAATTTCTCCTAATGTGGCTCTAAAATGATCATTTTTTTCGGTTTGGTAAAACAACAATAACTTATGGAATCAAATCTAGCTTTAAATTTTACTTGTGTTTTTAGATACTTAAATGTCAGTTCAAGAGAGAAATATAGACAAAAAAAAATTACATCTTTCATTTTAGCTATAAAAACAATGTCGCTATTGTATGAGATAATTAACAATGAAAATACTAGTATATCGAGTATAATAATAGTTTTAAGTGTAAATTCTCCCGACTTTTTTTCATAATTCTTTAAATAAATCAGTAATTCATTTATTCTGAAATCAAAACAACCTGATCACATGAAATGTTTTGGAATAAAAATATTATGAAGCTTCATTCTCATTTACAGTTATAGTAGTGTAATAAATACCCCTAAAATATCACAGACATTCACTGGTTTATATCTGTAACTATCTCTTTAATTATAATGTGCAACAAATAATAATGTGAGCATATTTAGTTTGGTGAAACCGTTATTTTTAGAAGTTTAAAAGATATCTGCTAAGAAGGGAGAGCTTTTTCGTTAAACGTTGGTTCAAGGCTTTATTGAGATGTGAAATATCAAGCGTTTTTCATGTTTACTATATTATGTCACCAAAGTAAAATCAAGGATACAAAATCATCTGAAATTGTTTCTTTCTGTAAGTCAGTTAGATGTTAAATTTACAGTAGGATATAATTTATTCAATGTTATAAACATGTAATAAAATTTTGAACTGCATAAAAATTTCAGACATTGATATTTATTTTCAGTTTTAAATGCTACGTAATCAAAATTTAAACAGCTATATTATTTAATGCTATGACAATACTTCGGATTTTTAAAAAAAATAGCAAATTTTTCGTTTGGTATCTTAATTTTCCATTTAATTAAGTAATTTACGATCACTTGAACTCTAATCTAATTTCTCGCGATATTTAAGATATAATAAGTTATTTTCTCTCAAATATTATATTATCTTAACCAAACAAGAAACAATTTACATCTCTAATTTTCACTTATTTGTAAATTTTTCTTTTTCAGTCGAACAACATTCATTCAAGGAAAATGTGTATACTATAAAAATACATTATTAGCGTAGTCTGAAATTTCCGAAGAAATTGTCAATAGTCTTTCAACTTGTCTGGCCCACTTAGTCTGTACGGCTCTATTAAGTTCGTCTCTCGACGAAATCGCTAGCTATCCCCCGTTAAAATCGCTCGTCTCTCCCGTCGAGGTTTCACTCGCCGTCAAACCAGTTCGGGCGACCGCCGGACGTGTAGCTCAGGGTAGCCCGTTCAGATCTGCAGTTTTGCGGCTGTCTCTCGTCGAATGTACGGCAAATGACATTTCTTTACACGTTCATCG
>OU015498.1:87299141-87376641 GCA_907164885.2 Dolomedes plantarius
CTGTATGAAGTTTCCATTCTGGCAGTGGCCGCACCCAAGGAACACTCCTACAACGATGTTCAATTAAAAAGTTTTTCCGACCAAATGTGGCTAATAAACATATTAGAAGCGTGTTCACTTTTATTAGGAACCAATTAGCGCTTGCTAACAAGGTTGTTGCAAAAATTAGCTGTGTTTGATCACAAATTATGTAGTGTGTTCGCATAGTGTAGATAAGAGGAGAAGATAGGCCATTGTGTTTATAGTTTCCATCCATGTCTGAACCTGTTCATGCTTTCTTTAAATCAAAGCTCTTGGCAAAGTAATGATTTGAAGAAAGTAAGCGTTGCTGCTGAACTTACTATAAGTTGAAACAATGAGAGTTTAGTTTCTTAGCTTACTAATGTTATGAATGAACAAGGTCTAGAAAGTTATAAAGTTCCTCAACTAAGCATGCGCAGAAAACAGTTCATACAGATTTTATCGTACAAGGTAACAGGAAAAGTAGAAATTATATGAAAAAAGTTAACTTTTCAAGGAATTTTACCACAATTTTACCTCATTGTGAAGAGTTGGAAATTAAAATTATTTTATGTCATTGTGTTTATAGTCTCCATCCATGTCTGAACCTGTTCATGCTTTCTTTAAATGAAAGCTCTTGGCAAAGTAATAATTTGAAGAAAGTAAGCATTGCTGTTGAGCTTACTATAAGTTAAAATAATGGGAGTTCAGTTTCTTAACTTACTAATGTTATGAACAAGGTTTAGAAAGTTATAAATTTCCTCAACTAAGCATGCGCAGAAAAGAATTCATACAGATTTTATAGTATACATGGTGACAGGAAAAAAAGAAATTATATGAAAAAAATTCATTTTTCAGTGAATTTTACCACTCTTTTACCTCATTGGGAAGGGTTGGAAATTAAAATTATTTTGTATTTTTTTTCCATTATCATTCTCAAAAAAACCCTAAATTTTTTCACCTTTGTTTTCCTGATAATTTTGAAATCACATTTGATGGTAGTATAGCCAGCAGAACAATCTTCCGACAAGCGATGCAGTTGGATTTTGTATGCAGATAAACTGTGCAGCTAGCTCACTGAAACTTAAACCTGAGAATCGTTTTTTACTCGATATTAAGATTTCAGTCGCTATGACACCAGACAAACAGACAAAACTGATTCCATTGCGGTAGAACTCTCCGATATGTTACGAAAATTAATTTAACATGAATTTTTTGTAACTGAGACTAAACATCCAGGCTACTTATTGCAAGTTGCTCAAATTTACAGATTTCATTCAGATTCAGAGATTAATGTATCGAAGCCAAAGTGGCGGAATGTTTATGATAAAATGGGTATTTTAAATTTTAAATCCGTAAATTTATGCTTGACGTTTTACATCTATACATTTTTGTGTATATTTCACTTAGTTTCACGTTGAAAGCTAATTTTTTACAGTTGCTATAAAACTTTACCTACAGCCTTAGTTGGTACTTGAGAAAGAACTATTATGGAACTAGTCCACTTGTTCTCTGATAATCACCAGGAAAATATTTCAGTGATCAAACATACATAAATATAAGATAAGATTTGGTATAATATCTAAGCGAATGTCCTTACAATATGTACTTCAGTTTGGTGTTTGGTTATTGTACATAAAAGGTATTTTTAGTCTGCTCAAAGAAATTTAGGAGTAAGAAGTTGCATCTGCATGTGTTGCATTGTTTAGAGTTCTTCATAAAAACTTTACTTCGCTATAGAGCACAAACTTTATTTCATAATACTTATCTAACTTTTAAAAACAGTTTTGCATATTTCGATCTTTTTTCCATCACTAGATGAACAGTAGACTAAAGACTTTATATCAATTAAAGATATTGTATTCTTTCAAATTTTCATTAGTGTGCTGTAACGGATATTTAATTATTTGGTTATTATAGTTAATATGGTTAATGTGCTCCAAGGGATATCAGAAAATATTTCTGGGTTCTTAAAATTTTGGAAGCACAAACATTTTTTAGAAAAATTAAAAGTTTGTGACTTCTCTGTTTACAAATTTAGTAAAATACTTAATTTTTCATGTTTTGAAAAGTAAAGTAATTTATGTATGAACAATGTGCAAGTACTCACCTGTTACAATATTTTACTCTTTAAAAAGTAAGAAATACAGAGGAATTAGCTTCAGTTAGAATGAATATGTTGTTTTTCTTTTCTTGAAATAAGTTGAAACACAGGGGACGGGGCCTTTTTTCTCTTTATCTATAAAAGTCAAATTATATAGAGTACGACACATTCTCTTTTTTATATCACAAAGTTTCATGCTGCATAACAATAGATTGATTATTCTTTATCTTCCAATGAATTTAAATATTACTTAGCATGCATTTTTTCATTTAAAGTTGTTTACACTTACTTTCTGATATTCTATAGAATATCAGAAACTAACTCTCTTTATATTTATCAAAAATAAACGTGTTAAATTTTCCTACTTGAATGATCGATTTGGGCATGTTTTCTTATAATTTGGTATTCGGATACAATAACAACTGACTTAAAAAGGACTCTTTTATTTCTTAAAGCAATTCAGCCAAGCATTTACTCTCAAAGCTGCTTCATCTGTCAAATAGGGCTTATATTTGATGTTTAAGTTGAAACATTCCTTATTTCACTAATATTCAAGAAAAATTTGAATTATTATGCTGATAAAGGGAAATTTTTACTGATATTTTTTTTAAATTTTGAATAATTTTGAAATAAAAAGTGTAAAGGAATAAATTCCCTGACGAGTATCACATTGGCTAGTTTTTAATCTAGTTATATGTTTATCTTATAAATTTTTCTTGAAGTTGTACGTTATCGACAAAAAAAAATCACAGTTTGAGGCTAGAATGCTGTTGATAATCACAATTCTGTAAATGGAAGCAAAATTACTAACTAATGAATTGATATAAATATCCAATCATGCTTTAAAAAGTGATCAATTTTTTTCAATTTTTGTTTCAAACACAAAGCAAAAAAAAACAACTTTTTGATTGAAAAAAGTGTAAATAATTTCAACTTCTTCAAGAATAATGACTTATGAATAACAAATTTTAAACTAAGCAGTATCTTAGAAATTATAAAACCCAGTTTTGACTCAGCTGTAACTGTCTTTCATTCAGTGAAACACACAACATTTTAAAAAATAATTAACCCTACTGATAACTTAATATTTCCCTTCCTCTATTATTCCCACTATAGCTTTTAGTGAAACACAATCTAAGTTTCAATGTATATATTATTTTACATGCATATTTGAAATCCGCATCTATTGTATTCAACCCATCTGCTCTGCAAATTTATCTAACGTTAACCCATTTGAGAAGTTTTGATATACTAATGTTGTTCTTGTAGTTTACTAATGGAAAATTGGCGCAGAAAATATATACTTAGTACAGAAAAGGATTATAGTATACTGAAATGAAGCTAAATATAGCTGTATTTGCATTATATAGAAACAGGGTTAATAGTAAATTTACTAATAAAAATTGTATATACTGTGGAACTAGCTTCACTTGTTAAAGAATCAAAGCATAAGTTTTGTTACCGAAAATAAACATGGCTAAATCGTCAAATATTCTTTAGTTATTTTGGAAGAAACCTTTTATTGCTGTTGACAAGTTTTCTCTGAAGCTTTTGGTTTTTATTATTGAAAAGCTTTTATACATGTCCTATTCATATTTGGCTCTGATTTGTATTCCCATAAATGTTTGTTTGTTGACATTATACTCAAACAACAAAAAAAAAAGCTAAATAAGCAGTGCATTTTGATTATTTTAATTTGCTTTGTATAACTTGCACATCTTTATCATTACTATTTTTAAAGGACTGACTAAAAGCCATAAATATTACAGCAGTTCAAACATTTACTGCTAAGTTTCTCGTGTTTTTAGAATCTTGCGTGATCTCATTTTTTCATGATTTGCATTGTACGTCGATAAACATGTATAAATGTTTAAAAAAGTGACAAATTAGTGCATAAAATTCCTTTATATCACTGAAGTCCGGCATGTTCAGGCATTTTGAATGTGTCTATTTGTCTTCGGTTTGCAAAAATTAGTTCAAAATTGTATTCCCTTCTCCATTATGAAGGATTCTCTGCATTTTTTTATACCAGAACTGTTCATTTTTAATGTTTTTAACCACTTAATACTTTTATTCGTCTTAAAATATTTTCTAGAAAGTTTTTATTGTTTCCAGAAAACATATTTTTTTTTACAGGATGAACAAAAGTCTGATTTATTGGACAGTGGAAAAATAAATTATTATCGTTTATTCATAAAAATAAATGTAAAGTGTTCTGAGATATATTTAGGCCACAATGTTACACAATTAAACACTTTCATAATTAAAGTGGAGTTACAAGGTTAGCAACACTTAAGTTAAGGAGTTACATAGTATGTGTTGTTTTTCACTTCTTTTGGATGAATTTTTTAGAGTTTTTAGGTTTGACAGGGCTGTACAGGGGCCATAAACTAATGTAATAGCATGAAAACCCCAAAATCGTATATTTTGAAGTTACGTGGATAGTTAATTAGGTCAACGATATACTAAATCAAACAAAATATTTCTGAATAAGTCTCAGAGAAAACAAACCTTATACTATCTGTGATGAATATCACGAGTAAAGTAAATTATGCACGATAATTAAACTGAAAGGCATATAATTATCTGAAAATATAAACCAATAAAATACCCTCAGCAACTAAATATTTTGCTAAAATGTTAATTTAAAACTCATTCTGACATGAGGTAATTCTCACAAAATTTCTCTGAAAAACACATATAAACACAAAATATATCAAATTAAAAAGGGTAAATTTTTTTTTTATCTTTCTTCCTTACAGCTGATAATTTTATAGAAAAAGTAAAATTTAAATTTAAAAATGTGTAGTAAGATAAAAAGCACTTCCAAAACAACTTTCATTTAAATTTAACAAATCAATCAAACTTGACAGTTATTTCTTAGAAACTTAACAAAACAATACAAAAAATTTTATTTAATGTTTAAAACAAAATACTAAAAGTAATATATCATATCTTAAAAATCAAAGAGGCACGTTTTATAGAGGATTAAAAAAAAATCATGCCAGTAAGAAAATAAATAACAACTCTAAGTAATATCCCACAAACTTTCAAAAAATGTAGATTTTCAAGTATCCTAAGTAACTATACGCTATTTCTTCCACTTCATGCCGAGCTGTAACCACAAACATATTTCTTCGAAAAAATATCCATTAGGCTCTAACACTCGGCAATTAGAAATCTGCGAAATAATCCCGCTCCTGGCGCTGCGGCACTGATATTCAATCAGCTTCCAGCTTTATTTATCTGGAATTTCTCAAAACCACGGCTACCAGCATCCGAAGGTAGACAAACACTGGTAAGGTTCCTCGAAGCGTTGAAAAAATAGGTATTTTCCTCCAAGATCTCCCACGCTGGAGTATGTAAATCAAGATTGGCGTCCTTAATGATAATTACCCCTTGTTGAGTAGAGCTTGCTGTTGCTCAGAAAATAGGTTACAACACCTGTTCTTTTCCTCTTTTTTTTTTCTTCCTTCGTTTTATAATTTTCTCGTTCAGGTGTTTCTCCCTTAAAAAAAAAAAAGAGGAAAATTTATGCAATATATACCTGATGGTTTAAAATGCTACCGTATGTATTTATAATTTTTTTTGGTTGCTTTATTTTTTTTTTAAGATAAATATTTGTCTTTTGTTTGGTTTACTTAATAAAATCTTCATCAGGGGTTGTACCTACTAGAACAAAATTTAACGTAAGTGTTGGCTTTCTGGGTGTATTATTATTATAGATAATTTTTTGTTTTTTATTTTGACAGCAATTTTTAGCAATGATTTTATTGTTTTAGTAAATCACTGTTTTTTTTCACATTTTATCCTTCTTTTGCTAAATTTATTCAAATTCCCTTTTTAAAAAATTTCTTAAGCTTTGTTTGAATATTTTATTGCATATCTTTAATACGTTCTTTTATATACCTGCGTTTTATTCAGTAACGTGCATATGTTACCAAACACACAGTAATGGTTGTTCACTCTTTATTTAATAAATGAAAAACTTCTTGCATAAATTAATATGCCGTACAATGAAATCAAAAGATTATTTAGGAAATGTGCTATATTACACGCTTGGAGAGACAGTATTTCAGAGACCGAATTCATATCAACCTTTGCAACACAATAGCTGTCATAATTCGTAAAATTTTAGTCATTCATAATATTCAATATTGACTGACATAATTCCTTAAATGCAAATCAATAAAACTGGTAAATAGTGCGGTATCTAGAAGGTTTCAACTAATAAGGGATAATATCTTCTATTTTTTTGCCTTTAAAATCATTTTCACAACCTCTGTTGTAAGTTTGCAGCAAAATTAAATGTATTCCTCGCTACATGACTATGTTGAACGTAGTAAGCAAGAATATAAATGGATGTTGAGACGTGTGTGAAAATGAAATATGAAATATAGTTTATACACACACACACACATATATTTCAATTATATATATGTGTGTGTGTGTGTCTGTATATGTAAATGTATATATATATATGTATATATATATATATATATATATATATATATATATATATATATATATATATATATATATATATACATGTATATATATATATATATATATATATATATATATATATATATATATATATATATATATATACATGTATATATACATGTATATATACATGTATATATATATATATGTATATATATATATATATACATATATATATATATATATGTATATATATATATGTATATATGTATATGTATATATGTATATGTATATATGTATATATATATATATATATATATATATACATATATATATATGTATATATGTATATGTATATATGTATATATATATATATGTATGTATATATATATATATGTATATATATATATATATATATATATATATATATATATATATATATATATATATATATATATATATGTATGTATATGTACACGTAATGAGTGTATATGTATGTGTATGTAAGCTTTTATCACAGTATTCAAGCAGTTCATGCCTTTTTGTGTATGGGGGGAAGGAGGAACTCAAATGTATGTAATAATTTCCCTACTCATAAAACATGGATGTATTACTTAAGGCTGCTGTGTACTAATCCTAATGGATTCGCTCACCTCAATGTTACCTATGGAGAAAATGTATCTACTATTTACAGCTACATAAATGCTAAGAATCAAATAAAAATGGTATTTTCAGATAGCCTGAACTTATCTGCACATTGCAACATGATTCATTTTATAAATTTCGTCCACCAAAGGAATTGATGAACGTTTAAAACACACTATACCTGAATTTTTCCCCAATAATTCAAAGTTTAAAATATTATTTGTATTTTTATAAAAAAGTGGATCTAGATGACATTTTGACGATTTTAATTTTTTTTTAAACTGTTTGGATATTTTTTTAATTCCAGCAGTACAGCTATTGAAAGATCTATGATTTTTTTCCCTGCGTTTTTATATTATTTAGCGTACGCATAGCACGTCCTCCAATATTTCATAAACATTCAGCGTGAGCACTTTAAACATTTCAGTAAAAAAATTCTTACCTTGATTTGTATTTAAAAATTTCCATCTGCAAATTTTTTTAAAAACTTTTTTATTAAAATGTGGGTTTATTAGCAAAATTTCTTGAAACAGAGAGATCAGTATGAGCGATTTATTTAATTTTAAATAAAAAACTTATACTGATCTTTAAAGCAACCCCTCAGGAGGTTACCTTAGACTGTTCGAATATCTCGCTCAATTGAGTAACTATAAGTTTCGAGCTTCCTTTAATTTATTTTAAAGATTATAACAGCTAGTCTTCATTCTCCAAAAATATAAGTATTGTTTTTTGAACAGGTTGAAGCCCATTAATACTGCCAATACTAAAAACTGACAAAGTTTGTGTAAAAAAAAATTGTGTATAGGAGACTTTATCAATATTAACGATTATTAGTACCTATACAGACTGTTTATGCATTCGACATTTATATTATAAACTAGTCAGTTTCTAGAGTCATATTTACATACATACATATGCGGGTATACATGCATATTTCAACACACACATATATATATATATATATATATGTGTGTGTGTGTGTGTGTGTGTATATATGTAAATGTATAAATATATGTATATATATATATATATATATATATATATATATATATATATATATATATATATATATATATGTATATATATATATATATATGTATATATGTATATATGTATATATAGTATATGTATATATATATATATATATATATATATATATATATATATATATATATATATATATATATATATACACACACATATGTATATATATATATATTTTACACAAAATCCTTATAAATCATCCACATTTGCTCTCTGAAAATGTATAAAAACTTTTTAGTTAAATACATTTGGGTTACAGTATGTGCGACACAACTCAACTTCTTTAAAATACACATTATTATCAGTTGATCTAATTAGCAGCAAAGAAATACGCTTGTTTTTTATTTACGTCGCAAGTTACTTAAAGTTTAGTATTCAGTCACACATATCTACCTGAATAGAAAATTATTTACATATTTTACAGGACGATGACTCCAGAAATTTCGTATAGGAGCAAGAAAAATAACCTCTCTATACACGTGTGCATGTGTACATATACAATGTCGCGCACCCACAAATCGATATCTGCCACAATGAAACCAGAACCTTTCCATTGCTCTTTGTAAACAAACGGCTCAGACAGATGTATAAAATGATGGTACAAAATGAACAAATGGAGCTTTTATTCCTTTCAAAACATCAATAAATAGATAAGTCAGAAATCAAGATGAAAGACTGCACAGAAGAATGCATTCCAGTCGGTACGTCCAGCCATCAAAGTGCCCTTGGGAAGCAAGCAGCGACCACTTTCACCGATTCATACAAATCGGAGATAACGCAGAATGGGGAGAGTCGCAGATAGGGACTCATCGAAAATCTGCCGACCGTAAGAAGCGTTAAGACAGGGCCTGAATACAGGGACTCGATCACAAGGGCGCTGCTGATAACTCTAATGCCCTTGTTACATGTCAAAGTGGGTGGCAGCCACAGATCTTCGCTTGGGGTCCTCGAAAATTTTTTTTCTCTACCCCTCCCCCCCCAAGACTTCTTCCACGTGCTTTCTTTATGAAACCACTTTTTCTTAAATTGTTGTGACTTGCCTCTGACCAGTGTGTTTGTGATATTGATGGAAACGCTACTGTAGGGAAACGAGTTTGTAAAATAGACCCATGGGCCTTAGTAAACGCAGCAATATGAGCACCTGCTCTTGAGCACTTTATTCGGTTTTTTTTTCTGTTGTCTTTTTTTGTATTTTGAATATTGATGACATTTAGTGAACTGGAAAAATATTGTTGAACTAAAGTCACCATTTCAGAAGGACATTATGTATTTTTTTTTAAACGTTTTGTGTTTAAGGTATTTTTTATGTTTATTTTTTTGAGAATGCATTCACATATCTATACACATAGAATGACATGACACTGGCAAATATTTCTTTTATTTTATTAAACCTAATTTAAATTTAAAACTGAAAAATTTTTTCCTTGATATACGTATATCTGTGGCTTGGTACAAGAAGTGCCTAAGTCAGTTTTCTCCAAGATGACTTTGTTTGCTTATGTCTCTTTAGAAAAATATTATTTTCAATATAAGAAGTACCCAAGTCTGTACAATAGTTCAGAAAACACTTTTAAAGCATCCGACAGAGTTTGGTTCTTCTTACATTGAAAAAAATCTTTTTTTTAAAACAGACATAAACAAACAAAGTCATCTTGGAGAAAACTGACTTAGGCACTTCTTGTCTTGTACCAAGTCACAGATATAAGCGTTACTACGAACATCATTTTCATTGTTTAAAAGTCTGAGACCTTTCATTGTCAAGGAGCAAGAATTTTGAGTCATAATTGATCAAGATGTAAGAAAATATTCAATTTTAAGTTATTTCTCACCTCTTACATTTATATCTGAGAATAGATAGTTATCAAAAAATGACATGTAGGAAATCTCAAAGCCTCAAATTTTGTTGACTTCCAGGAAGCTTTTAATGCTATTCTCGAGAAATAAATTTCTCTAAAAAGATCTAAAATAACCTAAAACTGTGTAAGTTCTCTAGTATAAATTTAGAAAATATACTTCCAGGAAGCTAAGGTAATTTTTCAGTGGTCACGAAATTTTTTGGAAAACCCTTCAACAGTTTATAGTGTCATTAGAATGCGGTTTTATTTTACACCACCTTGAATCAGAAAAGGAAATGCAAGGTGAAAAAAACAATAAATTAATAAATAAATAGTGTTAGTCATATCGTCAGCAGTTTTTCAAATTTGCTAAATAAATACTTAACGTTTAAAAATCAGCTTATTTCACATTCAAAAAAAATTCCCTGTAAATGTTGGCCCAAACTGTATTGTTGCACATCCATGAATAACTTCAAAAGAAAGAAAATAGCATATGTTTTTGTAACAGATTCAAGATACATTGAACATTTGAAGTATTTTGAATGAAATATTATGGGAATCAGATAATTTATCCTTGATGACAGATAAGTATAACAAATAGATAGAAATTGAGATGAATAGTATGTACAGAGAATGATATTTTGTTTGCTTCGTAGCAGCTAAATATATGCTTGAGCAGTTCTTCGTCATGTGTTTAATCTTTCCTTTCTGCCTCTTAGTTTCTTTTGAATCTCCTTGTCTTTGCTATTTTTTTTAAAAAATACCAATCCTTAGTCTTCAAATTCTACTTATTTTTTCCACTGTTTTCAGTTATTTCTTCTTACTTAAGCTTAAATTTATAACTCGGGCGTATTAACTCGTGCATCCCATACGACATACCTTAAGCACAAATAAAGTTGTATGTAAAGGTGGCACTTAAAATGCCCATGTAAATCAAGTCCTTGCTTGTAAGGGCACAAATGTAAGTGGAAAATTGCTTGATAGAAATTACAAAATCTCTGACTCTCTGCCTACACAAAGCACAAGGCTTCTATATGTCCAAAGTAATTGCCCCTATTTTTATGGATAAAAGAATGTCTGTCTCTCTGTCTTCCAAAAAAACAATGCTTGTATATGTCTGAGGTAATTGCTCATATTTGTACGGATTTAAAAAAAAAAGGACAAATCAATACAATACAGTGATAAGCAATAAATCTTGATAATCAAGTGAAATAAATATGACATGATGAATCTGAATGATGATGATAAGGGCATTTCACTAGACCATGCAGATGTAACTTTTTCACAATCAGAAAAAAATAGTTTAAAATTACAGGAATATTTATTTTAATGTAGCATATTTTAATAGATTTTGTCTTTTTTGGTCATTTTCTATGACATATGTTTTGTTTAAAATAATATGCATGCTTAATATATATATATATATATATATATATATATATATATATATATATATATATATATATATATATATATATATATATATATATATATATATATATACATATATATATATATATATATATATATATATATATATATATATATATATATATATATACATATATATATATATATATAGATATATATATATATATATATATATATATATATATATAGATATATATATATATATATGTATATATATATATAGGTATATGTATATATATATATATATGTATATGTTATATATATATATGTGTATATGTATATATATATATATGTATGTATATATATATATATATGTATGTATATATATATATATATATATATATATATATATATATATATATATATATATATATATGTGTGTGTGTGTGTGTGTGTGTGTGTGTGTGTATGAGTCTGTGTGTGCATGTACATACACCCATTCTTGTATTCAGACACAAGCAAGATTGAATTATCATTACATGAGATTTATTTTGATCTGACAAGTTTCACCGCGCATCTTAAAAATCTCATTTTGAATATAATTCTGAAAAAATGGTATTCTAGAGGGGGAAAAACTTAAAATTTACATTAACTACCGCCGTCTACATTGTAGGGTGGTTAGCACTGAAAGATTCCTCCACTTGGGCCCGGGTTCGAATGTCGGTTAGATCATGGCATTTCCGGTGGTGTTTCCTCATAGGGAGTGGCAGTTTATCTGTTGGTTACTCCCACAACAAAATAATCGGATTAATACCCTCAGACAAGTGCATGCACATTAGGAAAAAGACGCATTTGCAACAAAACTGTGGCTTTTAAACACACATCTATTGAAATAATTTCAACTCGTTCATTTTACTCCATCAACAAAAATAAAAACCTTACAAACGTTTACTACAAAGCAAGTTTTCTTATGGAAGAGTTCTAGAAAACCTTCTTCATGCGGAATAAAATGGCAACTTGTATTCTGGAATTATCCGTTCGAGGATATTTCTCAATGCATTCACATTGTGCAATATCCTGTCAAGTCACGGTTAGAGTTAAAAGTGTTTAAATGCTTATTAGGAAAAAAAAATATTAGAGAGTGACAATGAATAAATTCTAGAAACTGGAATGAAAACTAGAATTTAAATCTGCATATTAAAGTAAAAATTTCCTTAAAATTCTGGCAAGAAATAGAATACTTTATATGTCCGTTAACCTCCCTATACTTGGTATCTTTACATAGAGCAATAACTACATAAAGAATAGTTTTGAAATAACCTTTTGAATTTTATTATTATAGATTAAAAATTTTCCGAATGCTTGCATATGTTCAACGTTGGTTTGAGTTTGTAAACCATGTTTTTGCTCTTATGTATTCTTGTGACGTATTGTTTAAAATTATTTGCTTATTTATGGTGCATATAATTTTTTTAGTAAGTTTATAAAAAAATAAATGAGTTTGAATAAATTAAAAGCAAAATTATAATTTTTGAACATTTTGATGTGATTTGTGACTTTATATATGATTTGTTACAAGATTTATTTGTACTGGATTATGTATTTTTTTTTGTATGCATTGTATTTACTTTACACTTTTTTTTTCAAGCGGATATTTTGTAAACCTGTGTGTGCCACGTGAATATATAATTAGCTTTTAATACATATGATCTTGATTTACTTGCTTATTCATACTAAGGAATTATTAGCAGGGCCGGATCATCGCATTAGCAGGGCCGGATCATTAGCAGGGCCGGATCATCGCATAGACAAATGAGACATATGTATCTAGGGCCCGGTTTTTTGAAGGGCCCAGTCAAACTGCCTATTTTGAAAAGATTTATAAATAAGATAATTTACTTTTCTGTTGGACAACTGTATATAATAAATATATAAATAGGCCTTTAGTTGCAAGTGGGAATTTTGAATATTAAGTATGAATTTATGCAAGGGGGAATTTTTAAAATTTAATAAAATAAATTTCAATTTTTAAAAATTTATAGACAAATTGTTCAAACTTTTCTAGAAAAACTAAAATTTATTGTTGTATATTAAATATTTTTCATTAATAAAAATTTAAGATTTGTTTTAGTTTTTCACATTATTTAGTTTTGTTTTATTTATTGTTTTATATTTTGTGCGTGCTCTATTTCTTGTGGGAGAGGGCCCGGTGAGAAGAAAATGTCTAGGGCCCCAAAGTCGGTTAAACCGGCATTGGTCATTAGCACAAGTTTTTGGGCTTCATTCAAGGTACGAATGTATTCGTTACACCGTTATTGCCTAATAAAATTTGAAATTCACAAAATTTTGTAAAATTGCAAGATTAAATTTTAACTATTTATATTTCGCTTATAAAACGAGATCGAAGAATAGTTAGGATATGCCTATTTTTAACAATGCTAAGACCTTATTCATTTTGACCGCCTGGTGCCAGGACGAAAAATGTAGAAAGAGGGACATGTTGGAAGACTGAATTATGTACGCTTCTAAGTATGGATACATACTGTCGGAGGGCTTTTCAAGGTGACGACAGCCGATAACAGTGTACCCAAACATACACACAAAAGAAGTATATGAAGTCCCCCCCCCCCCTTCACGAAAAGGAAAAATACCATGCGCAACTACCACTGTGAGGTATAAATACGAGCTCAGGTTGAAGATGGGGTGAATATGTTTCTGGGGCAAAAGTGTAACTATAACTGTGTTGGGGAAAGGACACTTTTATTCCCCACTTTTTTTTCACCATTCGAACGGGGGTGCATCGCCCCTGGGTCTCTCACCCAGATGTCAGTCGAGTGACGATGTGCTCATCAAAGAGCCCAGTGAGGTAGAAGAAGCGAGTATTGATAGAAAAGTAACGGCATAAAAAAATCCGAAAATTTGTATTATTGAGAGCAAAAAAAAATTTTTTTTCGATGGGCCAAAAAAAGGAATAAAATAATGCTCCGTTTCTTTCAGTGAAACATTCGTGAATATTTTTTTTTTCATACAAATTTTTCATACGGGTCGATTGAAAATCAAGCAACCGGATGATACAAAAAATTATTCGGAATTTTTTTTTTCCCTCTTCCATTCCATATCGAGGCGCCTACCATATGCTTGCCGAGACTCTTCAACTTAAGCAAGACTTTGTATTTGCCCGATGAAATTTTATAGACGTGAAATTTGTCGTATTCGAGTGGCAGCGGGGGTAAAAAAAAATCCCTGTTAGAATACACTTAAGATTGAAAAGAGGATTCCGAAAAAAAAATATATATATATATTTTGACCCTTGCGGATTAGAAGGACTTTAACGCATACTAATTTCCCCTTAATAGGCTTGCGGTGGGAGCTTTGACCGTTTAAAACACTGTTTACCATAAAAGGGGTCGACACGAGTCGAGGGGGATGGTAGGAAAAGAATCCGTTAAAGTATTCATAACTTTCAAAGGAGGATTCGCACCGGAAAAGTGACACGCGTGTAACTTTCAGGCGGGGGCTAAAGTTAGGAGGCGCCCGCTTGAGAGAAAGGGAATTAAGTGTCTCTTAGGTTGGTGGACTCTCAAGTGCTCATCAGCAGCTGAATGTGTCAAAGAACTAAAAATTGCCGTGGGCTTAACAGTTCCATACACGCCAGCCATACATGTCGTCGTCCTTCCTTGAATTTTAAATTATTTCACTTGCAGCCGGATCCGCAAAATAAAGAACCCCGAGTCAGGATAAATTTTACTTAAACTATAGAATTTCCGTTCATGGTTTTAGTTCTATAGACAATGTTTTTTACAGATCATTTGTTTGGGATAAACCAATCCCTCTTGGGTTGCTGAACTGTCGAGATCCGCAAAATAAAGGACCCAGAGTCAGGATAAATTTTACTTAGACTATAGAATTTCCGTTCATGGTTTTAGTTCTATAGACAATGTTTTTTTACAGATCATTTGTTTGAGATAAACCAATCCCTCTTGGGTTGCTGAACTGTCGAGTGGTCGTCCAAATCCTGAATAGGAAATGGGAATGAAATTTTTGGGTGCATATCTACCTTACAATTCTTTGCTCTCGTTATCCTTCTGGTGTCGTTCAACGTCGTCAGTTGCATTTATATTTTGCAAAATAGAGAAGCAGAGAGCTTATGTACTTGAATGCATTATACGTTCATTGACTGCTCTATACCAGGTGTTGTTAGACAGGAAATCAAAATTGCATTTAAAAAAATGATCAGTGGTTATTAAAGTTGAATTTTGGAAAACTTCAATTCAAATCTGATGTTTTAACTAGAAGCTGCATTCAACTTCTTGCACTAAACGAAATCCATTATGCGTTCATTAAATTAATAACATCTGGTGTCTTTATATTGAACAATCCACGAAGAGAATCTTTAAATGTATTTCATCATTTCTGCCCTGTAGCGAGACAAAACAAAAATGCTTTGGGGAATCCCAAAAGGAACCGGTTGTCAATAATATTTAGCTCTTATTTATAAAATCCTATGTATTAAGGTAGTAGTGTTACTCCCGAAGAAATCTAAAATTTTTATTGTGGTAATTACTAAGAAAGTCTCAATCTACATCAGTAAAATAAAAGTATGAAGAAATCATGCGCAAATATGCATAAAGTAGCTTGACTGATAGATGTTTAACCCTGGGGGCAAAAATTTTCAAGTCACAGATATCTACTACTTCTAATCGAAGAGATCATGTACAGCTGATGTTATTTGAAATGAGTATTGTGAACTTATTATACCGGAGCTTTGGTTTTAGTGAATAAAAAATGGCCGGATTATGAAAATACTGGTTAGGGGACACAGACAGAGCATCAATTTTATAATATACATACCTTTCTGACACCTGAACGCTAAAATAAATTTAGAGTTTCAGAGATTTCATAATATAAGAGTAGAAACTGTTCAATTCACTTTTAGAGTTCATATTTTTAATATAATAAAATCTGTTTATAATCAAGTTTCATATCATTAATTACATTTTCTCGAATTTTTTAAGCGCCACGTGTTGATTCCTTACAGAAATAATACTGCCTACTCGCATTTTCTTAATTCCAAGAGAGATAATTTATAATCAGTTGGGATTTAAATTCCATAAAACTATTCACCAATAAATTATTTTAAAATCTGCTTTTAAAACTAGATCGTGTCAAAAATACGACTTGATTCATATGAAGTTTCATTTCATATATACACATATGCATGTTCAATGATCACCATTCCCGCATTCTACATTCTCTCTCTTAGGAATGAGTGAGAATAAAGTTTTTTCAGCCTATTTACCACAGAAGTATGTCAAATATTAAACAAGGTAGATATTTCTCTTATATTACCTTACAAGATATATGTTACCAGATATAACGAAGAAGGAACGTTGGCTAAAAGTACAAACGACTCCTCCAAAGAGAAATGAAGTTTCTTGTTCATATTTTTCAAACATATCCACCAAATCCATGCATTTAATACACGTACCCCGGTACAGTTATACGAACTGTATAACCTTACAATATATACTTACCAGATATATCGAAGAAGGAACGTCGACTAAAAGTACAAACGACCTCTCCAAAGAGAAATGAAGTTTCTTGTGCCATATTTATTAAACATATCCACTAAATCCACGCATTTAATATACGTACCCCAGTACAGTTATACGAACTGTATATCAAGTAACATCATGAAACAGTTGACTGTACATAAATTAAGAGTAAGGCTGATAGATTAGCTGAGTATTAAGAAATGTTTGATACTTTGTTTAGTAAATTATTCCTCGAATAAAAATTCTAATGAAAAAAAAATTCCCTGAAATTATTTGACCAAAATTAATGTCATGTACGCTTCTTGATCCTAAATATACCTCCAAGACTCGAAAATCTTAAAAAACAAAGCCTTCGTAAACGCATATATTACAGGAATGTTTTCAGAACTATCAACATGATATACTTCTTACGCAGTATGCAGGTATTTAAAAACGCATATACCTCTACATGCGAGACGTGCGTGCTCAAATGTATTTGTAGATGGGCGCATGACAATAATATTTCATCCTGCTTCATTATGATAATTCAACCACCGCTTAAGCGATGAAATCATTCACCGTATTGATTAATGAAAAATATAATTAAGAAAAAATGAAAAAAAACACTTTTTTTTTCCTTTTTTTTTGTTTTCATACAAATGTAACTTTTTTTGTATTCCGCTCAAATATAACTCCGTATAAAATTATCGCAAAGTTAACTGAAATTCTATTCTATTATTATCAGCAGATTTCCCAAAACCATTCATTTTGTGCAAAGCTTTGCGGAGGAGAGGGGGGGGGGGAGAGAGAGAGAAAGAAAAAAAATGCCGAATCTAGGTGTGTCCATTGGCGATGACGTCACGCATGTTCTACCTGGCCGATGAAAGCTCACCTGGAGTCATCATCATTTACCTAGGCTCCGCCTACGGGGCCCCACCCTAGTTTGTGGTGGGGAAAACTGAAGAGGTTTCTTTCGCGAGATAGTTTCTTAATAAACGGCTGATGTTACCTCACTGAAATTACTTGGTCAAATAATAATGTCTACCGAGTTACGAAATTGGCCTCTTTAAAAAATTGGCCTGTATAATACAACACGCTAGTGGCTACCGAATTGGACAAGGGTGTTTTTTTTATATATATGTATATATATATATATAAACTTTTAATCCTTCTCCCTTTTTTAATCTATAGAGCGTAATAGAAAGTTAATAAAATCTTTTCGGATAAATGTGAGAGGAAGTGGCCAATTTTTTATGCCTGTTTTAACTTTTATTTTTTTATTGGGGAATCATCCTAGATTTTATTAAGAAGGCGGAAAATGTACTTCATAAATTACCTAAAAATGTGTATTAAAATCTAAAGAACAGACATTTAATCACTAAGCAGAATATTCCCTCCTTAGGAAAGGTTTTAGCAGTGTTATAGTTTACCACGCAAAGGGTCTCACCGTCCTCCTCTTTCTCTCTCTATGTATACATTAATATATATATATATATATATATATATATATATATATATATATATATATATATAAAGTGAAACTTCTATAGCCGGCCACCCCTCAAAACGACCCCACTTTTTCGGAATCGTTACTAATCGTCATAGAGAAATTTCACTGTATATATGTACAGTCGAACCCCGCTATAGCGAACCCGGTATATAACGAACTCACGGATATAACGGTAGAAAATTTTTGTCTCACCATTTTCCTGTTGTACGTAATTTAATTAGTATTGTGTCAGTTTAATGTTATCAATTTTAGTCGATTTAATTCATTAATGATCACTTTTAATAGATTTTATCATTTTTAATACATCATTATTGAATACACATTGCAACTAATGAGTTATACATTTTGCAAACTCTAGCATTTTTCTAAACGGTTCGGATGTAAAGAACCACCGGATAAAGCGAACAGAACCTTTCGTCCCTTGAAGTTCGTTATAACGGAGTTCGACTGTATGTATATATATATATATATATATATATATATATATATATATATATATATATATATATATATATATATATATATATATATATATATATATATATAGTGTGTGGGTGCGTAAAACAGTATAATGGGAATAACTCTTCGGCATTCAATAATTTATCTCTCATATCAATTTGCTTTTCTGTCATATCTTGTTTTTTCCTTTATCTTCGAAATATTTTTCTTCTTACAAATGAAAGGGCGCTAATTTCCGCCTAGCTGTGCGGATTTTATGTATGTAAAAAAATCTGTTACAATCTTTAATTATTTAATTAATGAAAATCCAAAAGTTTATATATATGTGTGTGTGTGTGTGTGTTTGTTTGTTTGTGTTTGTGTTTGTAAATATAAAGGGTAGTTTACAATATGATCAAAATAAAGATCAGTAACCCCCCCCCCCCCCAAAAAAAAAAAGTATATTAAGCCTCCGTGTTTCTGAAATAACGCAGTATAAATGTTCTTGTAGCTAAGATATTGTCACTAAATGGAACATGACTTACATAACAAATTTCAAAATACTTGTGACTCTTCTTTGGCCCTCATAATGATTATTGATGAGAAAACATGAATGAAAGAAACCCTTTTTTGTTTTGGCATCTAAATCTTATCTATTTTCTTATCTCAGATGTTAATTTTAATGACTGCAATTCAGTCGTCATATATAAATAAAATACCTGACAAGGTTCCATCCAGGAGTTTAGTTTTCCCATTTTAGTTTTCTATTTATTTTCTCTTGACTCAGAGATTTTTGAAGAGTTTTGTTTGGTTTCTTTAATCTTATTTACCTTAATTATAGACGTCCAATGATTAATGGAGGAACAGATTCTGCATTCTCAATTACCGTTTTGACTTGTGTGTTATGAAGAAAAGGAAATCATGGAGCAAGGCTTTAATATAATAACTCGCACACAATTATAGATCAATTATAGAGTAGAAGGTAAAAAAAAATATTAAAAGGTCTGCCCTTGAGCTGAAAACCATAAGAGAAATTTACGATGATCAAAGAGGTTCCGTACTTTTTAAGAAATGTTATTTTCTTTTAATTTCTTTTTGCCATTGAAGTAGCTACAAATGGAGATCTAGGTGAGTTAGGATCTGAAAGTCTGGAATTAGCTATTTCACTTTATTTTTTAATTACGCAAACTCATCTTGGGTACTGGCTTTATTGCTCTTTGATTCGACATATACAAGCTGTTTAAATATATGATATTAGAATATAATACTGTTAACCTGTTCCTTACGGGGTGGGATAGCATGTATCGCAAGAATATGGGCCCAAGAATGAATATATATATATATATATATATACAGTGCCGTAACTAGGCAGGGGCAACAGGGGCACCCTCCAGGGCCCAATTGGAAGGGGGGGCCAAAATGCATGTATTTGTTTTATTATTTTCCAAAACCTACTAATTAATGGGCCCTATATATATATATAGATATATATATACCCTCTTAATGGTCATTCTACAAAGGGGGGTATGAAATCTCCCGTTCTAAAGAGGCAATTGGAAAAAATGGGCCCGTAAGCTAAAGGTTAAAAATACATATATTAAAAAAAATTTCTAAAAAATTTGTTGAAAAAATTTGTAAGCTGTAGAAAAATGTCTAACTATTTTCATTTAGTAGTTAAAATGTCTACGAATTTTGATAACTATAAACATATTTTGTATTTTAGGGGAGTATCAGTTTCTCACATCATTTTATTTCAAGTTTTCCAACAGATTTCTTTTTCCAGAATTTACAAAATCACTCTTAAATTCCAAATTGAAAGGTCATTACTTATTTACTATCGTAAATTTCTCTTGTAGTATAGTTTTCAGATCAAGAACAGCCCTTTTAATATTTTTTACCTTCTATCATACAATAATTGCTCTATAATTGTGTGCCAGTTATAATATGATGCCAGTTATAATATGCCTTTCTCCATGATTTCCTTCACTTCATAATACTCAAGTAAAAACAGTAATTGCGAATGTAGGATCTGTTCCATCATTAATCATTGGACGTCTGTAATTAAGGTAAATAACATTAAAAACAACCAAACAAAACTCGTCAAAAATCTATTATAGAGGAGAGAAAGGAAAAAAATAATTAAATTGAAAAACTAAACTCCTGGTTGGACCCATGTCCTATATTTATGTATATATGACGACTGAATTGCAGTCATTAAAATTAACATCTGAGATAAGATAACAGATAAGATTTAGATGGGGGAAAAAAGTTTCTTTCATTCATGCTCTGTCATCAATGGTCATTACGCGGGCCAATCAAAGAACAGCCAAAAGAATTTCGAAATGATATTATGTAAGTTGCCCCTTGTTGTGACAATATCTTAACAACAGGAGCATTTATATAGACTCCAATAGGTGAGATACCTGTGGAGGACACTGATCAAAAACACACAGCTTTGTAATCCACAACTAAAATTCAAACTAACCACTATATTATAATAGTAATTACAGTTCATCAGACCGGGGAGAATTAGGTGCAATTGCCTCTGTAGAGGCAATTAGGAATTGTCTATGTTAAGAATGAACAGTGTCAAATTGTTTTATCAGATATTACGGAGATGACAGACTTTAAATGAACAGAAACCTTAGTGGGACTCATTGTTCGTGTTATAAATTAAGAGAGTTATTTGGTGTCTCTAAAATGCCCAGATATAAAATAGTGGCCGAGTTTAGACTAGCCACTGGCCATGACTGTCTCCTGGAACATTTGCACCGCTTTAAACATTGTTTCTAGTCCTTTCTGCAGAATCTGTGACTTGGGACGGGTTATGAACTGTGAACATTTGTTTGCATTGCCCTGCATTGACTAAACGTTCTCTTGTGGACAGTTACTGGGAGGCCAGAGGACTCTGGATTCAATGGACTATTTGCTGCAGCTTTTTTCGTTTTTTGTGTTTCCTGTGTTGTTATTTTTTCTGGCTGTAGTTGTCTTTTAATCTGTGTCATTGGAAATAAAATAAAAAATAAATGAAGGAAGTGAACATCTCAGTAGAAGTTTGTTTCTATATAAGAATAAAAACCTGACATTAGCAGTATATATTCTTTTTGTTCTGTATAATTTAAAAGTTTTCAAGAATTTAAAGTATATTTTTATATTAACCGCAGCCCATCTGCTAGAAAATCCTTTTTCTAACTCTTTCTAAAGAATGCTTTCATGATTGTGGAATAAAATACATACGATCGTCATAAAAGTTTCATAACTCGGGTAATTTGAGAACATTGCAGTTTTCAATTTAAATGCTGAAAGCAAGGGAATTTCCTGCAATTAATTCCTGCAAGCATTCTACAATAAAAGTATTTCCTAGAATAAAACTTTTTTGCGAGCTGGACCTTTCGATTCTCATAGACGGCAACTTCCTTTGAAGAGTGCTAAAGACAATCAGTTCAAAACCGAACCTTTGTAGTGGCAAGCTGAAAGAAAAAAAAATACTCTCCGTCTTTAAGATTCCGACTCCTAGGATTCTTCATAGGCCCTAGTGCCCCTGGAGAGTACTATATTTAAGGAAATTTCTCTATAATTTTTTTGCTGAAAAGATATAAATGAGAGAATATATATTGACTATATTTTTGGAAGCTTATTGCTTTTCTATAAAATTTCCATAAATCTTGGAAAATGCAATTTCCCTTTCATCTCTTAAATGTTACACAGTATAACAGATTTTACACATTATACTGCTTTTTATACAACATACTTTTACTGTTACTGTTATTTATACAACATAACAGAAATTAATAATATTCATTTTGCTATTATATTTTATAACACAACTGAAATTAATAAGTGTTCTTTGCTATTATATTTATAACACAATTCAAATTAATAAGTGTTTTTTTTACTATATATTTTATAACACAATTGAAATGAATAAGGGATTTTTGCTATTTTATTATAACACAATTGAAATTAATAAGTGTTTTTTGCTATTATCTATATATATATAAAACAGTTATCCGTAACTGACTCACTGACGGACATACAACGCACAGACCAACCAGCTGACCTAAAGGCTGAAATTTTGCTTGGTGATTCTTCTTATGGTGTAGGGGTGCACTAAGAAAGATTTTTAAATATTCTTATTAGATTTTTTTAAATTAAATTTTTAAGCTGTTTTTTGTAACTTTTTTTAAGTTTGCATTTAAAATAATAATTTGAGGGTTATAAAATTTGTATCATTAGAAATATCATAAAAATTCCTTTAAAATGTAATCTTTTTCGAATCTTTACCTCGATTTTCTCATTTTTGGTGAATTTTTAAAGATTAATTTTTAGAATTTAATTTATTAAATGCTGATCACATGATTTCTTTTTCTAGTACTTTAACTAAATTTATCGTCACGTGCATAACAACTAATAGACAAAAAAAAAATACTTTTTTTTCTCTCTACTGCAGCAGATGAATTGGATATTATCCAGAAAAAAATAAATATCCCTTACAATTTTTTTATAAAAAATATATATATATATATATATATATATTTTACATCAATTGTATACATTGGACTGTCGATTTATATAACTATATATATTTATTTTTTTGCATTAATTGCATACATTGACCGTTGTATTTAATTTGAATGTACTCCGTAGCGAAGTGCGGGTTTTCAGCTAGTATTTTATAAGATAATTGTAATTAATAGGGCCTTTTCCTATTACAATGTAATTTTTTCATCTCAAGCCAATTAAGTATCGTCTATGAAGGTGCTCATGTGTACATATGCGATATTCTGAATACTGTATCATCCGAATAGAAGGATTTGATGAATGTTGAATAAAAATAATTTATTGGTAACAGAAGATCTCCTTTTCTAGAAATTCCCATTTCCGGCCCATTACCCGTACAACAAAAATCTTCTAAATTTACACGATCTGCATAATATATACCTACACCGACAGATGATTCCATATGGAAAGCCACTTTTAAAAATATCCTACAAGAGATTTCTAAGGGAAATCTTATTATCCCTAATCCCCCCCCCCCAAAGAAGGGGGGTCTACATATCCGCTGGAAACCGCTTGATCGCACCTTTATATTTCATAAAAAAAGTTAACCGAATGTTGTATTCCTTTGACAATGATTCAAAATATCCTTGAAAACCATATTTAACCTATATATATGTATCTATGTACTATTCTCCAGAGTTTGCCTTTATTTTTAAAAATTAAAAAAAAAAATGCTCGATGATGTATATCAAATTACATTATTGATTCTCTAATAATGATCATCGTGTATGCCATTCATGTATCAGTCAATAACTCATCGTCATATTTTAAATATACATACTAGAAATCAACACTTATATATGCCTGTCAATTAACATTTATACGTACCAGTTCTTTAAGTATGTCACAAAAATAGCTTTCAGTTTAAAAACTCAGTTGCATATTTTAGCAAAACAGAGATAAACATTATTACGAGCAAGGAAGATAAGGGTACAAGGAACCTTGAAACAAACGGTGCGTTTAAAGTCAAAATCCCACTCGTAAGAGACACATTACTAAGTGCCTCTTAAAGCTTAAAGTTTTAAAATTTCAAAAACTACGCGCTCTTTATTATAGCATGTACCGCCATATGCAAAAAAACAGATTTCAAAAACTATGCATTTTCTAATCTGTGACTAGAAAAATGCTATGAAAAAATTCTCCATAAGCTTACACAGAGATTGAAGATCTCCGAGGTCAACCGATACGCCGCCTTAACGGGTCAAACAGAACTCCTCGAATATGTAAAGGAATGCAAGGGTGGTACTCTATAAAAAGACTGAAATTTACCACACCGTTTGAACTGCCATCGTTCAAAATAAAATAAATACCAATTTTTTATGATAAGTTCAGTGCTATTCGATAGCGATATAAAGTTATGCTGTATACACAGCATTTCTTCACCCCATATTTATTATCAGAAATCAACCCCACTGTATTATCAGAATTCAAGAGTGATAGTGGGCAGAATAAAAAAAAATTTCAAATTCATTTTCGACATGTTCATATAAAAAAGAAAATACATAAGACTTGCAGTACATGGGTGTCGAAAGAAAAGAAAGATAAAGTATTAAATATGTAGTTTTAAGGGACCGTGCACCTTTATTTGAGCAATATTTTTATTGTAATATTTGTTGTATTATTGATAAAAATTCTGTAGGATAATAGTATCAAATATTTTTTTTCAAAGAAAAATAATTTAAGAAGCTTCTGCAAGTAATTACTAAAGGTAAGTGTAGTAATAAACTTAAATCTGTTTTCTCAAACACAATTTTTCAAGGTTTTTAGATTTTTAAATGCTCCATGCGCCTTAATTTTTTCAAAGTTCTTGAAATTGATAATGAAGAGATCCTGATACTGTTTACAAGAGGACTGGGTATGGATTTTACCAATTCGACTTCATTAAGATAATTAATTTGATTTATAAATTATTAAAAGACAAAATTTTGATGAAAATCGAGATGGAATTCAGAAAAAAAATCTCTCAAAATTAACTATTCTAAGGATTAGATAATTGATATCCAGATTTGTTTGTATTATAATTTTCAAATGATTAAAATGCAAAGTGGGGGAAATATCTCAAAAATTAAGTCGCAAGGAGCATTTTAAAATTTTTTTTAGTTTTATATGTGTTTGTAGTTTATGTAGTCAACCATAAAAAACGGGGAGGGGTCTTTTTTAATTATCAGTAGGTCTGAATTAACTGCCTATGAAATTAAATATTTTGGATAGTCCTTCCTCTTTACATCAGAAAATAATGCTTGTCTCCTATCGTCTGTTTCTTATTAATCCCTCAATGAAGTTTTTTGCCCAAAGTTCCCCTAATTAATCCGGTGAACCTCCAACTATTATAAGAATTTCAGTTCCTCTTGAGGTCGCGTGTAATAGTGCATCCTAATGGGGATTTTATAAACTTTGCCGGAAAATATATATATATATATATATATATATATATATATATATATATATAATGTCCCTTTATACAATAATAATAATAAAAAGTTGTCTCCGAATTTTACAGTAGGCGAAACTTTCAACATAAGCAAGAAATTTTTGGTTTTATTTCTTTTTCCCAACCAGGCAGGCACATTGCCCTTCGACATTTGCCCATTGATCACAGTGAAATGTTGTTGGTTTCAATGGTATAATTGAAGCACCGTCTAGGAGAATCAACATCAACCTCTGGTGCAACCTCAATTTACACCGAGCACCCTCAGGGGTGACATCTTGGGGGTTTGCGGGTTCTTTGTTCACCCATATAGACCACACGGAGAAACTTTCCTGCATACAGACTCAACAAGCCCATACCCGACGTGGACACAAGGGCATTTAGTGGCGCTTCTCAGGATTCGGTCAAAGCACCCTCAGTACCGAATCCCTAAGCATTAACCATTATAATGCCCCGGTCTCTTATTTCTTATTTATTTCAAAAAGTTCTGCTCATGAAGGGAATCGGCCACTGTTAATAAGACAAGTCTCAAGGAAAATGAACTTCTTTTTCTATAAAGATATTTAACTCTTCCCAATTACAATCTGAAAAATGAACTTTCTTTTCTAAAAACATATTTAACTCTTCCCAATTACAATCGCAAAAGGACTTTCTTTCTATAAAGATATTTACTCTTCCCGTTACAATCTGCAAAATGAACTTTTTTCCATAAAGATATTTAACTCTTCCTGATTACAATCGGCAAAATGAACTTTCTTTCTATGCATATAATTTAACTCTTCCCAATTGCAATGTGCAAATAAACTTTCTTTTCTATACAGATATTTAAATCTTCCCAGTTACAATCTGCAAAATAACTTTCTTTCTACAAGATTTAACTCTTCACAATTACAATCTGCAAGTGAACTTTCTTTTCTATAACGATATTAAACTCTTCCCAATTACAATATGCAAATGAACCGCTTTTTAGTCAGAAATATAACATCTTTTGAGTCCACCAAAGTGGCCTCGAAGTTTAGGTAAATAGGTATTATCGTTCGTCAGGAAGCTGAACATTTGTTGCTTAAGTGAGCCTAGCTTTGAAAGTTCATTGGGATGTATGTAATCTAATCTGATATAAGCTAAAAGCTTGATTTATTTATTTTACCGATTAATTTCTATACATATACTTTCATCTGGTCTTCAATCTCTCAAATAGTAATAAATAAATAGAGAAAGATATTGAAAGCTTAACGGTCTTAACTTAAAGAAGTTTAGTAGGATAGTTACTTCTTCGATAGCACCAGCAGTATTACTAATATAACTAAAGGTGTTTAGAAAGTCTGATCTTAACAAAATAAAATAGATTTAAAAAAAATAGGCATTATCTTATTTGTACTATAAAACAATCTAAAAATTATGAAAGAAATAATTAAAAGATATAGATAATTATTATTTTTAAAAAATTATCAGGAACAAACAAATTCATTCATAAATAAATATACAACAGCAAAATCATCATCCATTTATTCGAATTTAATACATGCATGCAAAATTATTCTGAATGAGAGAATAATAATTCGGAAAAAAAAAATAAAACTTTTATAGGCGACGTAATATGATTATTGCATTGTTAAGATACGATGTTATAATATTTTTAATAATATAAAATGGGAGTAGTTAAGAGTTGTGGCAGACTGAAAGATAACTAAGAATTTAGAAGGTATAATATTGTGTATATCCCCCACTTTGATGAAAAGACAAAATCGTTGCAACTTGGGATAATTTTCAGTTGCTAAAATAGCCATTTTAGACAGATTTCGGTTGATGGATAAATCAGACTGACTTCAAAAATTGTAGATCAAAAATTTAATAATAGGGATTTTTTCCACGTTAAGTTTCCACATTAAGTCCCAAGTAGAATTCTACTTGGGAAAAACATATTTAGTTTCACTATGTATGAAAAGGTAATGTATGGGTCACTGTCAAAATACAAACAAAAGCAAAAGAACAGAGATCAAATTAAAAAAAATGGTTTTTATAAGTTTTAAAATTGCTGCGTGAAGCTCGAAGTGAAAGAAGAAAAAAGCGTACATTGGAGAGTAGCATTTAGAAATGAATACCGACAATGTGATTAGAGTTCATTGTTCTTCGAACAAACAGAAAGCAGGATGATTACAGGTGAAACCGTAGATGTAGTCGTAAACGATTCAAGGTTTCACCAGCCACCGTTCGCCAGACGAGCATTTGTTGAATCCCGAAGTCGTGAAGAACGCAAATATTTTAGTAAAACAAATCTAAATTTCGCACTTCTGTTGCCTATTAAATGGATGATTTTGACAGCGTCTCTGAAGGAAAGTAATATTTTGCGACTTTTTTTTTTTCAAAGATATCCTTAAATAATTCCAGTTTTTTGAAAGTTGATTTTGGCAGTCGATTTTTGAAAGCAGATAACTTTTCTGAAGAGGATTTTTTTTATATTTTATTTATCGGCTATTTCAAGTTAATATGGGATTCTGAAAACTTAAAAAGTAGGAATTTTTTTTAACTTGGAAGAGAAGGGTTGGATTTTCAGAAAGATAATTTGAAGTTCATCAAAAGATAATTTATTTGTAAATAATTTTACGAATAAATAAATTTTATTTTGTCTTTCGTATAAACTAAAAATTAAAAATCGTTAATACAGTCATACCTCGGTATTTGTCTGCTTCGATACTCGACGTTTGCTCGGTACTTGTCTGCTTCGGTACTCGACGTTTTCTTGGTACTCGTCTCCTTCGATACTCGACGTTTGCTCGGTACTTGTCTGCTGTGCGATAGCGCGAACGTTTTCTGTGTACTTCGTCCTCCCTTCGATCTCGACGCTTGGCTCGGTACTCGATTTGCTTCGATACTCCGACCTTTGCTCCGTAGTACTCGTCTGCTTCGATACTCGACGGTTGCTCTGGTAATCGTCTGCTTTCGTATCCTCGTCGTTTGTTTCTGCACTATCGTCCAAATAATGCTAAAACGCGCAGGCTATGTAATACATGCTCGTCACACATACTCGGGTCAGCACATACTCATCAACACTGCAATGAGACAAAATGGCTCCCCTGCGTCCTGTCCCTCCGGACAGAAAGAAAAACCGAAATATTTTTAATTGCAAATTTTCGTCGAGAATATCACCCTGACAAAGCTCTAACAAGCCGAAATGTGGACTTGATTAGTGATCAAACGGTGTCTCACTTCGGAAAGGCAGAAGCAAGTTTCTCTTGACTGGTTTGTAGTGAAACTTCTTAAATCTGAGTTTACAGCAGGGATCGCTGTGTTAAGGGGACAAGGGACCCTCAACGACGAATTTTTAATTTTCAATTTTTAACTCTATATACAGAACGGCAATTTTAAAAAAAATGGGTTGCGGGTTCGATGCCGGTCGCTTACAAATCCACCGCCGTGTACACTAATGGCGGCTGGTGCACGTAAAGTCTGTCGTGGCTGCAATGTCCTCCAAGTTCTCAAATTTACTTCTGGAGGTGCGGGGTCAAGTGTTCCGGTCTCGTCACTTGGTTTAAAATTACGGGACCCTATGGGGGGGGGGGGGGGGGGTAAGGCTAGTCGACCTATACGGTGCTCCCAGAAAAGTGGCCAGCAAAACCGCGGTGTCATATGACGGTAATGTCCAAGAATACTGTCTGCCGCATTGGAGGAAAAAAAACAGAATGACAATAATTTATGTTCCTTTTTAATACACTGAAGACCCTTAGAATTCAAAATAAGGAATTTTTGCAGAATAATGCCTGTCTTTTAAAAAAAAATCAAAAATGTTAGAATTTTTCAAAATGCTCCTACATGTGCGTCTCAAATCATTTAAAAATCTTCATTTTTTTTCAATACAGAGTTTACCATACTTATATATTTATATTTGTGTATTGAATTTTTTTTTTGTATAAATCAAAAGTCAAAAATATATTTTTTATAATTCTGCATGTTACTTTTTTGTTTTTGCGTGTTTCTACTCTATTTCTTGGTCTATAAATTTGAAAAAATATTTGCGGTTTCACAACATAATCCACAGGTTTATGACGAACACTTTAATCAACAATTTTGAAAATTTTGGATGAAACCGCCATAAAATTAAAGTGCACGGAGCATTTTGAAAAAGTTTTAGCAATTTTGAAGAATTTCTTTTGAAAAACAAGTCTTATTCTTCCACAGAATACTTATTTGTGAATTAGTGCCTTCAGTGTCGTAAAAAGCAATATTAATTATTATTATTTTGTATATAGAATAAAATATTGGAAAATTTAAAAAAAAAGAGGTTAAAAGTCCCTTGTCCCCTAAATAGACAGAAAACAGAAAGAATCCCTGTGCAAGCGGCTGATGTTTTTTGGAAGGAGACATCCCTTTCTAAGCAATAACCCTTTCCTCCAATTCCCTTTCCGCCACTATCCCATTAGACCATCAACTCCTTTAGTGCCGGTTGAGTGATGGTTGGTTGGTTGGTTGGTTGGGGTTTAATGGAGTAAGGTCCAGAATGGACAAGCTGTAAAGGTAAAACCCGAAAATAAATAAATAAATAAATAAAATATATATATATATATATATATATATTATATATATATATATATATATATATATATATATATATATATATACCGGGTGCGTCATAAATTCATGCATAGTTCAAAAATTCATAATAAAAGAAGCAATGCTCGGAAAAATTTTCTGTTTGCGCCAATAAGATCAGAGGACATTGGATTTTTTCCATGTAAAAAAAAGAAAGTTTCCAAAAGTAACCGAAAGAGGGCGCTCACACGTCATACTGAGACGTTTTATGCAAATCAGGCAAACTCATACAGAAAATCAAACAGATCACAATAACATGAGACTGTGCATTTATTCTTCAGTTCCACCAAAGTGGTTGGGGAACCCCGGTACACATGAGACTTTAAGTATCCTCCCAACTAAAAACTTGCCGGGGTCAAGTCTGGTGATCGTGAGGGCCACTGAACCTTACAACCACGACTTATAGAACTCGGTCTTCAGTGAAAGATTCCAACAGGAACGTCTTGATATCACGTGAAATATGGGGCGGGGCACCATCCTGCATGAAGGTGACAACAGGTAACGCATTAGGCGCAGGTAAGTGCCCTCTTTCGGTTACTTTTGGCAACTTTTTTTTACATGGAAAAAAAATCCAATGTCCCTCTGATACTATTCGCGCAAACAGAAAAATTTTCCGAGCATTATTTCTTTTATTACGAATTTTTGAACTTTGCACGAATTTATGACGCACCCGGTATATATATATATATATATATATATATATATATATATATATATATATATACTATATATATATATATATATATATATATATATATATATATATATATGTACACTGAAGTGCCACTGAATTAGGGATACCTACCTAGTAACGAGTTGGACCTCCTCTGGCCTTGATAACGGCTGCCACACGACGAGACATAGATTCAACAAGTATCTGGAAACGTTCCACTGGAATGACTTGCCAAATATTGGCTAAAGCTGTCCATAATTCAGTAAGGTTCTTTGGTGCTGTGTGATGGCCTTTCACGCCTTGTTCCAAAACATCCCAAAGATGCTCAATAGGATTTAAGTCTGGGCTTCTAGGTGGCCAATTCATGACAGAGAAGTCAAAGGAATGCTCATCCAACCAGCCAGTAGCCAACCGGGACTTGTGAGAGGTACAGTTGTCTTGCTGGAAAACTCCATTACCGTGCGGATAACAGAACAGCATAAACGGATGGAGGTGATCACCCAGCAACTCTACGTACCGAATTGCATTGAGGGAGGTTGGTACACGCACCAAAGATCCCAAACTGTGCCACGAAAAAACACCCCAGACCATGATTGAGCCACCATGCCCTTGTACAGTTCCAGCCAGGCATGCAGGATCCATGGCTTCTTGAGCCTGACGCCGTATTCTCAGCCTCCTGTCGGCGTTAAGTAGTCGGAATCGAGACTCATCACTCCATGCTACTCGTTTCCAGTCCTCTACACTCCAGTCTCTGTGCTCTCTTGCCCAGGCAAGACGTGCAGCCCGATGGCGAGTATAGAGCAATGGTACTCTCGTAGGTCGACGGCTCCCGAACCCCATACGGTAAAGCGAGCGTTGCACAGTCCGTTTACTGACTGTACGACTGGCACCGTCATTAAACTGGGTGGTAATTTGAGCTAATGTTTGGCTTCGCTGGCTACGTACAATACGCCTGAGCCGTCTCTCACCACGCACTGTCAAGGCTAATTGTCCTTTGCAGTTTGCCCGATCGCTATTTTTTTTCCACCATCCATGTATTCTTGGTATACTCTTGACACTGTCGACCTTGAAAATCCTAGCTGTCTGACGATTTCGGAAATTGAATGGCCCATGCGTCGCGCACCTGCGATTTGTCCGCTTTCGAAGGCGTCTAAATCAGGCAGTTTACCCATACTGGCAATTCCAACAACTAATTCAGAACAACCACAGTACGCGCTATATATGCAGTTACCACAGTGCCCTCACTTGCGCATACATGATGCGCAGCGCTACACAATTTGCATAGGCTTTGCTATCCCTAATCCAGTGGCACTTCAGTGTGTATATATATAAGACATATGTAAGGTAGCAATTTTAGATTATAAAACATTGAAAAGATTACAAAAATATATACATATGAAATAAAGTAATAAAAACAGTAGTTAAAATGTGGAAAAAAACCATATAAAAACACAGATATAAAATTTAGAATTATTTATCATGAAAAGATAAATATACGAAGATGCTGAAAAGAATAATGAGGGAAACTGGAGCTAGGTTACAAGGGAGACAGAAGACTATGTTGTAACCTATGTTGAGGGAAGATCAATTTTATTATATTTTATCTAATTACTGTTTTAAATTTTAATGTCTGTCTGGTTTGAAGATTTGTATCAGAGAAACAACCCCATCAATTCATAAATTGTCCAGTAAAATGGGAAATTCCTGGTTTTTCAGGAACAAATAAATTCAATATACATTACTTCTTATGGGAAATGTTTCATCGTTACTCGTCGTGCATTCTGGAACCAATTAACGACGAGCAATGAGGTACCACAGTATCTGCACAAAAAATTTTCAATAAGTGGAAATATCTCTGGTATTCATGAAATTTTATTGAATTTGTTTAGTGAATGGTTGATTTTTATAATTGGAAAATGTTTAACTTATGAGCAAGACACATTTAAATTAGCAAACAGTGGTGTTATTCTGCATCGATCCTTTTAATTTTCACAATGATCCTTTCCTCTATCAAGTTTTAACTACGGAATATTTTCAACACATTATCTACAATACATTATCTATCGAGTTTCAACCAAGAGAAAATATACAGTAGAATAGCTGTAGATAATGTGCAAACTTACTGGAGATTTGATTCTTTTTATGTAATAAAATTCTAAACTTATCACTACATCAAAACTCTAATCAAAAACCTCATAAAGTTCAATTAAGATTTTTAAAAAAATCACTTATTTTATCATGAAACTAAACTATATTATTTTAAAATACGAATTAAATATACAATATGTAAGATCTGTTTAAATAATATAACATGAAATAGAAGTAACCATATCAAAGCCTTTGTATTAATCGGGTGATATTAAATGAAAGTTTAAAGTTCTCAAGGGTATATTTGCTATACCTAAAAATAGCAAAGCATCAGAAAAATAATTGCTAAAGTAAGGCTTGTTACTCAAGAGGTGCATCCCATAACTTTTAACTAATGTTTAATAAAGGAAAAATGTTACTTTAAATACGAATTAAACATACAATACAGAAGGTCGTTCGCACTTTATGGAAGCGATTTTGATAGTTAAGTTTTATGTATAAATGCCGTATTTTTGCGGTGACTTGCTTCTATCTGATAGCCATGGTTCTTCACAATAGCTCTAGCTCGAATTTTCCATGGAAGTAAATTTTTTCTTTGTACTGTCATGTCAATTTTACCCCATTCCTTTTAGACCGTTTTCCGAAGTTCTTAGATGCCGTTTTCCTAAGGCTCGTTTTGATAAACCGAAAGCGTAAAAGTCTATGGGAGAAGCGTCAGAACTTTTACAGGTATTTTATTAAATGGCATGCACTTTATTATTGTTTCTGATTTTTTTTTCTTTGCTAAATAAGCGGTAGTTGATTTAGACGTGGGACTAGAGGTTTTGTCCATATGAAGCTCAAATTTATCAATGTCCTTTCCATATAAGGCTGGAATTTCTTTTTCAAAAATTGGCTCTAAAATTTTCTGCGGATAGTAGAGTGAATTAATTTTGGCTTTACTTCAGACTTTTTTTGATTTTTAATTTGCCGTTGTAACGAAATCCTGCAGTTATCATGAATCCCTTTGGGAACTTTTCTATACACTGACGTAGCCATTTCGTACGGTCATTCTCGTCAGTTTAGCCATAGAAATATTTTTTTATTATAGTCCCATAAATACACCCATGCCTCTTCAAGTGTTACCAAAAGTTTCCATTTTTCAGCAGCTAGGTGCCTTTCGTATAATTTTCTACAATCTGTTTTTCTGTCAGCAATATGCTTTGGCAAAAGCAGATGAACTTTAGGTTTAAACATCTTTTTTAACTTTAGGTTTAAAAATCTTTTTAACAAATTTTTATGAATGATTTTACTTACAGTGCCAGAAGACATTCCTAGTTTCGGTGCAATGGATATTTAAGTCGGCGGATTTTCTTTTATAATCAGAGGCTTCCCTTTCTTGATATTTACCTGCGTTCGAACAGTCTCAGAATGAGGTTTCGCGGTCATGTTTTCATTTTTACTTTCAGTTAGGCATTTTTTGTCTTTCAAATTTAATATATTATAAATACCTTTCTTTTAAATGCCATAACCACGATTTTTTTACCGCTCTATAATTTGCTCTTACGAATATTTCTCCTCGGAAAGCGCAGTTACGTAACCTTCGAACCGTCTATCAATTTTAGGAGCTATTTGCAAAATAAATCTTTTATTTTATATTCCAATCAAAACAAAACATTAGAATATAATTATTCTGAATTTGCCAAAATTTTATCTCAAAATGCAAACGACAAAAATAAATTTCAAAATCGTTTCCATAAAGTGCGGATGACCTTCTGTATGTAAGATCTACTTAAATAATAAAACATGAAATAGAAGTAACCATACCACAACCTATTTTGGACTGGAGAGGGAGGGGGTGGGTTACAACTACTGATATATATATATATATATATATATATATATATATATATATATATATATATAGCCTTTGTATTAATCGGGTGATATTAAATGAAAGTTAAATTTATATAGGGTATATTTGCTATACCTAAAAATAGCAAAGCATCATAAAAAAAGTTGCTAAAGTAAGGCTTGTTACTCAAGAAGAGCATCCTAGACATTTTAACTGTTTAATAAAGGAAAAAGTATACTACGTTGGAGAATTCTTCGTAAAAGTTCGGCACCTGTTGCACACAGTAAAATATATGGAAAGTGTTTTAAACACATCTGAATGGTTAGCTAGGCTAATAAAGGTATAATGATTTAACATGCAACGACAAACGCATGAGGCTACTAATTACTGATCACGGAGTTTACGTCTATGTACCCTTGTAACGATTTATTTTTGATTTAATACTTCAAGCTTGAACAAGTAGTAATACCTGTCATCGACGGGTTAAAACATGCAGTAGCATTTGTCAGCCGCAAAAATACAGTGTTAAACATGCCCTGTAACATATATTGCAACGAGTTGGACTCTAATTGGGCTTGATTTAATTACTGCTAATTATAAAATTATAATTACTTTATTTAAGAATTCTTCATAAAGCTTTTCAAGGCTGAAAATGTTCTCAGTATTTGTTCGTATTAGAATGCCACCAGTTTGAGGACGAAATTATCCCGCATTGTGCGATAATTCATGAAATCCAATAAAGGATTTATATCATCAGAAAAAGTATAGATAGTTTTGATATTGTTAAAATGTTAACTATAAAAATTCAGTTATGGTACTGTTTGTTGGTTAAGACAATGTGAAAACCAAGTGACCTAAATCAGTGGGGCGCAAACTGTGGGTTCGCGAAAAAAGTTGGAGGGGACAATTTGGAATTAACCTATATCATACTGAATTATGTAATTAAAAAACATGCTTTAAACTTTGTATAGTTACATTACGTATTTGTAATATTTTTATGGACACAGTGGCCCAGTTGGCAAGAGCAGCGGGCTAGTGATCTCAAAGTCACTGGTTCGATGCTCGTCTCTGACAAATCCACTGCCGTGTACACTAATGGCGGCTGGTGCACGTAAAATCTGTCGTGGCTGCAATGTCCTCCAAGTTTTTAAAATTACCTCTGGAGGTACGGGGTCAAGTGTTCTGGTCTCGTCACTTGACTGGGTTCAAAATTACAGGACTGGTCCTTTGGCCAAGTCGGATTCCGACCCTTGTGGTGCCAGTCAAAAGAGGAGCCGCACCTTCATTGCCCATAGCCTTCGAGACTTGATCTGATGTTGCTGTCGGTCAAGTGACATGAACAACAACAACAATATTTTTATAGATATTTTTATGTGTTAAAAATATATTATATCGTTAAATGTGGTGTCCAACAGTCTTACAAGGCTACATTGTTTCCATTCGCTTTTGTCTTTATGGGAAAGATTGGGTTTTCTAAATTAGTTGTTATAAATACCAAAAAATGATGATAGGAGAGTATTAATCTCAAATATTTTACCAAACATTGAAGTAATATTATCTGAGTTTTTTCAATTTTAGTTTCACATAAATAAATAAAGCTTATAATTTTCGATATTTTAACAGGAAGTTTATAATTTTAAAATCATGCTCTTTTTTCACTTTAATTTTCGATAATTTTTACCTTAATAAATGCTAATACATATTAATATTTAAATATGAAGCTTTAGTCACGGGAGATTTGGCAAAAAGAAAGTGTAGATGGTAAGGAAGACATTTTTTTTATTCTTATTATGCAAAGTAAATATATCCAAAATCTACAGTTCATTGATTTTTTAAATAGTTTCTCAAAATTTATTTCGTTTTTCTCTTCTTTTGTTAGCATTTTACTTCCTTTTTTTTTTAAATTTGCTATTGCCAATAAATTATAATTGGTGTCTCGCGATTTTTATTTAAAGAAAATGGCTCGTGGTTGAAAAAAGTTTGTGCACCCCTGACCTAAATAACTTGTCTGACTGAGTGTATTTCATACTATTATTTTGTGTATCAATATTTTTTTACCAGACTTGCTTTTTATCTTAAGGTGAACATTTTTTTTTTCCTTTTGGGGCGAAACGGTGAGTACCGACTATAATAAGCTTGAATTTCTTTCACCAAAGTTTGCCGTTTCCAGGATGCCGCCGGTGGCAGTTATTCTCGAGGGTGACAGATTGTGCGAACAGAACAAAGTAAACCTTAATTATCAGGTAAAAAAAGTGGCTAAAAATATCATGAAATGATTCAAGATATTATTAAGCTTTTTGTCATGGCTAAACATTGAACATCTGGGTGTCGGCCAAACATGTTGACTTAATATGATTAATGTCATTTAAGACGACTTATGAAGGCTACCATAAAAGAAAAAAACAGACGCATGACAACGTTATAGAACTCAGATATGTTCGTACCAATTGTAAGGAAAATACCCCGAATTCATGGTTTCGATTGACGCAAAGGAACTTACGTTTCTAGCCCTTCTAACTCGCAAACCTCACGTAACTGATGATGCAAATCAAAACTACGTTAAATTAGGCAAAAAATACCGCCATTACAACAGTGAGATGGGAAACTGTGAAATGAAAGCTTATTTACTCTCTTCTGAGGTGATAATAGACACAGAATGCATTTGTAGTACCTCAAGGCCTAATTACCCTGATATGGTTGTTTAAGCCCTTGGAGGTGGAAAATAGAGCGGAATTGATTCCTTCATAAAAGGTAGACCTTAATCAGAATCTGGAACATATCGAGATGACTGTTTTGCCTTTTACTCGTATAAAGGCAGGGATTTCTAAATGATGCTGGTATACATCAGGATCTTAACGCGACTCTACAAATATCGATCCAGAGCTGTCTTCAGTATACCTTCTCTTGTAATACTTACCAAGGGACTGTACGAATACCTGGTCCAGCCTTCCTAAGGCTCTGAGTAATCAAGGTCCTTTAACACGAAAGGATTTTCGGCTAAGTCTTCTAAGGAATGCCAATGAACTGGAAGGTGCGCTTCATTGGGCTTGGTGTAATGCTAAAGTTGAAATAAGTGAACCACATCGCATTGATTTAATGACTGGTGGAAGATGAGTTTACGAGGTCAAAGCATATACATTGATTCTTGAGGTAAGCGCACAAGTCATTTGACGACTGTTTTAATGGGATTTTCTAGAGCAAAAACTAAGTATCTTCTTATTCAGACAATCCCTGCACATTTTAGCTTTTCTACACTGTTTGTCGGCAGACAAGCTATTTGGCCAATATGTTTACATACCTTTGTTACTGCTCTTATTAAAGTTAAACTCTTCTAATCTGGACTATCCCTGAATATTTATACATAAACTCGTGTACTCTATTTGTCTGGAGATGACATTTCTAAGGGTATCTGAGAAGAGTGCTCCACAAATACAATTCTTCTGCAAAGCTAAGGCTAGATATCTGCTCAAATTTGCTGGTATCTGATGTGGATTTGATTGCTGGTATTTAATACGGTAACATATACTTTTTGAAAACTTTTCTTTTATAGAATCCCTCAATAGTGTTGTAAAGCGACTTCATTTGAACAGTGCTAAAGGGAACAGTGTATTGAGTCACAATACTGCTCCGAAAAGTTTGATTTTTACCCTTCTTCAAGAGTAGTCCAGTTGATCTAACATCCGTTGCATCATCCTAAACCTTCTCCTTAGACATGTTTGATATTCAGTTTAACATCAGAATGCGTGATTATGTAATTCCCAATTTTTTAGCCCTATTTTCTTCCTCTCATTTCGAATCTCCAGGCAGTTTATTGTTATCGATTTCCGCTTGCAAGTCCAGCGACTGTCAAGTCACTGGAATTGTTATTGAAGTTCAGTTCAGTAAATAACTGAACCTCACAACGCAATTCAATTCAACAAATTTTATAATTTATTGAAATGTGTATAGATCAAAGGAACTTTCTGGTTACAACACATACTGGAACTTTTGTCATCCTTTGAAAAGGAACATGTTCGATTTGAGGGGAAAAAAATCTCGATTTACAGATTCCGTACAAGCACCTTATACCACCTAACCACTTAAACATATTGAATTAGCTTGTAAAGAGAAATTTATTTATAGCTATTCTCTTATTTGAAGACATCTCCCATTTTAAATAATAGTGCATTTGTACAGTAATGAGACTCCTTTTGAGAAAAAAAAATTAATACAACTTATGAAATTCTAACAAGAATAATTTTTGTCCATGTAATGACTTTTTTTCATAGAAATCATACAAAACTACACGGATCCTTTTATTCTGTTTGAATGGTAATGAGAACAGTGAATCATCAGTACTGAATCATTAGATTTTGAATCACCGAATAAGAATCATTTCTGCCCGTGTAGCGACTTGCCTTTTTTTCCGCAGAAACCTTAGAAAGCTACACGGAACCTTTTGTTCTACGCGAATGGTAATGAGATAGAGTGAATCATCAGTTTGGCATTTTTTTTATCATTCGTGATAACAATGCGTATGAAATAATTTTAAAATTGATGAATTACAGGGTAGTGAAATCGGGGAGTGCATTGCTGGTATAAAATGTTAGTATCAGAGATTTAGTTATATAAGATATTTCGGCTGATTTATATTGCTTAAGGCTGCTGTGTACTAGCCCTATTGGATTTTCTCACCTCAATGTTAACCTATGGAGAAAATTTGTCTACTATTTACAGCTACATAAATGCTAATAATCAAATAAAAAGGTTTTTTCTGACAGCCTGAACTTTTATGCACCTTGCAACCAGGATTCATTTTATAAATTTCGTCCACCAGAGGAATTTATCAGCATTTAAAACGCACTACACCACATTTTTTTCAAATTTTAAAATGATATTTGCATTTTTTTAAATGCAGACTTGGATTGTAATAATTTTTTAAATTGTACTCCGTAATAGAGAAAGAAAGTTTACAACCATGGGCACTTTTACTTTTTTTTAAAAAAATGCAAATAATATTTTAAAATTTAAATTATTAAGAGAAAAGAATTTGGTATAGTGTTTTTTAAACGCTCAAAAAATCCTTTGGTGGATGAAATTTATAAAAGAAGTCCTGTTGGAAGGTGCAGAAAAGTCCAGTCTATCCGAAAATACCATTTATATTTGATTATCAGCATTTATGTAGCTGTAAATAGTAGACACATATTCTCCATATGCTAACATTGAGGTGAGCGAATCCAATAGGGTTAGTACACCAGAAGCCTTAACTCATTGTTGACAGGCAATTTTATTTAAAAAGCAGTGTATACGTAAGTCACCGGCAAAGACTGAAATTTTGGAATAAAGTACGGCATCTTTATTTTCTGAAATCTGTTTTCTTTATATGGAGAGATTCACAGTTTAAATGATAATATGTGAGGATTTGCCCTAAACTCATTCAAGTCATAGTAAAAGTAGTTTTTAAATAAAGCAATGTTCAGTTGATCAAAAATTTCTCCATTATGACTTTCCTTCATCCAAAATTGTCTTCAACATCTGCGTGTAAATTACGCGAGTTAACTCGGTACCGGTCATCAGTGTGTTAATTGCTGTTAGTTGGCTAAATACTTTTGAAAAACACTTGATATTATCAAACAATTTTCCCGTCTTGTTTAAGGCTCCTGTGTACTAACCCTATTGGATTAGCTGACCTCAACGTTAACCTGTGAAGAAAATTTTCTACTGTTTACAGCTACATAAACGCTGATAATGAAATATAAATGTTATTTTCAGATAGTCTGAACTTTTCTGCACATTGCAACAGGATTCATTTTGTAAATTTCGTCCAGCAGAGGAATTTAGGAGCGTTTAAAACACATTATACAAGATTTTTTTTCCGGAATAATTTAAATTTAAAAATATTATTTGAATTTCTTTTTTAAACAGATAATGCCAAGTGTAAAATTTCTTTCTCTATTGCGGAGTATAGTTAAAAAAAATCTTTAAATCCAAGTCGGCAATCCATGGACACATTTTCTCCATAGGTTAACATTGAGGTGAGCTAATCCAATTAGGTTAGTACACAGCAGCCTTAATTTCTGTACAATTATCGTAATAAGATTTGTATGATCCGCAGATTCCAGATGATACAGAATTCCAGATTTAACTGGATTTCTTCCACCTTCTGAAATAAAAATAAATAATTAAATAAATAAACAAATAAATAAAATCAGTCTTTCCTCTTAACGAATAATTACATATGTAAATAAATGCTTTATAGATACAAGTTAAAAAAAAAAAAAAAAAAAAAAAAAAAAAAAAAAAAAAAAAACTTCTCAGTTCGAATACAAATTTCACACTTTTTTGGAGCGAAGAGAAAAATAAAAAGAAGGCACTTAATGTTTAATTGAGTACGCAGCCTTCTTTTTAATTTAGGGGAATTTCTGGTAAAAACGGCCATATTTATTTTTCTATTTACTGAATGCCTGGAAAGGACGACAACAACAAAAAAAGTAACAATTTCATAATTCCTCCAATAAAATTATCGCCACTAAGAAACTGATATGACTAAACATAAAGGGGGTTGGAAGAGGGAATAAAACTAATGGAGGGGACGCACAAACTTTTTATTATCTTCCGGACTTCGTTTACATTAATTTCCCGGCCGGGGAAGTAATGTATGCAATCTTCTTAGCCGCAAAGAAATACAGAAATCCTTTCGCTCAGTTGCTTGCGCCCATTTCTCTCGGCGAGGCGAAATCTTTTAAATAGGTAACTCATATAAATAATCGAATAGAGTGTAGAAAATCTCCCCTAATGCATTTATGGCCACCGTTTTCGCAGAACGTGAGTTCACCCTCCACGGCCGAACCCCCCCACGCACCCCTTTTCTCTCTCTCTCTCTCTCTCTTCGTAAGAATCGCGCCCCCTGTTAACGCATTCGCTGAGCCGTTCATTAGAAAGGAGGCGAAGTCTAATAATAATAACGAAGTTATTGTCCATCTACTTTACAGAGGCAGCAAGCAGCCCCCCCCCTTCCCACCTCCCTCTTCCTCCCCCCTCCACAGCGCCCGACAATTTCATAAACGCGTAATCATATTTTCCGCGTCCACTGCAACGGAACCGGGCGACGAAGTTCATTACAAAAGAAAAATACAAAATGGCGGCCCCACGCGGGCGGACCAGCTGTTGCCATACCAGAGGAACGAAAGTATTAGTTCCGCAGGGGTAGGGGGAAGGGTGTTGAGGAACTGCGTCCGACTATTAGTCCGACGGGTTTGTGTTAATTTCTAATGACCAGGATTGCAGGGCCACGAGCTCTTTAATCTCTCGGAAATCACTTTCCAATTGTACGGCGGACTGCAAATGATTAATTCTTAGCGCGCGCCCAAGACTGTGGTACTTTGTTCGAAAGGGGAAAGGAAAAGGCGAACGGGCACACACAGCTCTCTCTCTCTCTCGCTCTCTCTCTCTCTCTAACTTGATTAATCCCTCTTTGGGAGTAATCGGTTCGTATTACGGTACAGAAGACATGGACTAACATGATTTGTTATTCGCGTAGCACTTTTCGTCGCTCCATTTGCCGCCCGCCCGTTAATCTAATGTTTGTCTAATCCTTAAGGTGCAGTTAAAGGGGACTGTTTTCTCTTGAAATATTGGCAGCAGAAGTAGACGCGAATGGGAGGTGAAAGGCACCGCTGAACACCATCGCCGGACGACTTAATTCAGACGGAATGCCGAGTCTTAGATGGATGGGCGCCGATTCGGATTCCTTTCCTTCGCGGAGAAATGCCAGAAGGAATCGGATAAATGATTGCGTTAATACCCCGGCCGGGACTTCGCGGGGGGGAATCGGTTGCTTCCGACAGCGATGCGCGCGCTCGCTTGTTCTCGGATTGCAGTGCCTATCGTCGCATAATCGTTTCGTCATCGCCTCTGAGCTTAAGATCTCCTTTCGATCTAAAACGATACTTTGTTGCAGATATTCGTGTCATGCTTGACGTGCAAAGATCTACCCTTTTCGCCGCAATTTCGAGGTTTCGCTCTTGTTAGGTATGCCGGGGGGGAGGGGGGGAGAAACGTGTACAGTAAAACATCGTTTATCCGGACTAACTGGGACATTAGGCAATCGAAAATCCGGATAATCCGGGTAATATGAATAATAAGAAAAACAAAATCCTTAACTAAGCAGACTAACCGTTTATTACGATAAAAAACTATATATATATATATATATATATATATATATATATATATATATATATATATATATATATATATATATATTTATATATTTATATATATATATACACAGTGATTTCCGCTTATACGAATCAAGTTTGTTATTACTGTTTTTGATTCTTAAGCGGTTGATTCTTATAGCCGAAATTTAGGTTTTTGGACAGGCTCTCATACACACACACACACATATATATATATATATATATATATATATATATATATATATATATATATATATATATATATATATATATATATATATTGATAATTTACCATAAAATGCTCTTAAATTTACGTTAATTATCTCTTATTAAAATTATTTTTTATAATTTTAAAAATACAACTTAATTTCTAGAGTTATAAGTAGATGCACATAATTATGGTAAGAGAAGAACAATTCCAATATTTGTTACAACATACCTGCTTAACAATTTTAACATTTCAACTACAGAAAGGGAGCAAGAAAAAGTTTTCTATGGTAGTTTGACGTAATGAAGTTTTCAGGAGGCTGTTTATACCTCTTTCCATATCAATAGTCTCAGACGAAGATTCATCTTCTAGCTTACGTTTCACGGTTTGATAACATGCTGAATCTACTAATGTCATCTTTGCCTAAGTCATAGTGGACACTTCGAAGATTTATGTGTTTCAGGGTCCAGGAAGCCGCAACCAGGATGTAGGAGGTGGGGAAAAAAAGTGTCACTGTCTTTGTTTACCAGTGGAGAAAAATTAATCGGACCCGGGCGGGTAAAGATGCCCCAGGTCAAGCTAATAGGACAGTGATGTGCTAAAGCGTTTAAGGGGAAACTATTTAAAAAATATAAAGAAAGAACTTCGTGCCTTTTGAGGGTTTAAGTTGCTTTTTTTGGAAAAATGAAAGGAAAGCGAAGAGTGTAAGCTGATTCTTAAAACCGGTGGATTTATTCTTTAAAGCGAAAATTTTAACATGGAAAAAATACATTTGTTTTTGTTTTTGCGATATTTATTCTTATAAACGGTTGATTCTTATAACCACTGATCACTATAAGCGGTGGTTACTGTATATACAGGGTGGTCGTAAAAACACTTTGCCGATATATTCAGATATAGTTATTCAGAGGTATGAGCTCGGGTTTCTGTGAGCGGCATCCAAGTGGCGCTCATGGTTACGGTTATAGGTATAGAAACTCAAAATTTTCGAATGACAACGCCCACGTTATCCCGTCGCAAAATGCTCAGCGTATGCGAACACCCTAAGGAGCGATGGAACGGTACGTGCATCAAAAAAAAAAAAAAAAACGGACGCATTATGCACGCACAAAAAAACGGCTCTGCGAACGGCCTGTGATGGAACCATTGTGAAAAATTTGTAATCCAAATAAAAGTTTCCTTTTGTCCGATCTGTGTTGTCATCAGTGATAGGTGTCTTGTCTATGTTTTATGCAAATTTCCTCCGTGCGCCCCGATCTTGTTTTTGTTGGCCGTTCGCAGAGCTGTTTTTTGTGCGTGCATAACGCGTCCGTTTTTTGTGATAATAACTGAATTTTGATGAAAATAACTGAAAATGAATTGAATTCTGCTTAAAGATGGCTAAAAGTATTAAAAAATGCATTGTCATCGTGTTCTGAGCTATTCTAAAAGTTTCAAATGTCTAGCTAGTCGGGAAGTTAGTTAAAAATCAATTGCAAGATTTGTAAGGGACAAACACACAAACAAGCGAGAAAGCAAGTTAATAAAAGCATGTCAAGAATTGCAGGTATTCTCTTCTAACGAAACTACCGTGGGTTATTAACGTGGGATTAGTTGCTTACCTCTTTTGTATGTACATATGTATGTATGTGTTATGTATATATGTATGTAAGCGTTATGTATAAATGTGCCTATATATATGTACGTATATATATACATATATGTATGTCAAAATTTTGATGCATTTTGATACTTTTCTGTCTAACTGTTTACTGCTTGTCCAAGCGATACAGACTGGGTTTGGCACGCTGTCAAAATTATAACTCGCGAGGTACGGGCGGACAGTTTTAGGGTCTGAAATTTTCCTTTCAGGAGGACCGTTTTTGAGGAACGTACTCCTCCTACCTTAAAAAGGTCGAGTAGGGCTGCTCTGAGAAGACCGATTGATTAATCGAAACCTTCAATAATTAAATCTTCAAATAGATTACGTCAGAATTGATTTGGAGTGGGCAATAGTGCAGTTGCACGCATCATATCACATCTCGATTCGGGCAAAAAAGAAGGGCAAAATGTTTGTTGTCTAAAACAGCTATTAGTATAACCTCCATTAAATTGCATATCAGTGCTCCGAGCATAAAACGCGTTGCATTCATTTTTCTGCCATTCGGTACTCGTTAGTGACGTCACATGAAACTTCCTTATCTATATATATAAAACAGTTCCGTAACTGACTGACATACAACGCACAGACCAAACCTCTGGACCTAAAGGGCTGAAAATTTGCATGGTGATTCTTCTTACAGTGTAGGTGTGCACTATAAAGATCTAAAAAAAATTCTTCTTAGAATTTTTTTAAATTCAAAAATGTTTAAGCTGTTTTTGTAACTTTTTTTAAGTTTGCATTTAAAATAATAATCTGAGGGTTATAAAATTTATATCACGAGAAAAATCATAAAAATTCCTTTAAAATGAGATCCTTTTCGAATCTTTACCTTCATTTGCTGATTTTTGATGAATTTTTAAAGATTAATTTTTAGAATTTAATTTATGAAATGCTGATCACGGGATTTCTTTTTCTGGTACTTTAAATAAATTTATCGTCACGTGCATAACAACTAAATAGACAAAAAATATTTTTTTTTTCTTGCTAATGCGGCAGACGATTGGACATTATCCAAAAAAATATTAAAATACAATAAAAGATATTATGTTCCTGAAACTGTACTATATTCTTTAGTATGTCTTTTACATTTAATTTGAATATTTCCTTCTACATTATTTTGTCTATAAAAATATCCCTTACGATTTTTTTATAAATATATATATATATTTTTTTACATCAATTGTATACATTGATCGTCGTATTTATAATATATATATGTATAATATATATATATATATATATATATATATATATATATATTGGAATTAATTGCATACATTGACCGTTGTATTTAATTTGAATGTATTCCGTAGCGAAGTGCGGGTTTTCAGCCAGTACGTTCATACTTGTGGAGACATTCTAAATTGCAGAGATGTTGCGAATCGTTCTCAACTAGACTTATTGGAACGAAAGGGGTGAGGGAAGAATCCCTGTGTCGGCCCCAGTACAGAGTCCTGGTGTAAGACCTAGCCCAGTTAGATTTATTAACGTAGGATTACGTTCCTTCATAACGGTCCTCCGGAAAGTAAAATTTTAGACGCTAAAACCGTCCATCCTTACCTCGCGAGTTATAATTTTGGCAGCGCGCCAAACCCAGTCTGCATCGCTTGGACAAGTAGTAAACAGTTAAACAGAAAAGTACCAAAATGCGTCAAAATTTTGACATACATATGTGTATATATATATATATATACATACGTACACACATATATATACATATATACATAACACATACATACATATTTACATACAAAAGAGTTAAGCAAAGATAAGTAATCCTATCTTAATAACCCTCGGTAGTTTCGATAGAAGCAACTACATGTTTGTTTGTTTTTGTTTTTACGGGGTATGATGTCAACTCTAGTCCTAAACTATATCCTGATAATTAAAAAAACAAAAACAGGTATGCATTATAATGGGAATAACGTAAATACTGCAAGTACGATACGATCTATTTTTAGAATGAGATAACTGGTTTATTTCCGAACTGAGCTTGTATATTGGTTTTAAAATGTTCTAATTTTGCGCCTTACAAACTAAGAGTTTGGTGCAGGATTTGTAAAAATTGATTGCATGTGCCCCGGCCAGAGAGGATGTTATAAAAGGAATTTAGTGAGTGATTTAAATTTCCAAGAAAATATGTTAGTTTAAAGGGACTCACGACCCTTAAGTCGAGGAAGTAAGGCATATTTTCATATTTTTTGACTCTTTGTAACTATTTCAATTTACTCCCAATTTTTCCAAATTTTATGTATATGATAAATTGATATATTTATTTTAATAAACAAATTTTCAACTCTCAAAATAATTTTAAATATTTTTTAAATGGTTTAGATATACCTTGTTTTTTAAGTATTTTTATTGTATACTGGCTTGCGCGCAGAACTATGAAATTCATTTTACACTTAAATGTATAATTCCTGTTTCATATTTAAAATAAATAATTCAAAGTACAATTGAACATAAAACATTCAAAATTAAAATATTTTTTCAATTTTTTAAAACTGCTCAAAATATACTTAAAATTTCCTTAAATGTTTGGATTAATTTACCCCTGAAAAAATAACAAAATGTGCAGTGACTGCAATAATTCTAGTTCAGACGCAATAAAATAACATGATTATACAGTGATAAAAATTTCATGGAATTATGTTTCATAGTTTTTAAGATATCAGTTGCGGAATGATGCAAAACTACATTTTGAGAAAAATGAGTTTAAAATTTTTCTTACCGTAAACTTGATCAGTAATTAAATATTTAGAATATCAATATCTCCGGAACTAAGTGGAATATTTTCATGTGGTTTGCTTTATTTTGTTAAGAAATGATCAGGCTTTAACATATATATTTTTCAAAAATCGAATGTTTTAAAGATTTAAGAGTAGTGAGTCCCCTTAAAATAGCTTATTTAAAGTCTAATTACAATTAGATAATACGTGCTGAAAAGGTATGCCTAGCTCTGATTGTTCAGGACTAAAACTGCTGATAAACAAACAAGCTTTAAGAGATTCCTTGGAGCAAACGATCTAGATTTCTTAATACCCAAAACTGCTTACTTTTCCTGAAAGCTTAGTTTCGAATTCTGTCACGATTGGAAAACTTTTGTACAGAAGAAGAGTACGAGAAAGTAAAAATGCTTGTAATTATACTAGTGCTTTTAAAACATAAATTTAAAAATTAAAAAACTGTACCAGTCGGATCATCACTTTTATCATACTGTGAGAATCGGTGAGCATGGAACACGTTTTTGCGGAGGCTGTCCCGTCACTTTTTGTATCTTTTGCCAAAGACTCATAATTAAAAAACTCGACTGCCAGTCATGCGAGACTGAGATGCGAACATTATAACCAAAGAATTTTTATCAGTAGTTGTACAAATTATTTTATTATTAATATTTATCACTATTAAATAATAAAAAATAATATAATATTTTATACTATTATTGTACTAATAATTATTTGTTTATGAATATTAATTACTAATACTGCCGTTCATGCAAGATTGTGATACGAACACTGAAGCCTAAGAAATTTTGTTAGAAGTAGCATAAATTATTATTTATATTAATTACTTTTATTATTAATATTAAGAATTTTATTATTGATATTAATTATTTTTAATTATTAATTACTCTATACATTATCCACCTTCTGTACACTGAGTTTTATTAGACATTGTACTCCATACCTTATTCTTTGCATGATGGATTTGCGTTCCGTTACGATTTATAAGTGAAAACCGACGTAAAATCATCTTCCGTGCGTACTCTTCTTTTTATAATCCCCGTTTCCCAAATTTTTCCTCTTTACTAGTATCAATGACCGATGTTGACATAATACTTCAAGCAGACTGTTAACTTCTTTCTCAATACACTTTGATGCAAATTGTTATAACCCGCATTACTCCACTTTGATCTCATTAAACAAATGCATAGTTAATCATATTTAGCAATTACATTCAATTTGCTAGTCTTACGAAATTTCCTTAGTAGGCTAAATATGTTATTTCATTAAGAGATTTTTAGTTTTTTTGTTTTACTAAGACTATGCCGCAGCTGCAATTGGACGAGATACAGTTTTTAAAGGCTCCGAAATACTTTCTTAGCTTTGAGATTCTCCCTTCCTAAATACTGCTTCTTATGAGTCGGAAGACGAAGAGAATTCATTTATGCATTTTAAGATAGTCCGTTAATTCTGCTACGATCCAAAAAGTCTGGAAAAGAATTTTAACTGCTATTTCGCCAGCCTCCGGGGTCTCAACCAAAGATTCCCATACCTGAAACTGTATTATTCTTTAACTAGATGAAAACCCGCAATTCGCTACGGAGTACATTCAAATTAAAAACAATGGCCAAAATAATTATATATATATATATATATATATATATATATATTTTTAATATATGTATTTTAACCTTTAGCTTACGGGGCCCATTTTTCCGATTACCTCTTTAGAACGGGAGATTTCATACCCCCTTTGTAAGAATGGCCATTAAGAGGGTTTATATATATATATATATATATATATATATATATATATATATATATATATATATATATATATATATATATATATATATATATATATATATATATATATATATATATATTTATTTATTTATTTATTTATTTATTTATTTATTTATAAAAAAATCGTAAGGGATATTTTTATAGACAAAATAATGTAGAAGAAAGTATTCAAATTAAATATAATACGACATACTAAAGAACAGTTAATATAGTACCGTTTGAGGAACATATCTTTTACTGTATTTTAATGTTTTTTTTTTTTGGATAATGTCAATCGTCTTCCGCATTAGCAAGAAAAAAAATTTTTTTTTTGTCTATTTCGCTGTTATGCACGGACGATAAATTTATTTAAAGTACCAGAAAAAGAAATCACGTGATCAGCATTTAATAAATTAAATTCTTAAAATTAAACTTTAAAAATTCACCAAAAATCAGAAAATGGAGGTAGATCTCCTTTTAAAGGAATTTTTATGTTCTTTCTGGTGATATAAATTTTATAACCCTCATATTATTATTTTAAATGCAAACTTAAAAAAGTTACTAAAACAGCTTAAAAATTTAATTTAAAAAATATAAGAAGCATTTTTCAAAAATCTTTCTTAGTGCACCCCTACACCACCATATGAAGAATCGCCATGCAAAATTTCAGCCCTTTAGGTCCAGCGGTTCGGTCTGTGCGTTGTATATCAGTCAGTGAGTCAGTCAGTTACGGAACTGTTATATATATATATATAGATTGTAATTAAATACATTTATATTATATAATCGTACAAGAAAACTTCTAGATAAAAAGCCGATCGGAGAGCGAAATTTTCATTTTCACAGTAAAATAGCAAGCAATCTTTTGTTTGCTGTAATGCTATTTGTAGGGATACGTAAATTTCACATAAAAATATAGAAATTTCGCAAAAAAAATATAATATATAAAATTTCGCATTTATTCGAAAAAAAATATAAATTCAAAAATTTCGCATTTGTTAAAAAAAAATGCAATTTTACTTACTTGGATAGGTAAGTATCAATAGTCTTAGTTAAAGGCAAACATTGTAGTAGTCTCCACATTATGTTCCTTAAGTCTTTGCCTTCTGTGATTGATTACTATGTTGTACATACAAAAATATCTCAGCATCTACTCTGTTAACGGAACTATAGAGGCTTTGTATAGCTGCCTTTGCAAAACTTAAGGTAGCAACATTTCGTTGCAATTAAAATCTTAATAACATCAACAGGAGTCACTTGGCTAATTACTGTACTAGTAAGTAGCTGAAATACCCTTGACTTTGGCACTCAAGAGACGTTCTTAAATCTACTAAATTGTTCCACAAACTTGATGGTGGATTTTTACAGTTAGATTTTTAGGTTCGACTCCGATACGGACAAATTGTCCGGTTGAGATTCGGAGCAAATTCGAAGGACAGTGAGATTTATCAGCTAAAGACCGCGGATGGTCTATTTGTATTTATTCTGTACCTATGGCATTCATTCGCTCATATAGGTAAATTTCGCATTTATTCGCATCTATTTCGTAAATACGAAAATTACGTATCCTTAGCTATCAGTTATAAATGGAATAACATAATACTTCTAAGTGATGCACGTCCCAAGAGCCAAATTTCCTCTGTAGTATTTTTACGAAATTTAGCATTGCTATAGACAGTAAAATATGAAAATAACATTAACAGGGCAATTAAAAAGTATTTATTTTAAAAAAATCCTTAATGTATTTTAAATATTTTTGGCGAAAATTTACTAAATTTCTTTTCTACAAATCCTCCTGTCCAGGCTTCCCCAAAACGCTCTCAACTTCCGTACGTATCATCTTTAACCAGGACAATAGGACAATTATCCTTGAACATTTTTGCAAAAAAAAAAATATTAACTTGCCTCTTCGAGAATATATGCTCTCTAATAACACTAAATACATATATTTAAAGATATCGCCTAAACTGAAAATCTAAATTACTTTTTCTCCAAACTTTTCCAAATATCGCAAAATGTCAAAACGGTTGCTGCAATATATTTTTAAACTTTCGATTTCTGCAGTAGCTTAGCATGTATGCGACTGAATTTTCCGCCGTTTCCAGTTTGTGTTGTATAAATATGCTCCCAGATTGGTTATTGCTTAATATGAGAAGATTTTTAAGAAATGCCTCGCTCTACCTCTTTCGCGTGGTTCTGGAGAAAAAGTAGAACTATGCTAAAAAAAAATAATTTTCTTTTCATATATATATATTATAAATCTGGAAGATAAAACTGAAAATGATCCACAAAAATTGCTGATGACTTTTCAAGAAATAGCTTTATTTATTATGAACTAAAATCAATTACAAACCATTTATAGAACTTAATCAACTATAGATAATAATCAATGTTTATCAAATTTCTAATGAATAAATTCCAGAAAATGTTTTTATCCTTTTTTATTAGTAAAAGTCGTACGCGTCGCTAGTGATTAGCATAATTTTCGGACCATGAAACGCGATTTTTTACAAAAATAAATCGACCTAAAATTGGGGCGAATCGTATGGTCTGAAGGTAACATTAAAATAAAATGAATATTTTATTATATATTATATCTATGGTGCCCGGTATAAAGGGCTTAAATCAAAAAAAGGGATTTTTAGATATTTGTTAGAGTTGATAAAAAAAAAAGAAAAATATTTTGACTTGTATAAAAGGCTTAAGTCTATCAATTTTGTATACAAAAGTACATTTCTTTGTACAAAAGACTCAAGTCGAAATCACTGCTCTGCGACTGGTATAAAAGCCAATAATTTGGTATATTTAAATCATTTTTTTTGACTTAAGCCCTCGATACCGGGCACCATATATATATATATATATATATATATATATATATATATATATATATATATATATATATATATATATATATATATATATATATATATATATATATATACATATATATATATATATATATATATATGACATGGTGCTTGTTTTACACCCGTGTTAAAATCATCTCCATGCAGTCATCGTGTCCGTTATTTAGTTGGGCGAGTGGCAGGCAATAACTCAATAAACAGTCCCTGATCTTTTTACTCCTCCTTTATTGCTTTTCTTCAACTAACCTCCAGGTTATTTTCTTCGCTTAGCCATTTTGAAAACTCATTCGGCACGCAGCCACGCGCTTCCGCGGTCAACGAGAATCCCCAGCAATCTGCCGCCAAAACCTACTTTCTTAGAGTTCCTGCGGACCAGCGCATGTGCAGACCCCTCCCATCGAGCATCTGGAAGTCTCTTCTGCTGACGTTTCACTTTTACTCCGCGCCAAAAACCTGTACTATTCTAAAATTAGACCCTTTCTCTAGAATTGTTCGCGTTTTCGACCAGACTGTTTCCTCTAAAAGGAGAATTTCCCTACAGAATACACGCGCTTTGCTAAATTGATTGTTAATTTCTTACTATTTTAACCAACCCCCCCCCCGTGCTCTTCAATTATGTTTTGACATATATATATATATATATATATATATATATATATATATATATATATATCGAAAATATCTTGAAATCGAAAATATCTTAAAATGCATAACAAAATACAAAATATTCTTTTCTAAAAATCCTCCCATACATTTGTAGTACGTCTTATCTTCCGAAATATAAGGTAACTGTAAACTTCATTACTGTTAAATCGAATTTTCCCACTGTTTTGGTATTTCATAATACTTATCATGTTTACTTCTCCAGTGTAGGCCCAGAAATAATCCCGTGTTGTTACTTTATTGAAAAGTTACATTACACATAACTAATAATAAAAGCTCTTGTACTTTATACGTTTTTATTTAACATAAGATTAAAATCTTCGAAACGGATGAGTGAGTGTGTATTTTCAGGATTTAATATGCCTTTGAGAATTTATTTCATTACTTTACATTATTTATTTATTTATTTTTGTTTTTACGAGTAAATAATCGGGAAAAAAATTAACTGGTGCTCAAGAAATGTACTTATCTTTCAGCTTGGATGTCCATAAAAGAAAATTCTTTACCCAATGGACACCTCGCAAAGCTTGTTTTGTTTGTGTCAGAGTATTAGATAGAAGAATAATTATAAGACAGTCTTAAGATTTTGTATCCTAGGGAAACGGAAGATGTCAAAAAATTCAAAAAGGGAAAAATGTCAAAAGTTGATAGCTACGGCACTTATTTCCTCAGAGGCTGCAATTCTAAAAATAACGGATAAAAATTGTTCCAAAACCATTCATCAAGTTTACAGTCTGTTTCTCGTAGTTCAGAAACTTTTGTTTTCTTTCCAAGTGAAGAATTCAAATTTTTTTTTAATGACATATAGAGCCTACGTGAATCCCGGGAAAACATTTCTACCAAGCTCCTAGGTCTTATCATGTGTTAGGGCTAGCTTTTCCTAAAGCTGTCAATGTGGAATCTTACCTCGTCTCCTTGGACATGTGTTTGATTGTTTTTCAGTATTCAGTTCAGTAGGTTATTTCAAATCAAAAATGCATATGAAAATTGTGAAAAGAACTGTGTGTAACGGAGAAAGAACTACAATCGTTCGGAATTATGACACATACACCCCCCCCCCCTCCCAATGAAAAAAAACCAGGTCCAATTATCAAGGAAATTCTATTAACCTTATGTTCGCAAGCCTGTATAGTAAAAAAATAGAGAAGTTAGCTTTTAAGAAGGTTTGTTTGCTTTTTGAACACTTTCAGTTGACATTAAGATTCCCTAAAACTGTTAATTCTTTTAAATCGGAAGAATGAGACAATCCCCGTGTACCCTAATAATACCATTTTGAGTGATTCGTTTTATCAAATAGCATTACATACTGATTTCTTCCCATTAAAGTAAATGATTGCCTACAAACGAACTAAATCATTTTCAAATCAAAAATCTTGTTGGTGGTTGAAAAAATCTTAGTTAACTGATGGGGAAAATTAGTTAACTCTGAGTTAATATTGCTTCAAAATTAAAGTTAAGGACTTAAAAGTTATTCAGGCAAAATAACCCAAGTATATTTTGAATGTCGAATTTTAACTGCAATTCAATCGAAAAATTCCACCAACGTGCAACCAATGATTTCATCAATATTGATGTTGACCAGGAAATATATTTAGTGAAACAATTAAATGACCTACTATTGCGGACAAGGATGTGATACAAGGGATTATTGATTAACAGTACTAGCTAGCTAGTTCCACTATAATGTTCCGCAAATTTAACGTCGGATTAAATATATCCTATCAAAAACGAATAACACTTTTGGGGGGAAGTGGGGGGGGGAATAATTCTTTTTTAAAGTTAATATAAGCGAAATATTGTATATTCATGGGAAATATTTCCAAGGTGAAAGTTCTGTTTAGTATATACAATGGGACTCAAAGTAAGTAAAATATTGGCTACCAAATTAGAAGTGTCGCTTAAGAATCAGAACTGGTCTTGTTTATACGTCTGAGATATACTCAACACTCGTATAGTGTCTCATAATGTGAGAAGTTAACATTAAAGCTATTATGATCAACCGAAACACTGCCTAACTGTGCTAAACAACAATTAAGTGTACAGTAACTTATACTAATTACCGGAGGCATGACCCAAATATCACTTTATAACCCAAATATCATAAACAAAATTTGATGTTGCAGACGTCCTAGTCCTTTAAGTTAAATGGCATAACCTGTAATGATGAACACAGTAACTGTGGAAACGTAAAGAAGATATATGTAAAAAAAAACTTAGTGTAACGAAAAGCTAATTCCGATATATACAACTCCAACGTTTCGCCCTTGATATGGGCTTCTCAGCAAGGCATAGCTAATAAATACGCTGGAATGAAAATAATTATAAATTTCAGAATTTCTCTAAATTTTTACTGGGGTAAGAACTATCGTCTATCATGAATCTCAGTACAAAATATGGAGTGCTTGAAGATTGAAAAAAAGAGTACATGGAACATGCTCTCGTAGGAGGGTCCACTAATACACCTCCATCTCAACCTGCAGCTTTGGACCAAGGTTTGTTGTTGTTGCTAAGCCCCCTGGACTGGAAAATGCTGCACCAGGTCCATGAGGCTCTGTGGTGTAAACAAAAGGGAGGCAGCAGTATCGTGATCTTCTGCAAGCATGCTGACGGGGATACCAAAACAGTCCACAATATGGGAAGGATTCTCAGGAGCAGCAAAACAGGAACAAAGGGGAAAGACCTCAGTAGAGTTCTCGAAGAGCATACATTTTGTATTGCCACACCGAAGACGAGCCAGGGCTGTCTTCAGACTGTATTGGTCTCGGACCTCTAAAGAGCAAGGCCAGACTAAGGCGCTTGGCCATCCAGGATGAACCATTGATTCCAATGATGAGCAGGAGGCTCTCTCCAAACACTGTATAGCCTGGTCTTTAAAACAGATTGAGCCCCCTCTGCAGTTAAGACTTCAAACAGGGGCGAATCCTCTAAACCGCCCTCATTTGATAGTTAGTAGGTCGGTAAGTAGGTCGGCCTGATGGATCTAGGTTTCTTCCTTGTTATAAGTTCCTCAGCAAGGTATAGCCAATAAGTATGCTGGAGGGGAAAAGAATTCCAAACGTGGCAAATCAGATATATAAACATGACGAGACTAAATATCTGTATAGGATGATTCCAGTTCTCCTTTCATCTTTGACACATTATTTGTGCCCCATCAGACATATTACGTGGACTTTAACTAGACAGTAGAAGAAAGCCAAAATGAAAGCTTGCCATTTTATGTAGATCATGTCATGTAAATGAAAATTTGAGCCTGGTGAAACTAATTTTTCATGACTTCCAAAAGAGACAAAATAGAATAAATATCTGAAGAGAAAGTTCAAATACCAAGAATGGGACGAAATAAGGAAAAACCCATGCCCTAATGTAGACAAGGTAATTGTTGAGTGGTTTTCGTGCATTCGAGCATCGAACCCAAAAGCTGTCAACATACTTTTTTTTAAGATTAAATTCAAGGATTTTAACAATTTCTCGTCATTTGACTCGGTTCAAAACTACGGGACCCATCCATTAGCCAAGTCGGACTCCGATCCTTGTGGTGCTAACTTAAAACTGGAGCCGCATCACTCAGCCCAATAGCCTATGATTGCCTTGATCTGATGTTGCTGTCGGTCAAGGGCCAAAAGCAACAACAACAACAACAACAACAACAGATTTACCAGACGGACATCAGATTCAGCCTAGTTTGATGCTGAGAAAAGACTTGCGTGTGTATTAGGGCGGATCATAAAAAAAAAGTTTTCGATTTTGTTTTTGCCCTAGTGCGGAAAAGTTGGGTACTGGTGGGTTTGTCACGTATACAAAGTTCTGGGAAAAACAAAAGATATCTTCCGTCTCCATTTCGTCCGTGATTTTTAGCACATTGTTACCATATAGTTAAAAATGTGTATTTCCATTGTTTTGTATGCAGCTCTTCGCTTTTTCTGAAATAAAATTCAGAAAAATCCCAGAACTCACCACGGGGAAGAGGCTGTATTGCGAGTTCCACCTGTGCCCACCCATCCATCTAACCATATGGGCACAACTCCTTTGCCCTTGCAGTTATTCCGGTTTTACTCGGTACTCGCATTTGGTTTCAAATGATGGCATAGCTTTTCTCGACTCTGTTCGGGTTCTAACTAAGCCGTCACGCTTATTTTCTCCACACACTGCCACAGAAACCTCTGTTACTAGTTTCACGAAACGTTCAACACTTTGGGTGTGCCAAAGAAATTTTAGGCTTCCCAGGTTTTGAGTTACAGACTCTCCACTGGAAATCAAATTTCTCAAATCATCTTCTGTCAATTGCGATCTTATTGCGGGTTCCGTCAAATTGCATTTCTGCCAATCAATAAGGTATATATATATATGAAACTGCCTCGAAGTTGATTGACGGAATGTTGTAGTGTCCGAGTCCTTCCTTTTTTTTCCTTTCTTGCTTGTAAAATCCTACGTACTCCAAGTTCTCGAATGGGCTGTTCGTCGTCTGTGATCATCGACAAGATTATTGCTTCCGGGTGGCCGAAATAGCCATGTCTTTGGATAATGGGACCGACCACAGTCTTTAATTCGTTTTTAAGATAGCGCGAGACGTTTATTGTCTTCCACAGATTTCGTGAACCATCCGTGCAATATGGATTTAATTTGACTGTAAACCACATAGGTGCGTACACTTTCATGATGAACTCTGCCAGAGTTTGAAGTTCGTTTGAAGGTTCTGAAGAGCTAATGTATAAACGCATTATTCGATTTTCGTTTCATGCCTTCATGCAGTTGTTAGCCAACGAGCATGAGACATTTATCCCTTGATAAATATCCCAACGGTATCGGTGGTCTGTGCTAAGATCCTTTATGTCGAAATTCGCTCGAAATGACTACAAATCTCACAACTGGGAGGTTTACACAATTTACCAATGTTTTCCCAATAGGACCAGAAAATGCATTAGGGTCATTCGTTCCATGTAAATGTCAGAGTGGCTCCTCATTTGCGTGTAAATTGCTTGACAAATTGTCAAGCTGTCAAAAATGGAAACTGCTCATCTAAGTTTGTCACAAAGCACCCTGGGAAAATGTCTCATGCACGTTGGCTAACAACTGCAAATCGAATAATGCGTTTATACATTAGCTCTTCAGTGCCTTCAAACGAACTTCAAACTCAGGCAGAGTTCATCATGAATGTGTACACACCCATGTGATTTACAGTCAAATTAAATCCATATTGCACGGATGGTCCACGAAATCTGTGGAAGACAATAAACGTCTCGCGCTATCTTAAAAACAAATTAAAGACTGTACAGTCGATCACATTATCCAGAGAAATGGCTATTTCGACGACCCGGAAGCAATAATCTTGTCAATGATCCCAGACGACGAACAGCCCATTCGAGAACTTGGACTAAGTAGGATTTTACAAGCAAGAAAGGAAAAAAAGGAAGAACTCAGACACTACAACATTCCGTCACTCAACTTCAAGGCAGTTTAATATATAGACCTTATTGATTGGCATAAATGTAATTTGACGGAACCCCCAATAACATCTCACTTGACAGAAGATAATTTGAGAAATTTCCAGTGGAGAGTCTGTAGCTCAACACATGGGAAGCCTAAAATTTCCTTGCCACACCCAAAGTGTTGAACGTTTCGTGAAACTAGTAACAGATGATTCTGTGCCAGTGTGTAGAGAAAATAAGCGTGACGGTTTAGTTAGAACCCGAACAGAGTCGAGAAAAGCTATGCCATTATTTGAAACCAAATGCAAGTACCGAGTAAAACCGGAATTACTGCAAGGGCAAAGGAGTTGTGCCCATATGGTTGGGTGGATGGGTGGGCACGGGTGGTACTCGCAATGCAACTAGCTCCCCGTGGTGAGTTCTGGGGTTTTTTTTATTTCAGAAAAAGCGAAGATCTGCATACAAACCAATGGAAATACACATTTTTAACTATATGGTAAAAATGTGCTAAAAATCACGGACGAAATGGAGACGGAAGATATTTTTTGTTTTTCCCAAAACTTTGCATACGTGACCTACCCACCAGTACCCAACTTTACCGCACTAGGGCAAAAACAAAATCGAAAACTTTTTTTTACGCTCCGCCCTAGTGTGTATGCAGTGAAACTTCTCTGGCCGGCCACCCCTCTAAACGATCATATTTTGTGAAGAACCGATTCAAGGCTCTATAGAGCCAATGTTATGGAAGAAACCTCTTTTCGACGGTCCCTTCAAAACGGCGACTTTTTTTCGGAACCATAACTGGCTGCCATAAAGAAACATCACTGTACTAGTTTTAAACCAAAATTTAATCCCAAATAAAAACATTCAAAGGGCAATTCAGAAGAAAACCCATCTAAATCACCAGTTTCGACACCGAGATCTGATAAGGAAACTGATATTCTGTTCTCCGCTAGAGAAATCGATGCCAAAGCGTTCCTAATAAATCAAATATTGATTGATTCTGAAGACTATATATCAAGCCTTTAATCTTTTGAAAATATATCATTGAAGCTGTTAAATTGTTATGATTAGGCTATACTAGCCTTCTTTTACGTGATTTGATATTATGTTCCTTCAAGAAAAAATTAAAATATTTTTTTAAGATTTTTCTTCCATCTGTGAATTTATTTTTTTTAAAATTTTACAATAAGCATATAATCAGGGCTTCCTGTGCTAAACCATTGTCGGTGAGCCACTGAAACATTCATGAAACCTTTAAATGGGATTAAAATTTTCAAAAATATTCTAAAGTTATGTTCACGCAGTATGAATTTAAACATCAGCAGAAATTAAACCTGGTGTTAAACATTAAAAGAAATTAGCTGTCCTTGTTACTGTTTTAATGAAAGAATTTTCCCACTAAGTCTCAGAATTTAATCTTCGTTAAACGTTTCATAAATCCAAAGAAATGGGAATAATTTCCATATTTCTCGTGATTATTTTTAAAAAAATCTTATTAAAGCTCGATACTAAAAGATCAAAACTGGAAACAAACAAACAAACACAAACAAACACACACACACACACACACACACACACACACACACACACAATTTCGATATACTTAGCATGTCAATGATTTTTTTTAGGAGTTAGCTGATTTTTCTGATGCTTTTGAATTAAGGCTTCTTTGTGCTAACACTAATGGATTCGCTCACCTCAGTGCTAACCTATCGAGAAAATTTGTCCAAGGATTGCTTGTATTTAAAGATTTTTTTTTTAATGTACCCCGTAATAGAGAAATAAAATTTACACCTCTGGGCATTTTTCGTTTTTTAAGAAAACGCAAATATTTTCATATTTAAATTATTCAGGGGAAAAAATCTGGTATAGTGTGTTTTAAATGCTCCTAAATTCCTTTGGTGGACGAAATTTTTAAAATGGATCCTGTTGCAGGTAGACAAATTTTCTCCATAAGTTAACACTCAGGTGAGAGAATCCAATAAGATTAGTACTTTGCTTCCTCATAGGACACTCACTCACAACCGAATTTCCTCACTTTCTAGTAGGTGGTTTAGAATATTTTTAATTTCAATTGCCTAAGCTACAGATTCCCAAGCTTTTTAGGTTTGCAGTACCCTTGGGAATGACATTAGAAATTTGGGGCAGCCTTGTTAGATTTTTAGATTTTTCAATTTTTTTAAATATTCAATCAAAGTGGAATATATAGGATGAGCCAAAAGTTCGTAAAACATTAAAAATTCTTAAAAAAGGAAGAAATCATGACAAAGAAGTGTGGTTTGCAAGAAAGGGCTCACAAGGAAGTCGGATTTTTTTAAGCAGCCAAAAAAGTTTAAAAAGTTTAAAAGTTAAAAAAGTCATCGGTAGATGGCGCTGACATGCGAGAGATTCAGCAGAATTATGCAAATCAATCTTGCAATAAAAGACCGTGATACACAAGGATTTGGAGGATCGGTTACGAAGTGGAAGATCATCTCTAGCGGAGGGCCGCATTACTGCGGGGGAAACCGTTATGAATGATATGGCGGTGAAATCGTCCACGGGGAGTTGCAATGCTCGCAAAGCTGGACCAGTGACTCTACCGGTGACTTTTTAAATTTTTATTTTGTTGCTAAAAAAAATCCTACTTCCTTGTGAGCCCTTTCTTGCAAACTGCACTTCTTTATCATAAATTCTTCCTTTTTTATGGATTTTTAAAGTTTTTGCGAACTTTTGGCTCACCCGGTATACCCCGGGTCACCAGGAACGTGTTAAATTTAATTTAAAATAAATACTTACTCCATTGCTGATTTTATTCATTTATTGAATACAAATAAGTAATAAACAACATGTATCAACACAATGCCACCCACATGGTATTGTGGTTAGCGGCGTGAGCTTCCAAGCAGTAGCCTGGGTTCCATAATAAGGCTTGGTCGTTTCCATGTTGTCCCCTCACAGAGAGTAATGCTCACTTAAATGGTACTCCCATAATAAAGTAGCCAGCAATACTTCGCGGGGAATTATAAAAGGCGAATGTCCCACGACAAGTGCCTCCGCATTATATATATATATATATATATATATATATATATATATATATATACACACATTGTAACAAACATCAATCACCTCCCTCCCCCCCGACAGGGCCCCTTGCCAAATGGTTCTGTTGCCTTCCATCCGTCTCCCATATGCATGCAGCTCTGATAAGACCTGCTGATAACTCGGAAAAATTTAGAAGAATAGATCAGCATACAAAAAAAGATTGTAATAATATACAAAAAATAAGGATGGTTTTACTAATTAATATGAAATAAATGTGCATAAAGTAGAAACAAATGTCCTTCTTTTAATGAATGTGTGATCATTTACGAAAATTCCTCAATAATTTGCTTGCTCGCTTTATAAATTTCACTGAACTAAAATATTCTGTTTTCGTTATGCCTGTTATAGAAGATATATCTCTTATTCGTTTAATTAAAGCACACACACACACACGCGCGCATGTTTCCATATAATATCCATAACCATAATACCCAGCACGCTTCCCTATTTATATAACAAGTTTATGTGATTGACGGGGGCTCCAGTCAGATAATTCCCAGCAACTAACACTCACTTTAGCCCAATCCAAACGATTTATTCGCCGTCTTAACGGGATGGATGCCCAGAATTTTATAAATTGCATGATGTATATAATTTAGCGGTTCCTTTAATAAATCTCTATTACTTGATGACACTACCTATTAAAACTAAACGCATCATCACACGGGCATATCCAATTTTCCTTCCCAAATTTTAAAAGTTACTCTGCATACATTTGCCAACCCACTTATCAGCTACTTTCATTCCGGCAATTACTTTACCCATCATCACTATCTTAACTTCATTGTCCGAGCTGTTCCCTCCGTACCTGCTTCATTGATTATGCCGTGCACCGGGCAACGACGCCTGTTTATTATAAATGTCCACGAACTTCCAGCGAGAGAGAGAGAGAGATCTCTTCGGAGTGTAGATGTCAGAAGGCTTGTTTTCATTAGGTCCCGGCCAATTCACTTAGTCAACAACTTGGCAACATGCAAATCATAATACGGCGCGAGTTCTTAACTCAATTTGAGGGGGGAAGAGGGGGGGGGGCGAAGGTGGATGACTTGATAGAGCTTTCTGGGGGGGGGGGGATGTTGTAGTGTCGAGGTTTAAGGCTGTGCCCGGGTAATGATCGGTTCTGGTTGAATTGGTTCTGGGGGATGCATTATGTGTTGTATTGAATCTGTCATCAGTGTGATGCCGTTAACCGAAATGATATTGACGTAAAGCATGTGGACATGTGTTTTGAATAGCCCGCTCTGATCGATCCGCACTTGACACTTTATGTAATGTTGTTACACAGCATACTTTATGTTATTGATGAGAAATAGGCTTTATTACTAAGTGATCACTAACTCGTGAACTAACGAAAGTTCTGTGTTGAGGACCGTTTTCCTTTTTAAAGAGTTGTTTTTTTTCCGAAAGGATGCAGCAAGAGGAGTTGCAAAGACGTAACAGTCCTTGTGTCATCAAGAAGTGAAATCAGGATCCTGCGGGTGCTTTACAATAGTGCTAAGATAAAAAAAAACAGTAAAGGTACAACCGGCGTGTGTAAAGATCTGCAGGTGGAGGGGGATATCTTGCATAATCACACATTAAATTTCGACAGAGTAACTAATATGATTTAATTCCTCTGGAAAGTATTAGAGAATTATTATGTGCTACACGGAAAAAAACACACACGGTGTACAGAGAGAACGTTTCTGTTTCCTGCAACAAAGCAATTTTCAAAATGGAAAATGCTGGAATGGAAAAAATCAACGAAAAACGAGAGAAGAAAACTGCGGAAACCGAGAAAATGGGTATAAAATAAAAAAAAAATTAAAAATAAAGAGTAGTTTGAAAATATTTTAAAGTAAATATTAAAAAAATATATTAAACGAAAAGTAATATTTAACAGATTTCCAAGCCCCTGAAATCTAACGGAAACAATTCTTGCCATTAATCAAAGCGTTGGCAGTCAATGGCTCAATCACAAGGAGATTTCGGGACAAAAACCCAACGGAGCTGGGAAAATCGGTGGGAGAAAAGGGTAATTTTAATACTGATTCTCATACCCTCTAAAACAATTCTCCCTTAGTAACAGAAATACCAGGTAATAAACATATTCTGGTTGTACCACTATTAGCATTGCAGGTAAAAAAATTTTTTTTTTTTAAATCCCTTCTGAAATTGAATTGTGAATGTAAAGCCCTTATAAAATCACAAAAATATGTGCAACACAACACGTAGGATTGCATATTTGATCTGTAGAGGGATGAGAGAGGGTTGATCAGAATGGAGTAGTTATCGCGCATGAAGGAGTGATTGCTCCTTTCTCATTGGTGCAGTTTTCCTGTGTTTTCTATTTCCAGGGGCTGTATAGTTTCTGAAGCAATGCCTTTATGTTGTGTGGATTTTTGTGGTCTGATAGGGTCTTAAGGGATTTGAGTGTATCGAGAGGCAGCTGGATGTCTTTGTTGTGCTACGATGAGTGTACGGTTCCCACAATGTTTTTGGAGACAATGATTCTGTAGAGCCGTGGCCAGTGGATCTCTTCGATAAAGAAGAGATCTAAGGCTCGAGTTAGACTGGGAGAAAATTTCTAAGTAATATTTGTTTAATAGCTTCACACTTTTAGTCTCTATTTTATTTAAACAGCTCAATGAGTGTAATTTTTAAAAAGTCTACTATCATCGGGACGATGATAGTAAGTTCAGTTGATTAAGTTAGTAATTGTTCAGTTTTTTGAACGATACCAGTATGAAAATTTTGGGTGTATTTCTGAGCGATCTGCAACGTGCGCCTTGCTTTGGTAACATTTCTAATTTTACATTTCAGTCTGGTGTTTAACTTATTCTGGTATGGAACTTATTCTGGTATGGGAGGAATTTTTAAAACTGTTAAATAATTTAATTTTTAATGACATAAACTGATAATAACAGTAAACTGAAAAGGTAAAGCACTAGTAAATAGTAACAACAACAAACACAAAAAAGAAAGGAGCTATTTGTTAAAGCACATGGAAAAAAAATAGTTGAAACCGGGTTAATTAAATGCATGTAAATTTCTGAGCTCAGGGCCTAAACATTCCTGTTAAGTAATGAATAATAATGAAGGTTTATTAGCTAGCATATCATCAGTAGCCACTAACTGAACAAAAAATTAAATGTAAAGAGTTTCTGAAAAGTATAACAACCGTCTGACAAATCCAGACATCGTACCCGGGTCTCCCCACAATGAACCGTCTTTAATCGACTTAACAGTCCTAATGATGTAAAGATGACTCATTTTCAAACTTTCTTCCTTGTATATGCTTTCTATATTTTGTATGCCAATGACGCGGGTTAGTGGCCTATGCATATCATTGTACACCACATAATATTTCTTTAGATTCATTAATTTATTTTCGATGGTGCTTAATTTTTCTTCTCTTTGAATTTGTGCACTATGTTAGGTAGGTTGGGAGGGGAGGCGGGGTCAATATTGGTAATATATGGTAGATTTTTTTTCTAATGGTAATATTGGTAATAAATGTCAACATTGGTAATATATGGTAGATTTTATACCTAAATCCTTTTTCGTAAATCCAAATTTCAGCAGTGGCCTTGGCTACCACAGAGTCTGGTGATTCGTGTCCCGCTACATCTGAAGTTTTCAACCATTCGGAATTGGTTTATTGACAGACCAGAACCTACGGGTTATGGTCTGTCAATAAACCAATGAAAAGAAAATGACCGTAGCACTGCAAAAAACAATCCAACCAACCGAATCTCAAATCTTTTAAAGATAACGGATGTGCCTATTAGATTTTTCTTTGGTTTTTCTAACCTATACCATTTAGCTACTAGAATATTTTGGAACTAAGACAAAGTATGATGCTGATTTTTTTTTCAGAAATAAGGGATCTAGGCCATCCCAAAGAAATCTAAACGTGTTGGTTTTTATTATGTTTATCCTTCCACTTGTTGAAGATCGAAACTTATTCGAATAAATTAGACCAGGCATGAAATTTAGTACGTTTGTATATTTCATGAGAAAAGTATTTACAAATTAGTCTTAAAATCTGCTCTTATTACTTCTTTTATCACTAAAAGATAAAAGAAAATTTTAACATTAAATTTAAGACTTTTCTTTTCCCAAAATCAGTGTTGTTGCCCAGAAATCTTCGGCAAGGTTATGCCATTTTGTATCAAGGGCAAATCTATCTGCATACTTAATGATCTGTCAGTTTAGGTCACTGTTTAGTAAGCGATGCATATTTATTTCATCTTAAAAGATGTATAGATATTCTAGAATATCGGAAAATTTTCAAATAATCGATGCATATTTTTCGCAGAATCTTGTAGTTTTGTGCGTAACATTTTCTCTTAGCTAATGACCAAATCTATCCACCAAGTTGTTTCAACTGCATTCTGGAGAAAATGATGAACAATGCTGTTGAAATAATGTACTCAATAAACTTACAGAAAATCTCTCCAAAAGCTTGAGAACTTGTTTATAGTTTTATTAAGCACGATACTAAATACCACTAGATATTTGTGACTATTCTTCAAATTCCTTGTATATACTTTACAAATGTAGAAAAATATTGATATATCAACTTGGCACAGGTTTTTAAATAAATTTCACTTAATTCGATGAATGTATAAGTTAGCCAAATCAAATAAATCATACAATCTTTAAATCAAATTTTTCAAAATCCTTAAATACAGTGGAACCCCGTTATAGCAAACCCAGTATATAACGAACTCACGGATATAACAAACGAAAATTTTGGTTCTGCCATTTTCCTATTGTTCGTAATTTAATTAGTATTGTGTCAGTTTAATGTTATCAATTTTAGTCGATTTTATTCATTAATGATCACTTTTAATAGATTTTATCATTTTTTAAATGCATCATTATTGAATACACATTGCAACTAATGAGTTATACATTTTGCGAACTCTAGCATTTTTCTTAACGATTCGGATATAGCGAAGCATTGAATAAAGCGAAAAAAACTTTGGGCCCTTGAAGTTCGTTATAACAGGGTTCGACTATATTGGTATGTTTAACATTTGGTACTGTGTTGATGATTTAATCCTTTGACATTAGGAAGGATCCATTCTAGTATTCATCTGTTTGATCCTTTGTGTGATGTAATATTATGCACTTTAATTTGGGGTCTTTTATACTATTTAGGTGTGTGGAAGTAGATTTACTTAAGCTAGTTTTTCTAATGTTAAAAGTAATTAATTAAAATAATTACAAGATAAAAAGAACTTTTTATAAACCACGTTTTTAAATTTTCTGTTGAATAATATAAATTTGACATTTCTATGTATTAATAAATACTTTATTGAAATTTTTTTGATGAATTATCCCATCAACTTGAAAGAAAATGATCAAATAAATGCGTAATAAAGAGAGCAATTATAATAAATTTTCAAACAACAAAATTAACTGAAAATGAATTCAATGCTGCTTAAAGATGGCTAAAAGTATTAAAAGAATGCATTTTCATCGTGTTCTGAGCTACATTCTAAAAGTTTCAAATGTCTAGCTAGTCGGGAAGTTAGTTAAAAATCGATTGCAAGATTTGTACTGGACAAACACACAAACAAGAAAGCGAGTTAACCTTTAGCTTACGGGGATCATTTTTTCGATTCCCCCTTTAGGACGGGAAATTTCATACCCCATTTTAAGAGCGGCTATTAAGGGTGTTATACACACACACACACACACACACACACACACATATATATATATATATATATATATATATATATATATATATATTATATGTATATATTTATGTATATATATATTGGGATACATGCTATCCCACCCCGTAAGGAAAAGGTTAATAAAAACATGGAAATTATATATGCATTTCAACGAGATCAGGGGTGAAGCCGACACAAAAATTTATGATTCAGTCATAAAATGGAAAGCTGCTTAGCAACTAGCGGCTAAAAGTTGCCACTGGTACAATACAAGCATATCTGGATTTCAAATTTTACTTCCTGAAATTTACGGCTTAACTCCCTTCAAGCCTTTAAAAAGTCTGAAACATTCAGAAAATATTCTGTTCTTATATTAGCTAGAAAACTTAGTCCTCACCATAATAGCTAGAAATTTTCATTTAAAACTTTTTCCTTGTGTCACGAAAATTGAAATTTAAGTTACTTATTTTACCCTATTAAATCATTATTTTAATTTGAGACCCATAAATTGTAAAAAAAAAAAAGAAAAAAAAATGAGAATAAATAATGTAACTGCAAAAAGCCGAAAAGAAACTTTATTATTTCTAAAACATGTGGGCTTGGGTTCGAATCCCGAATAAGGCTTGGTCGTTTCTGTGTTGTCCCCTCATAGGGAGCAATACTGGCTCACCTTAAAAAGTACTCCCATAATTAAAGAACCAGCAAGCCAGCGGTGAATAACAAAAGGCGAATATCTCACGTGCCACCGCATTAGAAAAAAAATTCTAAAACATTCATCATTTTTAAACTACTAATTAAATGTACTCTTTCAAGTCTGTTAAAATTGGGGTTACTACCGTAAAATTTTGACTATAATGCGCACATGTCTATAATACGCACGCTTTATTTTGTGAGAAAATTTTCGGGAAAAATTAAAATTCAACTATAAAACGCACCCATAACTTTTCAATATTTTATTTAAAAATTGCACAAATATTTATCAACATAAATAAAAATTGTAATAAAAATAAACGAAAACGTCAAATACGGTAGAAAAAACTTAAATATTTAATTCAAAACAAGCAATACTGTGAAATTATAAGTCTTAATCATTTTCACTAGAATACAGCTCATCTATTGTTTGTCGTTTATTCAATGTTTAAAACTACGCTTTTTTGTACACGAGTATAACACGCACCCTCATTTTTTGCGGACTAAAATGTGAAAAAAAAGTGCGTATTATACTCATTTTACGGTAAGTAATTTTATATTTAGGTGCAAGTAAATGTCTGGCAACAGTTTCACTCGAGTAATGTTTCATGAAAACAAACCTTAACGTTTTCACTGGGAACTGGATGTACGTATATCACTGTATTGGGTTCTTGTATTCCGTCGGCGAATTAAAAAAATTAACCCCAAGTTGTTGTTGTTGTTTTGTTTTTTTTGCAATTTCCGACAAGTGCGGTTTTAGATAACACGTATACTATCAGAAGTTATTACCTACCACAACCGTAACTTCGTCTCCAACAGTAGTAGCTAATTGCACGCGTGTTCTAGTTTTTATGTTTTGTTTTTTCATGGTTTTCCAAGAATACTGTGTAAATAAATGATAGTGTCAATAAGATTGCAGTATTTACCCAGAAAGTCACAGGTAAAACTCTTCAATCAAATAGCTCTGAAAAAAGCTTTTGCTATAATTGAATGCACGACCAACAAGCTAATTATACCAGTTATGCAATATCATTTCTCAAAATATTCAACAAAAATACACTTCCATTTTTTTTTTATTGTTAAGATATTTCTTGCATTACATCCCTTGCAAAATTTGCATTTCAAATGAACAGATCATTTATTCAAGTATCTTATGTTGGATTCTAATGATTCTCAAGATCTGCATGAGATGTGCTGAAGTTCAAAGAAGATTTCTTACCTTAGCTAGGCTACTCGGACGTGAGGGGATTCATAATCGGATCGGAATACATTGATTGCTGTAAAGGCAATGTTTCTTTACTCTGTTCCCTGGAAATACGCTCGAGTAGAGTCGAAATCAATGCTCTGTGTTACTGCAGAAATTTATACAGTTAGCATTTTACCTTTTTTTTTATATTTAAAATTTTTTAAATATATTTTCGTCTTTTTAATCTTTCAACCTGAATAGATCAATTTTTTTTTTTAAAAAAAAAAGAAGTTTAAAATGCAAAAAAGTTATTTTTGCTGAAATGGGTATTTTTAAAACCAAGGATTAGCTCTTGTTGTTAGCATCCAAATGTCTCACTGTTAACGCTGCAATTTCAAAAGAATATAGCTAATGAGTCCGTTTACCATATGCAATATGTTAACATACAAGAACTGCTTCCCCCTTGATTTCCAGAATATTGAACTGATTTTTTTCTTTAAGAATTTTACCTCTTGAAAAATTAAAATTCTTTAAAATATTACAATGGTTCAATTAAAGCGATGTGCAAGAAGGGTTTATTTTGGCATTGATAAATTATATGTTAAATACAATGTATTTGTACCTTGTCCCATATTAATCCTGCTAATTTGCAAGTACATATCTATTATTTTGAGGTAATTCTCATATTTATTGTGGTTTTGTAAAAAAAAATATAAAAGGGGGAGGGGAGAATTCTGTATCTTACTTTTCTAAAGTTCTAAAATAATGTGATCATCATCATTGCATCTTCAGAAACATATATATTTAATCATGGAACTCTCATTAAATAAATACAAATAACTGCAATCGAAAAATCAATAATTTTTCAAGCTGCTGGATTTTAATTTATGAATGGACGATATCTGATATTGACAATGCATGTAAGCGTTCCCCTGCTCAGTGCTCTATATATTGTATTTCAAAGGAACAGACAGAGCAGGTTATATTGTCTTTCCAAAAACTGATGAATTTTTTTAAACGTTTAATATTAATTAAAGATATTTTTCAAACTCGAAATTAATGATGTTTTAAGTTAATAATGTATATATGATTGCTGTGTAATATATGCATGGCCGTAAAAAAAAATATAAAAGAATATAAAATCTCATAAATTTTCTGTCAACTGTTTATTCAAAGGGAGAGAAAGAGAGATTCGTTTGTACAAATTATCTATTTGTACAAAGGGATACAATGTTGACTCATAATATTTGTTTTAATTTAACAAACAGCTCACGTCTTCATAAGATACTGTAATACAATCTCTTTAGTATCTTTTAGGGTGTCATTATAAATATCAACCGTTATGCTCTTGCTTTTTAACATTTTTTTAATAATCATTCTATTAAATTTAACAGCTCATTTGCTAATTATATTAACTTTTATCCCGATTTGTTGAGAAATAAACCATAATTAGTTATGTCTAAAAACCACAACTTCTCAATCTACGGGCGATATCTTTCCTTCTGTGGTAGCACAACGACTTATAGGTAACACCAATTAGCTTGTAACCCAGCCCCTTCCTTAGCATTGGTTGTTTCGGCTTCTCAAAATAAACTCCAGACAGTAGCTCTGTCTCTCCGCTTGTAATTACACACAGAATTCCCCTGTGTTCCATTACAGTGCTAAAAACATTAATTATCAACGAACCCTGCAAAAAAAAAAGGGCCCTCTCTTTTTATCTAAAATGAATCATTTATATCTGACCTATTACATTCTGGCCGTACATTCCAATTATTATTCCAACCCTAATGACGGGGTACCTCAGTAAAAAAGATTCTTAATTTTTTGATGAATTGGATCAATTTCCAGAAGCGTCTTCACAACAAACCGCCAAGGTTACAGTGAGGAGGGTATTATCTCTCTGGGCCTTTTGATTAATCAGAAGCACCCAAGCTTGAATTTTTTTTTTCCTTTCTTTCCGCCAGTCAAATTATAATTTAGGCGTGAAAAAGTTAATTTAAGATGGGTGGCAACGACCTGCAATCAGGAAACACACATCAAGAATGAAAAGATTTTGATGAATTTTAGTAACGGTCGCGAATGCACGCCCCCCCCCCCCATTAAATATTTTATGCTTTCGGTTAACTCAGTTAACAACGCTATTTCCCCATCCGTGTGACAGCACTAGCACACTGATCTAAAAAATGACTACATTGAAAACTCATTAAGGAATGAGGAACGTATAATAATTTAAACCTCTAAAGTTTCAAAGCGAGGGAGTAGTTCTGTGCTAACGAGCGTAATTTTTTTACTTGTAAGCTCCTCCGAACGAGCAAATTAATGTCGAGTATTCAAATCGGAGAGATGACGACTTACACAGAGAATAAATTATTCGAATGCTGGAAGTGGAATAGTCATTGAGTCACAGGAAAATTAACTAACTCCCTTCTCCGATATCCAGACATGGGATATACATATCCAGAGTACCGGGTAGCCTTGTTATGTCCTTGTTACGATCTCCGAAGTACCAGGTGGATGTATATTTTTACAATTGGCCCCACCCAGCAGTATCATTTTGTCAACCAGACATGGATTTGTAACCCCGAGGGGCATGCGAACTTGCCAGGAGGGCGAAGTGTAGCTATGAATTCTTTGGTGTTGTTCGTGTTAAATTATATTAAGGGTGCAATTAAGGTAAAACCTAGTTACAGAATCCTAATGTAAAACTATTTAATGGGACAGAATTTTCTGTTCGAAATCGAATCATTTTTAAAAAAGAAACAAGCGAGCCACAAAATTAGAAAGAAAAGATAAACTATTCAAGATTCTTAACAGAATAAACTCGTCTTCTTAATAGAAGAGGAGGTAACTTAAAGAACACTTAGAGGCTGAGATAAGAAATAAAATCCAGTTTAAAATTAAATAGTGAAAATGAGGCTATGAGCGAAACTTTCGTCTCCCTAAAAGATGTAGTAAAATTAGAATGAATAGATCCCACGAACAATTACGTGTTAAGAGTCCAGTTTGTTTTTATATTGAATTCAATAAAAATAATGTACAATATAAAAAAATTATATAATATAAATGAAAAAAATTTAAGCCCAATCAAAGTTGTTTGACCCAAACGTTTGTGTCTTTCTGGAGCAGGTGTAGACACATCGTTTGGCAAATAGCCAGACAGGCTGAATTTTATTTTGAATATACCAGAGAGAAACTATATTTTACTGATCTATAATTGGTTCATGAAAGTCTTAATTAAAGATTTTTCATTATACAGTCGAACCCCGTTATAGCGAATCCGGTATATAACGAACTCACAGATATCACGAACGAAAATTTCAGTCCCGCCGTTTTCCTATTGTTCGTAATTTAATTAGTATTGTGTCAGTTTAATGTAATCGATTTCAGTCGATTTAATTCATTAATGATCATTTTCAATAGATTTTATCCTTTTTTTAATACATCATTATTGAACACACATTGCAACTAATGAGTTATACAATTTGCGAACCCTAGCATTTTTCTTAACGGTTCGGATGTAACGAACCACCGGATAAAGCGAACAGAACCTTTGGTCCCTTAAAGTTCGTTATAATGGAGTTCGACTGTATATATATATAGTGAATATATATATATATATATATATATATATATATATATATATATATATATATATATAACGAACTCACGGATATAACGCAAGAAAATTTTGGTATCACCATTTTCCTGTTGTAGGTAATTTAATTAGTATTGTGTCAGTTTAATGTTATCAATTTTAGTCGATTTAATTCATTAATGATCATTTTCAATAGATTTTATCCTTTTTTAATACTTCATTATTGAACACACATTGCAACTAATGAGTTATACATTTTGTGAACTCTAGCATTTTTTTTAACTGTTCGGATAAAGCGAACAAAACTTTTTGTCCCTTGATGTTCGTTATAACGGGGTTTCGACTGTACTGTTAAAATATACTTTAAAGAAGTATTTGGTAAAAATTTTACTATTTTACAACTTTCTGCTTTATTGAAAGCTTGAAAAATTACCAGTCAAAAGTACTCCTCATAGATCTATCAGGCTTTCTAAGTTCTGTGAAATTTAGAGAATTCCTTCCACCTGAATGGGGCCGAATTATTAATGCAGTGGACATTGGAAGTTTCCCAATTCTCGGGCAGATAGTTTACATTCTTACATTTGCAGTCATAACTGAGCGAGTGGGTGCGGGCTGAAGTTTCCTAATAGAATTTCATTGCATTACCCCTCTAATTAAGCTAATTGGTCTTTCAACAAAGATGCCCATTGTTGAGAGAATGGCTATAGAAACTTACCTTTGGAGATAGAATATATTAACTAAATTACTGGACTCACCACCTCTTTAAACACTGAAAAGTTTCTAAATTTTGATTCTAATAAAGATTCGGTGTAATTAAAAGACGACGAAAAGGGTTCCCTTTCTCATGCTAAAGTATTACTCACTGTGAAATTTTAAATATTTTATTCATGATGGCAAGTTAACTCGGCTAATTCACAAAATAGAGGCAGTGTGACACAGTTCTGATCCTTTCATGGCTGCAATTAAAATCAAGATCCTTTTGGAACATCTCCTTACGTTTTCATACAAGTTAAAAATAAGAAGGATGGATAAAGATGGGATGTTTTTGAGAGAGAAATAAAAAGCTAATATCTGAAACATTAAAATGATAAATATGTCTATAAAAGAAACTAGATTATTTTAATTTCAGCTTCTCAATATCAGTAATAATTTTCCAACCAGTTTTACGAGTTCTTGTTTTTTCAGCCCCTTTTACCAAGTCGTAATATACAAAAAAAAAAAAACTCTAGTTCCAGTTTGAATTTATGGAGGGTGTCTTTAGTAAGGTGTTTTTTGTTGATCATACGTCTCAGAAAATAATAGTTCATAGGAAGGGTTAATTAAATAATCATGTTGTTAGTAATACAGACGTGGTATTGCTACTGGATTTTTCTTTTAAAAAGTCTGCATTTTCTTTTAACATTTAAGGTACAGCATTGATAAAAGTTATAATTTTCCACAGACAGCACTGTGATTATCCATTACTACGGATATATTTTTAATGATTTTCTGCCTTCCATGTCAATACTAGGACTTATTAATTAGATAAACAGAGGAACGAATAGTATATATAGATAGATAGATAGATAGACAGATAGATATAGATATGCATAGATATATGAGGCGGTGAAAGGCAAAGTGGTGTAAGTCAGTAAGTCAAGTGGTGTAAGTCAAAAGAGTTTAACTGCCAAAACTACAAAAAATTCCACCATAAATTGAACAAATTAAAATTCATAACAATTATTACAATATTGCAAATAATAACTATTTACAATTCCAGCATAAATTGAACATGGAGATTACATATTTGACCTCAAATGAAAAAAGTTGAAAATGTGACTTACACCACTTTGCCTTTCAACGCCTCGTATAGTGAAACTTCTCTTGCCAGTTACATCTCTAAACGGTTATATTTTGTTCAGAAACTATTCGAGACTCCACAGAGCCAATGTTATGGAAGAAACCTCTTTTCAACGGCCACCCCTCAAAACGGCCACTTTTATCGGAACCATTACTGACCGCTATACAAGTCTGTGTGTGTGTGTGTTTGTTTGTTTGTTTATTTATACATAGATACATACATACATACACACATACGCACACACACATACGCACACACGCACACACACACACACATACGCACACACACACATACGCACACACACACACACACGCACACATACACACACATACATACATACATACATACATACATACAGAGACAGAGAGAGAGAGAGAGACAGACAGGCAAACAGAGAGTAGAAACTGAAAATTAACTAAAGCTTAGTGATTTCAAATACGCTATGATATTGAACTTTTTTCACTAGTATTCTTCATTTGATTTTTCTTTAGGTGCCAGCTTTCAGCTTTAAATTTTACTTTCTTCCGTAGGAAAGTGCTATGTTTTGCACCTTACTATAGAAGTATTTAAATTGAAAATCTACTTCTTGCAGCATTGTTTTCGTATTAATGTTGATTTGCATTTTTTTTCATTTATAAATAATTGGTAAACAAAATGTTAAATTTGAACTTAAGCTTAAATAGCTTCAATATTTCGGGTTTAATTTGCTAACTGTCAATTTCAAGCAGTTAATACCATTAATAAAACGTCCATTACCAAACCATAAAAAATGACGAAAATAGGTTATTTGAAATTGTTAAAATCAATGTTCAAATAAAAATGTGTTGAATCTGCATAACTTTTCAGTTATGGGATCTGCGGGAGATTTATTTACTCCCACAGACGTTTGGTAAAGCTGTCTCAATGACTGGGGGTTAAAATTGTAATTTGAGAAGATACTCGCATCTTTGAAACGGAGTGAGAGGGCATATTTATGTAAACCTGTAATAAATGATTTGACGGCAACAAAACTATGACCTCAAGCAATTTATATATTTCGTAATTATAATTCTTACAAAGAGGAGGTGCTTATGGAATATTAATTTGTTCTGAAATGGGACACAAATAAAAATGTTCAAGGAAAAACAGTCGCTTGTAATTTTCACGGTCTCGAGCGTTTAGAGAAACGACGGACGGAATTTCGAATTGTACTATTATCTGCAGGTTTAGACGAGTGGAGAATGAATTGTATATAAAAATTCAAGGCCGTCATTTTACTTGTAAATAAGTTTTAACAAAAATCGATAACGTATTCCGATGAAACGAACGTAAAATTCAAACACGATCCCACATTACATGTTTTGATATTTAAGTAACGCTGCTAAAGAATGATCCAGTAAGGTTTAAGCAAATAAAAATCACACCTAAAAATCCTTAAAAAATCATCCTTAATTAAACTTTTTAAAAAATTCTTTAGGAATTATGCGAATGATTCCGACATTCCTTAATAGATTGTAGTTTCAAACTATAATCGATATAGAAAAGACCTTGTTACATCAATACTAAAGCCTACATATACCACATATATATATATATATATATATATATATATATATATATATATATATATATATATATATATATATATATATATGTATATATATATAGTAAAACCTCGTCTATACCGATCAGATTTGTAGACATTATTTTTATTTAATGTTCCCATTAGATAATTTTTAACTATGATAGCAAGAACGTAACTACAAGTACGTCAAATATTCGCTTTTTACTTTAATTCAATGTACAGTTCCTGCATAAATTATACAATAAATTATGGTAATAAAATGCTTTTTGTTGAGTGTAAGGAAGCTTTACTAGACTTGCCAATCCTTTGTTAAGAAATGATGTGAAATGTTATTTTATATTTTTTAATGTTTTGTAAACAATAATATGTAATTTTTTAACAAAACATAGTTTTTCTATCGTAATAAACGGTAAGTCTGTTTAGTTAACGATTTTTTTTTTGCTTATTACCCATATTATCCGGATTTTCGATTATCCGGATTGCTTATGGTCCCAGTTAGTCCGGATAAACGAGGCTTTTCTGTATATATATATATATATATATATATATATATATATATATATATATATATAAAATGGCACAGAGTTTTTTCTTTATTTTTTTTCAAAGAAAGAGTGATAAGATGGGATGGAATACAGTCGTAAAATGCCTCCCTTTCTTTGTTAGACATAACATAATAGTTTCCCCTTAAACGCTTTAGCACAACACTGTCTTATTAGCTTGACCCGGGGGCATATTTATCCGTGAGTGTCCGATTTCACTTTTCTCCACTGACAGGGACTTTTTTTTCTCACCTCCCACATCCTTGTTGTGGCTTGCTGGACCCTGAAACACATAAATCTTCGGCGAAGTGTTCACTATCACTTGTCTTAGGAAAACATGACATTAGTAGATTCCGCTCGTTTCCAAACCGTGAAACGGAAGCTAGAAGGTGAATCTTCGTATGAGACTATTGGTATTGAAAGAGGTATAAACAGCCTCCTTTAAACTTCATTACTTCAAACTACCATAGAAAAATTTTTCTTGCTCCCTTCCTGTAGTTGAAATGTTAGAACTGTTAAGCAGGTATATTGTAACATATATTGGATGTTTTTCTTCTCTTATTATGATCATGTGTATCAACTTATAGGTCTAGAAATTAAGTTGTATTTTTAAAATTATAAAAAATAATTTTAATAAAAGATAATTAACGTAAATTAAAGAGTATTTTATGGTAAATTATCTAATATAATCTATTATCTATTATCTGCATATATAGGTGTGTGTGTG